>JAREIK010001560.1:130467-170055 GCA_029783825.1 Sapria himalayana | reverse complement strand
TACTAATAAAAGAGTAGAAAATGAGAAGGAAAAGAAGAATAGGGGGAAGAATAAAAATAAGAAGAAGGTGATGAAATATATGGAGAAAAAGAAAAAACTGATAAGAAGAAGTAGGAGAAGGAGGAGAAAATGAAGAAGAAGAAAGAAGAGGATGAGGACGAGGAGTAGAAAAAGAAGCAGAAGAAAAAAAATAAGATATAAAAGAAGAAAGAGAAAAAATAAGATTAAAATGAAAAAAAAGGAGGAGGAGAAAATGAAGAAGAAGAAAGAAGCGGATGAGGACGAGGAGTAGAAAAAGAAGCAGAAGAAAAAAAATAAGAAATAAAAGAAGAAAGAGAAAAAATAAGATTAAAATGAAAAAAAAAGGAAAAGAAGATGGAGAAGAAAAAGGAAAAGAATAAAAAAAAGAATATGAAGAAGAAAAAGAAGGAGGAGGAGGAGGAGATGAAGAAAAAGAAGGAGTAGAAGAATGAAAAAAAAAAAGAAAAAGTATAAGAAAAAGGTGAAGGAGAAAAAGAATGAAAAAAATAAGGAGAAAAAGAAGGAAAAAAATAAGGAGAAAAAGTTGGAGAAAAGAAGAAGGAAACAAATATGGCGAAGGAGGAGGATGATACAAGGAAAAGAAAAAGATGAAGCCGAATAAGAAGCAAAAGAACATGAAGCTGAAGGATAACAAAAATAAGGAGAAGAAGAATGACGAGGACTTTGTGATCAAGAACATGGAGAAGAGAAAGGAAAAGAAGAATGCAAAGAAGAGAAACAAGAGAAAGGCAAAGGAGAAGTAGGAAAAGTAGAAGAAGGAGGAGGATGAAAAAAAGAAGAAGGATAAGAAAATAAAATAACAAGGATAAAAAGAAGAAGAATTAGAAGAAAGAAAATTAGAAAAAGAAAAAAAAAGAGAAAAAGTAGAAGGAGGAGGAGATGATGAAGGATAAGAAAAAGAATAAGAAAAACAAGATGTTAAAGAAAGAATAAGGAGAAGTAGAAGAAGAAGAATAATAATAATAATAATAATAATAATAATAATAATGAGGAGGAGATAGAGGATGAGAAGAAGAAGAAGAAGAATAAGAAGAAGGAAAAGAAGTAGAAGGAAGAGGATGAGGATAACAAGAAAAAGAAAGAGAAGATGAAGAAGGGGGAAAGAAAGAAAGAAAGAAGAAGAAGAAGAAGCTGAAAATGTAGAAAAAATAGAAAAAGAAAAAGAAGAAGAAAAAGATATTAAAGAAGAAAAAATAGAAGAAAAAAAAGGAAAAGATAAAGATGAAGAAGGATAAGAAGAAGATAAAGTAAGTGAATAAGTTGAAGGAAGAAGAGAGTGAGAAGAAGAAGGAGAGGAGGGGGAAATAGAAGAAGAAGAACAACAAAGCAAATATTTAGGATGACAAAAAAAATGAGAAGAGGACCAAGAAGATGAAGTTGAAGAAAAAGAAGTTGAAGAATAAGAAGAAAAAGATTAAAAATGGAGAAGGTAGAGGAGGAGGAGGCAAGAAGAAGGAGAAATAGAAGAAAGAGAAGATGAAGAAGAAAAAGAAGGATAAGAAAAAGAAGAAAAAGAATAAGAAGGAGAAGGGGAAGAAGGAGAAGTAGAAGAAAAAAAAAGAAAGAAGAAAATTAATAAAAAGGAGAAGAATTAGAAGCATAAGAATAAGAAGAAAGAGAAAAAGAAAAAATGAGAAAAATGAGGAGTATAAGCAAATAGAGAAGAAGAATAAGAAGAAGAAGAACACTACAAGAAAAATTACACATAGCTAGAGACAATTCCCTAGCTAAATGGGTGTTTTTCATTGCTCAACGGGATATACCGACGGATTACTGATGGATCAGTTCCCTATCTAAAGTGCTTTTTCTAAAATTTAACGACGGAAAGTGTCCCTAGCTAAAAAGTTAGCGACGGAAAAATCTCTTGCTAAAAAAGACAAAATCAATGGCTAAATTAACAAGGTAAATGAGATTTTCCGTCGCTAAACGAAAATAATGATGGAAGATTCCCTAGCTAGAGTATTGCTTTATAAATTTTAGCGACAGATATAGTCACTATCTAAATAAATTTAGCGATGGAAAATCCATTGATACTTTTAATATTTCCCTAGCTAAATTAGCAAGGGATTTTTCCCTTGCTAATTTAGCAATGGATTTTTTCCTAGATATTTTAATTTCAAAATTAATTTTAAAATTTTAATTTATTTTAAAATTTTTTAATAAAATAATTTAATATTTTTATATCAAATTGAATAAAAATTGAAACTATAAATAATTTATAATAAACAAAAAATAAAATCATTTAATATCTTATTCTAATTCAATATTTTACATAATTGAAATAAAAAATTAACAAAATCTTATTCATGAATGTATCTACCGATAGTGCATAAAGTATAATATATCCATTCATTGACGTTGCTTTCTCTCCCTTTGCTCATCCAATTATCATTTTTCTACTACGACAAAGCTGTCTGAGTCACGGCACATAATGTCTAGTGAAAAATCTCATCACTTATAAAAGCGTTGTATGAGGAACAATGCGGTATCACATCTGTAAGAAATTTAAACTACTCAGTCAAATTAAAAAAAAGTTATGTTTTGATACATATATAATATTGCAATATATATGTAAATATATATTAGCATTTCACTCATACATATATTACTGCAGTATATGTACATAAAAAGAGTAGTATTATGTGTACATATAAACTGAAGTACAAATATACTCAGTATATATATATACATAAAATACTGCAGTATTATATGTACGTATTTATTGACATTATTCGTATGTATATACCTCATTTGGTGTTGTTGTTACTGCTCTCGCTGCCGCTCCTGCCTCTACTACCATTGTCGCTGTCCCTGCGAATACCACTACTACTGTCGCCACTACCACTGCTTCCTTTGCCGTCGGCATTTCCATCGCTGTAGCCCCTCCTACTGTTGCTACCACCACTACCGCCACTGCCATCGCTGTCACCGATGTCGCTGCTACTATTGTTGATAATAGGTTTTTACATACCTATAATATGCTACAACTCTACCCAAAAATTCAGAGACACAAATATTTTCATAGATAAATAAAAATAGTTATTATAGACATGCACAAACACAAATTAGAGTTGATTGTCATACAACTTAAACTAAAATTTAATTAAATAATTTAATAATTTTATATTAAATTTAATAAATAGAAAGTATAAATGAAAATTTTAAATTAAACAAAAAAAAATTATTTAATAACTTATTCTAATACAATATTTTAAATAACTAAAAAAAATAACAAAAATTATATTACATCTTAGTAATCAATGTATCTACCGACTATGCATATTGTATAATCTATAAATGTATTGATGTTGCTTTCTCTCTCTCTCTGCTCCTCTGATCACCAACTTTTCGCTATGAAAAAGCTGTTTGAGTCACGGTGCTTCATGTCTGATGAAAAACCCCTTCGCTTATACAAGCTTCGTATGAGAAACAATGCGGTACCTATAAGAAATTTAAACCACCAAATCAAATCAAAATAAATTAAAAAAAACTATGTTCTGATAAATATATATTACTACAACAAAAATGTAGATATATACTAGCATTTCACTCGTACATATATTACTATAGTATTTGTACATATAAATTATAGTATTATGCTTACATATATACCGAGTACATATATACTCAGTATATATGTACATAAAACTGCTATAGAAATATATGTCCATATATACTGACTATATACCTAGGTATATATCACATTTGTTGCTATTCCTGCTGCTCCCACTATCATTGTCACCCTTGCCACTGCTGCCGCTAACCCTGTGGCTGCTACAGGTGCTGTCGCCGCTGCCGGTGTTGTCGCCACTACAGTTACTACCACTCCTACCTTCGCCACTACTGCTACTGCCACTGATGCTGCCGCTGCCCATGTCAACTCTGCCACTTCGGCCACCACTGCCGCCATTGTCACAGCTACCGCCGCTAATAATAGGCTTTTACATACCTATAATAGGCTAAAACTCTAACCAAAAAATTCGAAGAAACACAAACATATTCACAGATATATAAAAATAGTTAATATAGACATGAACAAACACAAATTAAAGTTGATTGTCATACAGTGTCAACAAAAATTTAATTAAATAATTTAATATTTTTAAATTAAATTTTTTAAAAACAGAAACTATAAATGAAACTTTAAATTAACAAAAAAAATTCATTTAATCATTAATTTTAATACAATATTTTAAATAACTAAAACAAAAAAAATTAACAAAAAATATATTATATCTTATTAATCAATGTATCTACCGATTATGCATAAAGTATAATCTATCAATGTATTGACGTTGCTTTCTCTCCCTCTGCTCCTCCGATCACCAACTTTTCACTACGAAAATGTTGTTCGAGTCACAGTGCTTAATGTTTGTTGAAATATGTCTTCGCTTATACAAGCTTTGTATGGAAACAATGCGGTACCATATCTGTATGAAATTTAAACCTCCAAATAAACTTAAAATAAATAAAAAAAACTATGTTTTGGTAAATATATATTACTGCAGTAAACATGTACATATATACTAGTATTTCACTCATACATATATTACTACAATATATGTACATATAAACTATAGTATTATGCATACATATATACTTAGTACATATATATACTCAGTATATATGTACATAAAATAATGTAGTATTATATGTACGTATATATTGACTATATAAATACATATATATCACATTTGTTGTCGTTGCAATTTCTCCCGCTACCGCTATCGTTCCTACCATTGTTATCGCTACCCCTGCCTCTGCTACTATCACTGCCACAACCATTACCACTACTGCCAGTGTTATCGCTGCTACTACCGCTGCTACCACTACCAGTGCTACCGATGCTGCTGCCACTACTGCCATTGCCGCCCCCACTGCCGCCACTTCAGTAGCTACCGTTGTTGCCGTTGATGCCGCTGCTGCTGCTACTGCCACTACTACTGCTGCCGCTGCTGTCACTACTGCCACTACTGCCGCTGCTGCTGCTGTTGCCACTACTGCCACTGGTGCCACTACTACCACTGATGTTGCCTCTACCACTACTTCATGTGCTGCCATCGCTGTAGCCGCTGCCACCGCTCCTGCTCCTACCACCGCCGCCACCGCCGCCACCGCCACTTGCATTGCCACTGCCGCCACTTCCACTGCCGCCGCTGCTAATCTTGCCACCACCGACACCGCTGCCACTTCCACTACCTCTGTTGTCGTCGCTGCCTTCGCTGCCGCTACTGAAAATAGGCTTTTACATACCTATTATAGGCTAAAACTCTACCCAAAAAATTTAGAGACACAAAAACATATTCATAGATATATAAAAACAAATATTATAGGCATGAACAAATAAAAATTTAAGTTGATTATCATACAGCTTCAACAAAAATCCAAAAAATGTTCAGAAATAATGTTTAGAGATAAAGAGAGTGCAAAAATAGAATATTTTTAGAATAATAAAGATAAGATAAGTCAGCCCTCTTTTTGAAAATACTGAAATCAGTAAATATGGGACCCATGCATTGGAAGGACATTGGTAATGTCTGAATACTTTGAATCATAATTTTATCTTTTGTCTCACATAATGTGTCTTGCAAAGATTCTTAATTTGGTTAATCACTAAAGCAAATAACAAAACCAGAATAAAAAAAATTAAAACCTGCAAAAAAATATCATAATTATTTGCTACACATAGACAAAAATAAATAACAGTTCAGATATAATTCTTATACTCAATCATCCTCATAATTTGTAGGGAATGCTAGCCTCTCGTATAAGGATTCACAGCTAGATCTCTGAATACATTTTTTTGTGCCAATGCCACTAACTGTGACTCCATATAGGACACCTACTGTTGCATTACATTTTTAATTTCTTTCATATCATAATTCATTTCTTTAATTTCTTGCATTTCTTCCATCAAATTAGTTATCTGCTCATCATTCGTTTTCATTTCGGTCTCCATAACTACAATACGTTCATTTGTTTCCAGTGCTTGTTGTTCTACTGCCTCATCCACCATTGCTGAGACATATGAATTAGAAGCATGATTACTACAACAAAATGACACTCCCTTAGAGCCGATTCCATACACTCCCTGCTTCTTTCGACCTCCTATTGTCTCCAAATAAATAGAATCATAATCAATTGGTTGAAGATCCATAGAACCCTCAACTTGTTGATGAGTATCTTTCACACATTCCTCCATTAGGTCATGAGATAATATAGAAAAAAAAACTATTCTAGATATACAAAAAATAAAACAAATATTTTGCATTCAAAACAATTTTCATAATGTATTGTAGTTTTATAACATCTAATTAATATAAAAATTTCTTGGAGCAATCAACTGAGACTTGTTGTCAATATATTGACCATCCACTTTCTTCACGTGCATCTTTCTAACAATCTCATAAAAATTTGTATCTCGACCCAATTCTCCAGCCTAAAATATGTTTTTATAAAGTCATAAAAATACAAATGATAAAAAAATTTAACAAAATTAATAAATCCATGCTGAGATTTTAATTATTGGACTATTAGGACAACCACAAAATATAGAAATGTTTAGAATTTTAAATTTGTACTAAATCTCGAGCTTGCTCAATGCTCAACTTTGAACCTCCAGTGTGTTGATAGATTTTTTTACCTAGTCTAGCTGCCTCACTTCGTCAATTTTTGCTGGCAATATCTTATTTTTTTCTTCATGTCTGGCTCCTCCCAACAATTAAGCCACTCGTACCAGTCTTCCTTGGATATAAAATCAGGAATTTCTTTCATCTTCGTTAAATTATGGATAAAATCAGAATGCCGTTGAGAAACTTTGATCTCCCATAATGACTTTATCTTTCCATCAAATTTGGGTGCCCATGCACTGATTCTATAAATAGAAAAATGACAAAAGAATTTATATTAACAACACGAACATAATTAATTACTGCTTGAATAATAACCAGCATAAAAGTTAAGTAATTAGATAATTATTTTTCAATACTTTTGTTTTGTTATTTTTACCTGAAAGTCAATAAAATATGACTCTTTCGTTGATTCAGAAACTTTCTTCCAGGAGAAAGCTTTAAAATCAGTCATTTTCTTGAAAGCTTTTGTAATTATAGTTGAACACTTGTAAGATAGAATAAAACTGTACACTTAAATAAATAACATTGAAAATAAGTAAATCATAACAATATTAAAAAACCACTAACAGTAATACCAAATTTTTTTTTCAATTTATTTTTACATATTTCTTTTACCTCTCATCCACAATCTCATTTTAAACTTTACACTGGTTGTAGAGGAAGGCACAGCATTTGATGATGTCTTTGGTATTGTAAATGGGGGAATAATCAGTGTAAAATGTGGTGTAGAAGATAGAGATGGATCAAAAAGTGTGTGCAGGAAGCATAATGGGTGGTAAGCTTACATATGATAAAGGTGATAGTAGAGGTTTCAAATATGGTGATAGTGATAGAAATGGAGGTGGTGACTGTGATGTTGAAGTCTGGACATGGTGGCTATGAGATGGTACTGATTCTACAACATGATGTAACATACTAGATGAATTTGGTTTATTTCGGTGTCCACATCCACCTCCACCATGACCACGTCCTTTAGGCACCATCTGCTATACAAAATAAACCATAGAACAAAAAATAGAGATATTTTTTAATAAAAGCATGCATTTTCGAATAAAACACCGCGATAGATTTCAACAAAATATAAAAAGTCTTTGATAGTTTAAATTTATAATAAAATTATAACAATTTAATTATCAACATCACTATCATCCTCCAATGGATCTTCTGATATTTCATCTGATCCTGATAGAAGTTCAAACTCATCTTCAGATAGAAATTGATCATCTTCAATTTCTATTGTGCAACCATTTGATTCACATAAATTTTTTGGATCTTCATCTACATTCAAATGCTCAATATTATTTATGTCATCTTCCTCGAATGCTAATGCAATTTCTAAGTTTGTACTTCTTTGTTGCGTTATTGGTACTTCAAATTTTGATCGAGCATTGATTTTGCAAATCGCCCACCAATCTCTCTTATCACATTATAAACTCGAATAAGTACAATAATATACCTGAGTGGCTTGAATTGCCATAATAAATGGCTCATATTGATTATATCTGCAGTTTATGGTTAACATCCACTAGCTTATAATCCGAATGAATCTTTGTGCCCACATTTTGTGTAGGATCAAACCATTCGCACTTAAATAATACAATCCTATTATTTTGGAATCCAGGATATTCCAACTCAATAACTTCTTTGAGTTGACCATAATAATCAATTTCATCTGCACTATAACCTGAGCCTTTAATGCATACACCACTATTCATTGTTGTTTTAGAAGAACTATGCATGATTCTGTGAAATTTATATCCATTAACAAAATACCCAGGATAGGTTGTCACATATCTAAACAGGCCTTTACTTAGATTCTGAATGAAAATATTAGAATCTCCATTTGAAGGATCAATTACATGTGACATAAATTAAAAAAATGATATTAACAAATAAAAGATACTAATAAATTAAATAATTCA
Source organism: Sapria himalayana (assembly GCA_029783825.1). Taxonomy (NCBI): domain Eukaryota; kingdom Viridiplantae; phylum Streptophyta; class Magnoliopsida; order Malpighiales; family Rafflesiaceae; genus Sapria; species Sapria himalayana. The sequence continues at coordinate 161,459 of JAREIK010001560.1, read as the reverse complement.
AAAATATATTACTTAATAATTCTCACATAATTTTTTAACCAATTCGCAAATTTAGTTTCTAGCATATAATCGACATCATTGCTGAAAATTGCTGGATGCCTATATTTTAATTGCTCAACATAAATACTGCACAAAAAAAAGAGTAAAAAATGTACACCAATTTTTAATAATTCCTATTAAAAGATAAAATTAAACTATGATTAAACCTACACCCATTTTGGGTATACATACTCAATATATGGTAAAACCTCCTCACAATTAAGTAAAACGTAGATAGTTTCTAACATAATTTTCACAAAGCTCTGGGCTTCTTTGTACTCTTCATCTGTCATACATCTTTTCATTGTTCTTCCAATGCTCTTCCAAGGTGCTTGAAGATAGAAAGTTTGTCCACAGAATCACATTCTACCATCACATGACCTTCATAATTTTGTGACACATTTCTATTCTTTGTATTGGCATGATCCTCAAAATAATAAGAACAAAATGATAAGCCTTCTTCTACTAAATATGCATAGCAAATTGAACCTTCAACTTTTGCCTTGTTTCTAACATTCAATTTCAACTTAAGAAGATACATACAATCACAAGGTTATGTTTCAGTTAGTTTAAATTACAATACTACTTAAAGTATGAAATAATAAAACACCAAAAATTATATATATTTACCTCTCAAAAAGGCACATCCACCTGAATTACACTGGCCCTGCAATCCTTGCTTCATATGCCAAATGGATCGGCAAATACTTCATCGAGTCAAAAAAAACTCAGTGGGAATATCCATTCAAGCTTACAAATAATAATTGGAATGTCATTCTCTAGCCTTACCATATCATCTATTATGATTGTGGTTGTAGTTAACTATTTTAAAAACAAACAAAGTTCTGTAAGCACCTTCCAAACACTTAGTGGAAGTAATTCACAGAATGCAATCACTACAAGAAAATATCAATTTAGCTAGGGAATTTTAGCTAGGGATCAATCCCTAGCTAAATTGTATGGGATTAGCTAGGGAATAGCAAGGGATTTATGATTTTTTTTGGAAAAAAAATAGCAACTGATTAGCGAGAGAAAATTTTTCGAAAATTCCGCTCAAAAAAAGCGGGGGATTTAGCGATGGATTTAGTGACGGATTAGCGACAAAAAATTTTCATAACTTCTGCTCAAAAAAAAGTGGGGATTATAGTGATGGATATTGCAATGAATATTGTGATTGAATATCCCTCACCAATAAAAGCATGAAATTAGTGCCGTAATTAGCGAGAGATTTTCCATAGCTAATTTTTAGCGATGGATTTAGTGACGGATTTTCCCTTGCTAATAAAATTCATGATTTAGCGACGGATTTAGTGATAGATTTTCTCTTGCTAATAAAATCCATGATTTAGCGATGGATTTAGCGACAGATTTAGCAATGGATTTTCCCTTTCTAATAAAATCCATGATTTAGTGACGGATTTTCCCTTGCTAATAAAATCCATGATTTAGCGACATATTTAATGATAGATTTAGCGATAAATTTAGCGACAAATTTTCTATTACTAATAAAATTCTTGATTTAGCGACGGATTTAGCGATAGAATTTTCTTTGCTAATAAAATAGTAATTTAGCTATGGATTTAGCGATGAATTTTCCCTAGCTAATAAAATCTGTATTTTAACTACGGATTTAGTAAGTGGATATCCCTAGCTAATAAAATCCATAAATTAGTGATGGATTTAGTGACAGAATTTCTCTAGAAAATAAAATCCTTAATTTTGTGATGGATTTAGCGACAGAATTTTCCTAGCTAATAATTAGCGATGAATTTATACTAGCTAATTAGATCTCAGCATAATCTGCCACTGATATTTTCGTAATTTCTACCTAAAGAAATGTGAAGAATTTAGCAATGGAATTTCCCTAGATAATTATTAGCAACGAATTTTCCCTAACTAATTCAAATCCGACACTAAATAATTATCTAAATTTATTTTTTATATAAGTATATCCATGAATATTTTCGAAAACTTATATATATAAATCTACATACATAAATATTATCGAAAACTTATATATATATATATATATATATATATATATATATGTTTTAGAAAACTTTTGTACATTGACTTACACACACACACTCACACACATATACATATAATCTATATATATTTTGAATTTGAAAATTATTGTATAGTCTTATATATTTAATCTAAATATATAATTGAATTTGAAATTAATGTACATGCTGGGGTATTTTCATGTTTGACATTTTAAATGCATTAATATGTAAATATATTTTATTTGGTTTATTTTTTTTAAATATCTAAAGTCATGCATTTTTATTTTGTAAATATTTTCAAGTTGTGTATAAAAAAGTAATGTCATTTTTTTTAATATTTTCAAATCTAGGTTTAAAACTCACCTGAACCATAGCATGGCATAGTCATGTTGGGTGCAAAGCTCACCTGAACCTTAACGTGGCATTTGGCTAAAGTAATGTTGGGTGCAAAGCTCACCGGACTGGCGTCATATATGGCTGAAGTAAAGCATGGTGTAAACTAATTTGAACACCCTGATGGTCAGATAATCGATATTTTGTGCAGCAAAATTTGTACACAGCAAAATTAAACATCTAATTTGAAGTACATTGTGCACAGATAGTTGATACGATATAGTTGAAGGTCAAATAATCAACAAAATCTTTACCTTAGATGTTTAATTTTTCGTTTAGAGTTAAATGGATGCATAACAGGGGGTTGAGTTATATTGCAATTTTATTTACCTTTTTTTTCATTTTATCTCATGTTATTTGATGGGATCACCCAACCCAGTGATATGTATGACATATTTGATATTGAATGTTTAATTTATTTTTCTACATTTTAATTGTCAACATGGTATTAGAGATAGATATATATGTGATTTATGGATTACAAATTATAGAAAAGCACTTACACTTATCATTAACAAAAAAATGCACACAGTAAGGGCAACAAGTGCTCGCATAAGGGCAGTAGGCATGCACAATGTGTGACAAGAGGTGTGTACGTTGTACGACAATGGGGCACACAATGCTAGACAAGCGGCAGTGGAGGCATAATGCATTATAGAGGCATAATGCATGAAAGAGGCATAATACATGGTGGAGGCATGCAATGTGCAATGGGTTTTTATCAAAAAATCCTAAGGGTCCACAACAACATATGGTGGTGAGTGGTAATGGAAGATGGTAATTTTGTGCAGAAATCCTAATTAGTGTTTTTGTAGTTCTATTAAAAAAAGGAGAAAAAAATTAAGTATAGTTACTTTTGTATTTTTTTGAGAAATCACAATTTTGTGATATTGTCTGGATTATCACAGTAGAGGTAGATAGAAGAGAGTCTTAGTTCAGTGAATTCATTATTGGAGGATTAGACACATTAAAAATAATTATTATTTATTATTTTTAGAGAATAGATCGATAGTATTATGTTGTAGTGAGAGAGATAGTCTTTTAGTCAGAGCTATCTAGGGGTCTTCACTAAGCCAATTCATCACAACACTTACTAAGAATGAGTATACAAAATTTTTCTCTAAGATAATAATAAATTATTCTTTTATTATAAGTATCAATGATTATTTTATTTGTACTCTCATTTCATATTTATTGATTATCAACACAAGAGTAAATATTTATATCATTGGTAATTATATTTTATTTTTTATATTCTTTTCTTATTTGGAAAATATTATTATTAGCAATTGAAAAATATCTAAAAGTTATTGATTATGTTATTATTCATCTTTAATCTTTATTACTTCTTTGTATCATATTTATTTTTGATTGTCCTATTAGTTTATTTTATGTGAGTTGTCTTTTTAAATAATTAAATTATAGCTTTATTATTATTTCTATTGGTATTTATTTGAATAATTGGTAGACTCTGAGGAAGATTCTATTTGAGATTAAGTAGGTTGAATTATATATTCTTTCTTTAACAATAAGATCTCTCTTTATATATATGAGTAATTTAAATTTATTACTTATGCATTCCCAGTTTGAGTATTTATCAGTAGTTAAATTGAGAATACTTTATTATTTTCTTAAGGATATTTTGATTATAGAATATAAGACATATCAGCTACAAAAGCTTACTAAAAATTTGTATCCTATATGCTAGTTTGATTTGATTAGGTACTTATGCAATCTGATATAATAAAATTAGGGATGTCAAGTGTGCTAGGCGGCTTGAGCATGACCCATGACAAGACCCAATTTAGACATATCAGGTTTGACATGGCATGGTTCAAAATAATTTCTGGGCCTCACTCGTGCTAGCCTATGGCACTGCTCTTGTGAGAACACACGGGCCTCATGTCGTATCAGGTATGGCCCAGCAGTCACATTGACATGAAATGTGGCATGACCACATCTGAAAAAAGCATTCATTTTAAAATGGTTGCTATTTTTCTGATTGGAAAACACTTGTTGCTGTGTTGTTGGCCAAAATAAAAAAAATTCTAATTATATTATCTATTGGATTACATTCTGATCCAATGATTTAATGGGAAAAATTCGATGGTTGTTAAATGGATAAAATATTATTTATAGATAAAATGTTATTTTATCTATAAATAATATTTTGATATATTTGCTTTTTCATAATTTATTTGTAATTACATCTCCTCTCCCCTCTTCTTCTGGCTCTTCTTTTAAAGTATAAAATCATCATAGTATCATGTCTGTGCCCATTATTTTTTTTATAATTATAATTTTAATTTAACGAAATGTCAAAGTTATTTTTATGATGAGCTATGACTTCGAATCATGAGAATATGATGCAGAGGTAAAAAAAGGAATGCTGGCCACATAAAATAAAGATACATATTATATTGTATATATTTTATTTAATAATTTTTATATAAATAAATAAATTAACAAAAAAAGTAAAAGATTAGAAAAATACTATTCTTCTTCTCATGCTTTAGTCTCTTAAATTAAAAAATAACAAATAATAAATATTATAAAAATGAATTAGACTTAAATATAGATAATAGTTGTAACTTGATAGAAATGTTTGAGGTTAAAACTAAGTTTTCTTTTATGACATTGAGTCATGTGACTAAAAAATTTAAAAATAAGCAAACTTCAGTAGTAAACACACATTTTAACATAATTTAAAATAAAATTTTAGAGATATCGAAGAAAATTTGATATAATATATATATTATGAAAGATATATATATGTAGGAGGGGCTGTTGGTGGCATTGACCACTATAAGAGATATGCCAATTAATACACTAAAAAATATGGTATATTAGATCTCAGACAAACTTAATTGAACGGTGAATTTTTGAAGTTGTATCAACTTAAGGTTTATTGACATCATTTATGACAATGAGTTTGGAAGGAAAGACTTGATAAAATTCATATTATGCCAACTTACATTTAATTTATTTATCATAGAATTTCTAGGTAAATTAGTAGGAATAACATAATAATTAGTAATTAATGAACATAGAAAGCATTGATATGATTTTTGTGACTTTCGACATTTATACTAGTTGTGATGATGTATTCACATAAGTTATCGCCCACTATATTGATTTTAAGTAGAAAATTAAATAAAAAAATGTATAATTTCATGAGATTGTTTATCCTCATATGACTCTCTATATATGAATGTTTGTCAAAGATCTTTAGAGAATATGATATTCAAAATAAAATTTTTAGTATTATATTTGGTAATGCTTCAAATATAAGTGTTGTGATAAAATATGTTTGTGAGAATTATTAGAGATGTATCATTAGGTGATAATTTTTTATGTTAGGTGATATTTTTTATGTTATGTATCATATAATTAATCTAATAGTGCAAGTATGAATAAAAATTGTTTTATTCATATTTGAAAATATAAAAAATTCACTAAAAGTTAAATATTTCAAGATACCTAGTAGACAATAAGATTTTTACATTTTATGTTCGTAATTAGGCTTTAAAAAGAAAAAATTTCAAATGAATGTTAGGCTCCATTAGTATTATACATAGTTCATGTTGAATTCAAGTGTTGGCTACCAACACTTGATATTAAACTATGTCAATAGTAAAATTAGTAAAATTATTATTAATAATTTAGATTTTAAGATAAAAATTTAGTTTTTGAAATCCTTAAAGATTTTTATGATATGATAAATATGTCTTAACTTATGTACACTTCTACTATATGTATTGTATTTAAGTCTTTATGTAATTAGTTATACATTTAACAGAAATAGAAAATATACATTATGAATGTTTACTTTCTATTATTTGATTGCATCTATGGATAATAAGGTTAAGACGGAAGAGCTATAAAACATATTAAAATATGTATTCACATGCATGAATAAAATAGAAGAAACATATTGTAGGATTCATGAACAATTAGATAATATGTTTAAATATTATGACACTAAGTATTATAGTTTTAGTGAGTCTTTTAGTCAGTTTTCGAGTATATATATGAACATTGTATTTGAATACGATAATTTTTTCATTCATTTAGCTAGAGGTAAATGATGTGATGGTTGGTCGAATAAGAGAGAGCTATCTCAGTACTTAGATATTAATTATTGTTCTATTTTATCATATGATTATATTAAAAATTTAGATATATCAAATTAGTGAAAATAATATAAATCCATCCATCTCATATTATCTAAGATTATATGTGATCTACTAACTAATCTGATATCTAACATAATATCGGATCCTATTTATTCTGAGATTATAAATATTATTTTAGATAAGAGACTGATATTGTGACCATATATGATAAAAGTATTCTTATACTTAAAGGACTAAGAGGATTCAGAAATAAGTTTTCAGGATTAAGTGAAATAATTGCTAGTGAATGATGACTCACACGACATCAAGGATATCGAGGTTTGACTATAAGTTTGAGATGTGATGATCTGAACCATACAAATTTATTATGGATCTTAAAAGACTGACATGTTATTATTGCTAATTACTATTGATTGTCATGATTTTTACTTAGTTTTCTAATTTATTATTATTTGTGATATCATGATGAAATCAAAATCATGAAATAGATATATTTTTTATTGAGTTTGATTTTTATTTATTTTTATTTGCAATGTTATATATTTTTTAAATTTTTTAATTTTTAAAAATTAAAATTCCTTTTTAAAAACTAACATTATATGACAAAGTTAATGCCTGTGGCTGCCTGCATGATGCTTAGTGGATACTAGGCATTGGCTGATGGGTTGGCCTGGCTAGTACAGTTTAGTGGCAGTGGCCATAGGCCATTGGGACACTGGCTAGCTGCCAATAAACCAGTGTTAGCATCCAGTAGCTAGGAGCCAGCCAACTAGCTATAGTGAGGGGGCACATGTAGTGGCCAACCCAACACACCAGGCTGAGAAAAATGGACCTTTGGGCCATGTTAGCACCCAGCAGCCAGGCACTCCTTAGTCATGCCTTAAGAGTAGGTGTGCCTTAGGCACTCAATAAGTGTAGGCACCACAATGCCCTTGCCATAGTGCCTCGCTTGGGGGGGGAGGCCATTTGTGAAAGACAAAAAGGCATGAATTACTACAAGCACTCATGATGGGAGGAAATCACTTTAAATGACATCCCCATCCCACCACAAAAATCAAACCCGAAGAGACGAATTATCTCTCTCATTTCTTCATAAATTACTAAAAATCATACAAATAAATCTATCTCATATTGTTGAAGATTATACGTGATTTACTAATCTTTTTGGTATCTTTCATATTATTGAGTTTATTTTTTTTTTTGTGATTATTTATATTATTTCAGATAAGAGATTGATAACTTGATCATATATCATAAAAATATTTTCATGTTTAAATGACAGTGAAGATTCATTAATGAGTCTTTAGGATCAAGTGAAAAAATTACTAGTGGATGATGACTCACATGACATCGAGGGTATCAAGGTTTTGACAAAAACTTGTGATGTGACAATCCGAACCATACTAAGTTATCTTGGATATTACAAGACTCACATGTTATTATTGTTGACTATTGTTGATTATTGTGTTTTTTACTTAATTTTCTAATTTATTATTATCTGTGATATTGTGATAAAATCAAAATCAAAATCACGAAATAGATATATTTTTTTGAGTTGACTCTTATTCATTTTCCTTAACAATATAATATAGTTTATTTTTAATATTTAAATTGTTAAAAATTAAAATTATATTTAAAAAAACACTATATGACAAAGTTAGTGTTTATAGCCCCTCACATGATGCCCGGTGGCCACCAGACACTGGTTGATGGGTTGGCCTAGCCAGTATAATTTAGTGGCTATGTCCATAGGTCATTAGGCATTGGCTAGCTGCTAGTCAGCCAGTGTTAGTATCAGGAACCAGCCAACCAACCAAGGTGAGGTGGCATAGGTTGTGGCCAACCTGACCTTGTCCTACCCAACACATTTGGCTGGGAAAAGTGGGCCTTTGGGCCATGTTATCACCCAACGGCCATGTGTGCCTTGGGCATGCCTTAAGATGCTAGCCAGTACAATCAAATGGTTGTGGCCATAAGCCACTGGAAATTGGATGGCTACTAGTCAGCCAGTGTTAGCACCCAACAGCCAAGGACCAGCTAGCCAACCAACCATGGTGAGGGGGCATAGGTAGTGGCCAACATGATCATGTCCTACCCAACATGCCTGGCTGAAAAAAAATGGGCTTTTGGGCCATGTTAGCTCCCAACGACCTGTGTACCTCAGACATGCTTTAAGACTCACATGTTACCATTGTTGACTATTGTTGATTGTCGTGCTTTTTACTTTGTTTTTTAATTTATTATTATTTATGATATTATGATGAAATCAAAATCAAGAAATAGATGTGTTTTTTATTGAGTTGACTTTTATACATTTTCATTTACAATGCAATACAATTTATATTTAATAATTAAATTTTTAAAAATTAAATTTCAATTTTAAAAACAAACTTTATATGACAAAGTTAGTGCCCATGGCCCCTTGCTTGATGCCTAATGGTCACTAGGCATTGGTTTACGGGTTGTCCTAGCTAGTACAATCTAGTGGCAATGGCCATAGGCCACTGGGTACTAGCTATCTGCTAGTCAGCCAGTATTAGCACCCAATAGTCAGGAATTAGCTAACCAACTAGGGTGAGGGGGCATAGGTAGTGGCCAACTCGACCATGTCTTACCCAACATGTCTGGTTGAGAAAAGTGGGCCTTTGGGCTGTGTTAGTACCCATAGGCCATGCGTGCCTCAGACATGCCTTGAACTCAAGCATGCCTTAAGCTCAAGCATGCCTTAAGCTCAAGCATGCCTCAGGCATGCCATATGCATTGGCCCCACAATGCCTCACTCTCAATAATACTTACAAGTAAGAGGTTACGGAAAGAGCTGATATTTTATTTTGTAGATGATTATATGATGTTGCAATTCATTTAATACTGTGAACTATATTAGTTCTTAACCAATGCTTGAGATAATCGGGTAATATTATTTGAAATATAAGAGATCTAACTTTCATGATGTCAGAGTTACTAGTCTAAATAAAATATTAATTATTACAAAGAATTGGATATTTTATTTTGTAGATAGTTATATAATAATGTAATTCATTTTATAAATTCAATTATATTAGTTCTTAACCAATGCTTGAAAAGCAAATGGACAATATTATTTGAGATATAAAAGATTTAATCTTTATGATGTGAGAGTTATTAGTCTAAAAAAATTAATTCTTATAATAAATTTGATGAAGAATCATTTTACATAATGGAAGTAAAATGAATATTTAATTATATCGAATGAATGAACTGATAGGAAAGAAAGAATGTTGGTGAATTTCATGGTGAATTTATAAAGAAAAATCATGTATTCATATTGATAAAATCTATTGATATTTTTTTTATGATCAAGATGAGAGATAAATTATTTGAATTATTTAATAGTTGGGTGAAAGAAGTTAATAAAGATAATATTATTTAAGTTATAATAGATAATACTTCAAATAATGTGATAGTAAATATTTAAAATTTAATTTGATTTTTTTTATTATTTATTTAAGTTATTACACATTATATATTATTTCTATATTAATGTTTAACTTTAACTTATATAGGTAGATTGTTGAAATAAAAAAGACAATATTTGTAATGGATACTATGTATTGCATTATGTCTTGACTTATTGTTGAAAGATATTGAAAAACTACCATATATCAAGAAGAGAATAAAGTAAGTTATATTTATATGTGGTTGTATTTATAATAAAGTCAGATTGCTTAATATGATTAGATGATTTATTGAGCAAAATTAGATGTTGAGGCTTACAAAGATGTGGTTTGTAATGGTCTTCATCACCTTATCTCGTATTAATAAATAAAAAAAATAACTTGAGGAAGTTATAAATTGACAAAAGAGGAAAAGAGAAAAAATATAATTTTTAGGCCTCATTTTTAGAATATTATAATATTTTGTTTGAAGGTGTGATACCTCTTGTACATATTATTTGCTTGGTGGTTGGTGAAAAGAGGCATACAATGAGTTACATTTATGTTTTCATGCAAAAGACAGAAAATAATTGTCGAAAGCTTTAATGAGAGTGAAAAAAAGTATAAGAAAATCATGAAAATCATTAATAGGCGGTGAGAGATACAGCTTTATCAACCTTATATTCAGCTAGAAATTTTTGTACACAGAGTTTTATTATGATACAAATGGATTAGTAGTAAATCTAGATTCAAAGATCTTTGAAGATGTTTGTAAATGTATGTTGAGATTGATGAAAGAGAGAGGCGAATAAGATACAATTATATCAGAATTGGACTTGTACATGCATTCTCAATACATTTTTGAGTATGCTTTTTTCATACGAACAAAGAAGTCTTAACTATTAGGTTAGTTTTAAATTTTAGTTATTTACTGTATTTAAATTAATATATATTTTTATTAAAATATATGAAATATTTAGCTGATAATTTATTTATAATAATTATAATTGAATAATGAAGTATATTTGGATCTAGTATTAATAGTTTGTAAAATTCAATGATCTTTAATATATAGTGTATCTAGTTGTGAAATAAATTAAATTATCTTTGAGAATGTAAATTATTAAAATATTTACGTAAACTTGATATCTTTAATATATTATTTAATATAATATATAATCTAATAATCATGAATTTTTTAGTTTCATAACAAGAGGAGAAATAAGTTAAGATATTAATGCTTGAGTGATTTGATGTACATTAAGTACAATTGAGCCTTGATAAAAAGATTCAATGAGCATCATATTATTGATTTTATTTTTTTGGAAGATATAAATTATAACAATAAATAATCAATGAAACAAAAGAGGTTTGAAGATGTTACAAATGATAATTTAGCATTTGAGAGTAATGATTTAACTTGTGGTGTTGTTGTAAGAGCTAGAAGAGCTAAAGGTTTATATAAAAATTAAAGCAAGTTCTAGCAAAATATAAATATCAAAGTTAATATCATCAAGTTTTAAATATATTTTTACTTTTATTTTGATTGATAAAGATGAAAAAATGACACATTTATCAGGAGATGAAGATTAAGACAAGTGAGAGTTCAAGAGTGATGATGAAACAAATGATAGTCATGATGATTTTATGGATTTAAAGTTTGAGCAAGATCTATAAAAATTTATTTTGTATATCTTATTAAATTTTTAATTTTTGTTATACAAAAAATATTAATGATATTTTATTTTTATTATTGATATGCTATATTTGAAGTTTAATTTTTTAACTTTATTTATTGGATTGTTAAATTTCAATTATTTTATTTTATTATTTTGAATGATTGTGATGTTGAGAAGTACTAATAATATAAATATTTTTATGTTTAATGTTATTTTTTTAAATTTATTTTATTAATAGATAAAAATTATAAATAATTCTTTAGTTAAATATAAAAGTTTTATGTATTTTTATGTAGAGTATGTCACAAAAAAAACTACGCTTTAATTGCCCCTTGTGCCTCCATGCTCCAAAAGGGTTTTGTTCCTTGATGTGCTTTGCCATGGTTTGCCTTGCTTCTCGGTGAGCTTTGCGCCAGGGTGTGCCTTGTGCCTGGGTGCACCTTGTGCCTGGGTGCGCCTTGCTCCTCAGTGTGCATCACGCCTCGGAGTGCCTTTCGCCTCAATGCACCTAGCATTTCGATGCATATTGCGGCTCAATAACTATAGACAAGCCTACCTCCTATGATGTTGTGTCGGTATGACATAACCAGATTGACATCTCTAACTTAAACATATTAAAACTTTATAGAAATACAATTAAAAAGAGATTTATGTATCTAATCATATTTGTTGTTGCCTGTCCAATATATATTTGGATATATCTATTTTTTGATAGATCAGAAGTTTTCTTTGGTTAATATTTTTTATAAATTGATAAAAACTCAATTTGATAAAATTAAAAAAATTAAAAAATAATAATATATTATAATTTATGTCATATCAATTTAATATTGATTATATAGATCATCAGATTATATACTAGACTTTTTTGTAATATCATACATTCAACAAAATAGGGTGGCTGAAGGAAGAATAGACAACTGATTGAGATGACTCATATTTTTACTTGGAAAGAGTATTCCAAAATTGTTTGTCTTCTAGAGTTTTTTATTTTATTTTTTTTGATTGTTCTCTAGGATGAGACAAACTAGCATCCAGGGCCTTGAGTTATGTCTTTCTTGGATACTTTAGTTCCCAAAAATAGTATATTTTTTACCATAGACTGATAAAATTGTAATGAGTTTAAATGTTAATTTTTTTAATAATGATTTATTCTTTAACAAGCTTAGGAAGAGTGTGAATATATATATTGCATTTGGATTCATCACTCTTTCTCTCTTATCTATAACCCTGCATCAACCTTTAGTTGATAGAGAGAGTCCCTCATTGACTATATTTGATCATGTTGGTATTGAGCATGATATTATTTTCATAGAATCAGTATACTTGCCAACAAATTCAGATTATATTGATTCTAGCGAAAATGAGAGTTCCCGAGTAGAAGAATTTTTTTCATATCTAGATGACATAGTATTATAAGTGTGTGTGCCAATACAGACTCATTATGTTGGAAATTATGCCACTTGAACATTTATGACTTAGAGTATATACTAGATGAGAGAAACATGCCCAGCTTGATAGGTCAAAAGGCGAGCTTATCGAGGAGCCAAACAATTTTATAGGTAGTCCCTCTAACCTTGACCTTTTGATTGCTCTATGAAAAGGAGAGAAGAAGTGTACTCATTACTCGATTTCATATAGTTTGTTGCACTCTTATTTTATTTTATTTTATTTCTTTTATTATTTCTCTTGATGATACTAGCATGACCTTTTTCTGAGATATTATCTCATTTAAGAATGTATCATACTATTATAGATGAGATGTATAAACTTAACTCTAATGAGATCAGACAACTAATATCATGATCTTCGAGAAAGTCTGTTGTTGGATGCATGTTATTGTTTACTATGAAGGCAAGTTTAGATAAAAAATCATATCAACTTAAAATGAGATTTATACTGATGTAATTCAATCAGATATTTGGTATGAAATATCATGATACTTACTCTGCAGTGAAAAAGTTGACTTCGAACGTATTTTCATTTTTTACAATATCTCACGGTTAGAGTATACACAAACTAAACTTGAAAAAATTATTTTTGTATAATAAACTTGAGATGGAGGTATATATGAAGCAACTACTAGTGGTTTGAGCAGTTAAATCAAGTGTGGTTTGCAAATTCTAGAATGTATTATATGGTCTAAAGTAGTCACCTGAGCCTGGTTTGTGAGGTTTTTTCATGTAGTCACTTTATTTGAGCTAATCAAATACATTATTGATTTTTATGTGTTCTTCTTGAGGATACATATTATCTCATGTAAAATTTATCTATTGGTAGAGATAATAAAAAGGGTTTAGGACATATTGCTTTATATAAATATTTGGACTACTTGGAATGAATGAAATGTGAGTGATTAAAAATAGTTGCAACAATATTTTTGCAACAATATTTTTGGATGTGAGATTGTTTCCACAAGGAATTAGTGTAGTGCAGTATCAGTGCAAATGCACCATCAATATAACATGGGGTCTGTTTTGTTTATTTTTATTTTAATATATCTTTTATATTTTCTGTTGAATCATATTTCTTGGATATTCATTAATATTTTCCTAAATTCATAAATATTTTCATAATGAATTTTATATATTCATCTGTGATAGAAGAGTTGGATTTTGATAATTTAATTTCTTAAACAACTAGAATTTTTTTTTGCCAGAAAATGGACGAAAATCATCTTTTAATCAATTTTTTTTTCAAAAAATTATTCTTAAACTGTCATCGAGATAACTAAGTCTTTATTCTAGTTTTATTTATTGGCATATACAACTTCAGTAAATTTAGCTATATATTTTTTTGTTTTTCATTTATATCTTTTTACTTTGTTCTTCAAATATCCAAATTAATTTTTCTTCTTTTGCATGATTTATTGGAAGTCTTATTGTAGGTTTATTCAACAAGCAACGCTTAGAATATTTAATTTTTTCAACTAAGATTGATTTCTTAGGCATGGAGATCAAATTTAGTCGAAATGGAAGTGGACATGCATGAAATATAGCACTATTAAGCAATGTCGCATCACACGTGGTTACCTTTAGAGATTTTCATCATCAAGCTATTATTGTTGAAGGATGCTTTGCAATTGTAGTAGTAATACTCTCTGTTTTTTTTATATTTCAACATCTCAGATCTTATTCCAATCCAGAGGTTTGCTTTTTAGTTTATTATCTGACAATGTAAATTCTCATTTATCATCATGATCATTGTTGGGCCTTTACCTGGCCATTTCGACCTACCTAAACTAATCCATGTTCTAATCTATTCCAATCCACATATAAATAGTTTTATTTTTTTTATATATTTTTGTAACTTACCTAAATAAAAAATAGATTTAATAGTAGACATATCTATATATAATTAAATTGATTCTCTGATATAATTATTAATTATTTTTTAAGTTTTCATTTTATTTCTCTCCCAAATCTTTACCTTATGACTCATCAATTATATGTATTTATAATTTGAACATTTTTGAATATCATTGTTATAATGTTGAGTGTTTATTTATTATATTATTCTTAAATATGTTTGGGTGAAATAATATTGAGCTAATTGATTACTTGGGAATTTTTTTGCGTTACATATATATTGGAGGTAAAGCATTTGCACAATGATAAATATCTACATCTAATGGTAGTATGTCTCAGGTTCAAGATTTTTTAGACGTAGTCTCTATAAATTTTTGGGAGGTAAGACTATCGATATATTAAACTCTTTCAGATCTCTCATTAAAATGGGAATCTTGTATACTGGGTATGACTTCCACGACCTCCATTTATTATATATATTTTTTAATAATAGGAACGCCCGATTTATGGCCTGCTTAATTTTTTTTTCTTTATTTATAATTAGGGTTTGTTGTTTGAGTTATGATTTAGTGTTTTATTTTCTTTTTTTTATCATAATATTTTCTTCTTTAATTTATAAGCTAGGGTTTGTAAATCATAAAAGTATGTCTACATTTACATGGTGTTACTATACAATGTGTGCACTTAGTGTATGCAGTACATCTACATGGTAAATAGTTGCCATGACTGCAATGTGATGTCGATGCAGTGTTAGTGTTGATGTGGAACAATAATAGTGTGTGTGTTTGTGTGGAGGACAAGATACTAATGGATTATCGGCGTGGTTGTGGCAATGATGTAGTATTTGTGCAGTGACATCGACAATGTGATAGTATCTGTGGTGTAGAGGCAAAGTGTATGTCGTGTCTAATAGTGTGGCAGTGGCGGAGGTGTCAACATGGTATTAATGTGTATGGTGTATTGTTGTGTTGTGTTGTGTGCACAATAAGAGTGAATGTGTAATGTGTAGTGCAATGTGGTGTGAAGTGTAGTGAAATGTAGTGCAGTGCACTGAGGTATGAAGAGTGATGTAATGTGTAGTTCACATAAATCTTATATGGAAATCAGTTTCCTTAACTTGGCTGTATATTTTGTAATTATTGGGATCATATTAATTACTAAAAAAGTTAGAATTGCTTAGTTGTATGTTTTTTACATAGCTATAACTTAGTCATAATTGTACAGCTATATGTTTTCTTTACATAGCTGTAACTTTAAATTTGGTCATACACCTAACTTTTATTTATTTTCTTCATGCTTTGATGAGAGTACTCAATTTGTGAGATGACATAATGATTTTGTCTTCTATATAAGAGTTTTTTATGTATGTTTTTAAATTAATTTTTTCCTATTGCTAATCTTCAATGATATTTTTTTAAGCATTATTTATTTTAATATTTTATATTATTTTCTATATTAAAGGTATGTCATGGTCTATATATGAGCGATCCTTGAATTACACAATCTTCTCATATAATAATTTAAAATTGATATTATAAAAAAATAATAAATATATAAATACTAATAAAAATTTATATTAAATATGATTAAAATAACTATTTTTTGATTATAATTTAATTAAAATATTATACTTAATTTTATCTGAAATATTTATTTATGATATTTAAATATTTGTATTACAAAACATTATATAATTTATTATATAATTATAAAATTTATAAAATATTTTAATTAATAAATAAAAATAAATACAAATTACAACTAATAAGGAACTAAAATAAACAATTGTTTGATTAAAATTAATTATAAAATTATATGAATAAATGAATAAATAAGTAAATATTTATAAAAATAAAAGTATAAAATAATATTTGTATTATTATAGAAATATTTTAAAAATATAATGACTAAAAGATTTTAAATTTTTGAATTATAAAAATTTTTTTTAATTTTTCATAAAATTTAAAAGAAATAAGTTGTTATTTTAAGATTAATATATTGTT
Source organism: Sapria himalayana (assembly GCA_029783825.1). Classification (NCBI taxonomy): domain Eukaryota; kingdom Viridiplantae; phylum Streptophyta; class Magnoliopsida; order Malpighiales; family Rafflesiaceae; genus Sapria; species Sapria himalayana. The sequence continues at coordinate 144,479 of JAREIK010001560.1, read as the reverse complement.
GTTTAAATTACATCAAAAAAAGTTTGAAGATTTAAAAAATTAATATTTCATTGTGGTTATTAAATGAACACTTCACATTAAAATTTATAATGATTAAAAGATTTAAATTATATGCTTTTATAATTATTTCATATTATATTAATAAAAAATAAATTGAATTCTTATAAATTTATAACCATATAATATATATATATATATATATATATGAATACTTTATTATTATATAATATTATTTTATTTAATTATTAAATAATATCATTTATGGTTAAATAAAGATCTATTTCTATTATTTTATTTAAATTATTTATTTTTTATAATTTTATTTTAGTGTTATTTATTTATATTTTATTTTATAATTGTTTAGTATATATATAAGGTTTCATAAAAATGCTTTTTATTAAAAAATAGAGCCCACACTTCAAACTGTGCATTTAATGGTAGTAATAACAATGTTTCAGGGTTCTCATAGGAGATCTACAATGTCATAGCTTACGGTGGTGTTCATATAGACATGAGAACAATTCTTGTAGATTGGGCTCCCATCTGCAGGCTCTTCATGTGGGTGAAACACCCTCTGCTGGCAATTTTGCATCATTGACACTCCAGTAGGCTCAGATAGTTAAAAGATGCTGAGTGGACTAGATTCATCAGTGGGGGCCATAACAACTGCTATTGCTTCAGGCAACATAATCTGATACGAGTAATGAGTATGTAGATAAACTGATGACATGAAGCAACTTTGTGATGGATGCGTATGAATTCATCAGTGGTGACATGGAGAGTGGTGTTCGACATATTGTTGTTTCACAGGTGAGTAATTTCCTACTTGTTGCTTGTCCCTATTTCTTTTTATTTTTGAGTTTTCTTGGAAATGTTGAAAAATTAGTATTTCTATTTTATTTAATTTAGAAATAGCAAATTACTTTTTTTGAAGAAAAAGTCAATCATAAAAATCATACATAAGAAAATATATTTGGATAGATGTCACATTTGAATTACAATGCAATAATGTCGTACTGAGCTTTATCTAGAAATTAGGAATTGTGAATAGACTAGACATAGCTTGGCCAATCCTATTCTTTTTCATCACATATGTGTATAATTCAAATTGAATGTACATACTTGTAGTTGTGTTGTCATATGCATTGTGAGGAGTCCCTACTTAATGCATATCTTAATAGTATTATCTCTAAAAATTAGAGAGATTATGTCTGATGACTCTCAAACTTGATATTTATTGTCCTTGGACAAAAATATTTGTTATTGTGTCAAGATATGATCTTCATTATATTCATGTAATATATTTTTTTTTTATAATGATTAGTTATTTTTGTATTCTTTTTGCACAAATATATTTTATTTTAAAATTTTTATGAGATTTAGTGAGGTGAAGTTTATGTTTTGATGCATATTTAATAATTTTGGCTTTGCGTGCTTTTGTATACAACCTATGATGAAAATTATTGTTCTAGGCCAAGAATAAAATATCATGTATTAATTTATATTTTGAATTATTATAGTTTTTGTAAAACTTGAATTTTTTAAGTGTGTTTTAATGATGTTATTTTTGAGATTTATTGCCTAGTGAGATGAGATCTAATACTTAAGGATAAATTGATGGTCAAAAAAAACCAATATGAAAAATGTTGAATATTAATAATTTTATCTCCTTTTTTTTTTTTTGATAAAGTTTGTTTATTATTTATAGCCCTATCTTTTGGCGGAGGAATACCGTTTGTACAAACTACTTCTACCCTTTACCCTCTTACATCCATTCCCCGTTTCTAAAGACTAATAATATAATCTTCCTAGCACTATTGAAATAACGTAAAAACTCTAAGTAAGTCATCAATCTTAACTTTACACTTTACTAAAATGAGTTTCCTTCTATTATCTTTCTAGCGCTTCCTGGAACATCCTTCCTGTTTTTCTATGATGTATATAACATATTTCCTGCAAAAAAAATAACAAGAATTTCTCCCACTTTGCCAAATTCCTTTCAATCTTGTTGCACATATTCTGCCGAAGCTTTCCTCTTCTACCGATATAGCTTTAGATTCACATCTTGAGAGCCATTTCCAAGCCACTTTGCAGCATCCTGATCTTTGTCGGCCTCCTAGACTAGACACTTACCTCTCCTAGGACCTTTTATTTAATACAAACACATGATTCTGTAACTTTCAGACTTCTAAACCCTGTCTACATGATTAAACGCTGGTGAAAAAAACATAACACATGACTTGACAAAATTTTTACAGACTCTTTCTAGTTACAGACTTCTTTTAATTTTAAGGAATATGATTTGATTGCCCCTTTAGTGCTTTCCTGCAAACACAAAAAACCAGAAACATACCGAAGGAGCAGAAAATCTCAGCCCTTACCTTTTCGTTCCCTCATCTTTGTCTTGTGAGGTGAACCTTGCAGTGACTGTAAAAGAAACAACAACTGGATTTTCTGGTTGTTTATACCATAAAATTCGCTGCTAACCTGCAGAGGCAGATTTCCCTGCAAAGAAGCTACCACAATTCCACAGCTTATATTATTATACTTTTCTTATTTTAATTTCCATATTCTATTTTCATATTCTTTTAATTTTCAGATTCCCCTTCACAGCAGCTACTGGATTTTCATATTCTATTTTTTCTGTTAATACAACCCTTCCTAAATCTTAAATAAGGGAAGGCCTTCCTATCCAGTTTCGCTATTCCTTTTACTTTTTCTGGCATCGAAAACTCATCAAATTCATGTTCTCCTCTTATAGAACCTAATCTTGCAAGACTATCCGCCAAAGTATTAGCTTCTCTAAATATATGTAAGATTGATGCATTAAGCACTTTAATGAGGTTCAAAATAGTTTCCATTTCTTCCTCATACCTCCAACGAATTATATTTCCACTTACTAAATCTACCAAAAGCATAGAGTCTACTTGAATTTGTATATTTTCTAAATCTAATTTTTTACAGACATTTAATCCTATATTCAAAGCTTTTATCTCCGAGTGGAGGGCTGAAAATACTTTTGTAGCCGATGTAAATGCTTTTATCACATACCCGTTTGAGTCCCTTATTACCCCTCCTCCACCTGCTATACCAGTGTCCATATTGAAGCTGCCATCCGTGTTTAATGATATTTTACCTTTCGAAGGCCTATTCCAACTTATACTTTTTACCCATCCCTGTTTCGTATTTGTAATAGGGAGGCCCCAGAACATTCCAGCTATCTTATTTAAACAAGAACCATCAACTTTTATAGGGTTTATACTTGATATATTTCTGATTTCTTTAATTATATCTTTTGTAATTTCATTTGAATTCATTCTTATGCCCTCAAATTTACTCTTATTACGAGCTTTCCATAGGCACCATATTGCTATATGAGGTAGATTCTGAGTGAGCCAATTTTTGATGTAACTTCTAGGGCTTAGATTTCCCCAACTCTTAATTCTATCAATTATTCTATCTTTTTTTTAGTTATTTGTAACTGGTCTCCTAATTCCCTCCAGACTACTGCAGCGATACTTCCACTTTAAAGTAGATGATCCATTGATTCTTCATCTGCAAAGCAACATTCACATCTGGAGGCTATTTTAACACATTTTCTTTTCACATTAGTGTTCATAGGCAGTGCATTTACCAGAACTTTCCATGCCAACTTGCAGATTTTCAGTGGAATACCTGCTCTCCAGGCCCATTTAAATAAAGGCTGCATGGGATTTTTCCTTCTTATCAATTCTTTTGCTGACTTTAGCGTAAAATTACCTTGTGGATTAAGGGTCCATTTGCATCCCGATTTATTCAATAATGAGTGAGCATCTACTATTTCCTTTTGTTTTTCCAATGCTTTCCAGCTATTTGATTTCTGCTTAACGCGATTGTGTTCTTGTTCTAGATATTTTGCTCGCATATATTTTTCCCAGAGGGAATCATTTTCTTTTATCCTCCACCATCATTTGCAGTCCCAAGCAGCCGCCATGTCTTGTAAATTAATGATGCCTAAACCTGCTTTTGCCTTAGGATAACAGATGTCTTTCCAATTTTTCCAGTGAATTTTCTGCTTTCCGTTTTTTTTCCCATAAAAAATTTGCCATTTCCATCTCTAGTTTATTTGTAAATTTCTTAGGTGTGTGTATGACTGATATAATATGTACCAGTGTATTTTAAAGAACATGGGAGATTAATGTAATCCTCCCACCAAAACCTAATAGATCTACTTTCCAACCTGCTATTTTCCTTCTCATTTTATCTTGTAAAGACGTTAGATAATTTTCTTTCAGCCTTCCTTCATATATCGGACAACCTAAATATATTAAAGCATCTTTTTTATGTTTAAAACCCGTTATGTTTTTAATTTTTTTACCACTTTTTCGGAAGATTTTTTTGCTAACATAAATTGACTTTTATCCTTATTAAGGGCTTGTCCTGTTTCCTTCTCAAATACTTGTAGAAGGTCCATCAGGTTTTTCAATGAACTTTTATTCGCATTCGTGAAAATGATAATATCATCTGCATAATCTAAACAACTTATTCTCGGAGTGTTTTTTGGCTGTCTAAAGGGGATTATTTTGCCCTCTGACATTCTTTTATTTAAATTAACAATTAATAATTCTAAGTACATATCAAATAATAAAGGCGATAATGGATCCCCCTGTCTCAAGCTACGTCTAGGTTTGAATTCTTCTCCTGTCATTCCATTTACAATAATTCTAACCCAAACGCTTGTTACACATCTATATATTAAATCAATACATGTTTCAGAGAAACCAAATTTTCTCATGACGAAACATAATGTATGCCATTCTACTCTATCAAATGCCTTAGATAAATCTAGCTTAACTACTAAGTTACTTCCTCTCATTTTAAATGCTATTTCTTTCATCATTTCTGATGCTAATCTAATATTTTCAATCATTAATCTATTCTTAACAAATCTTGTTTGTTCCTGTGATATTATAAATGGTAAAATATTATTAAGTCTGTTTTGAATAATTTTAGCAAGGATCTTATAAATTGCATTACATAAACTTATAGGCATAAAATCCTCACATTTTTGAGGTGATTCTTTTTTGGGGATTAGCACTATGAAATAATTTGTCCATGCCTTAGGAATATCCGCGCCTACAAAAAAACTGGCAATTGCAGAAACCAGATCTTTTTTTATAATGAGCCAGTTTAACTGAAAAAAATAATTATTCCAGCCATCTGGCCCTGCTGCACTATCCTTATCCAGATCAAACACTGCCTTTTTAATCTCTTCTTCCTCCGGGATCTTCTCCATCATTTGATTTTGTTCTAGTGAGATGACTGTGTTAATCCCATCCATTAATGAGTTCCCTACTTGGGGGGCCTGTCTACATAGATGGCTTTTAAAAAATTCCTCGAAGAGGGATCCTATCTGCTTGTCTTCTTCAACCCATTTTCCCTCATTAGTTTTAATGCCCTTGATTTTATTTTTTTGAGCCTTTATTTTATACATGTTGTGAAAAAACTTAGTGTTTCTATCTCCATCTTTCAACCATTTAATTTTTGAGCACTATTTCCAGTATACTTCCTCCATATGCAACTTAAGCCTCAAATCCCCTTTAGCCTTATTTAGTTCCTGTCTCTTTACCTCTATGTTATTATTATCGTATTATAATTCTAGTTTTTCTACTTTTTCCTCTTCTTGCTTTATTATTTGGTTTAGATTTCTGAAAACTTCTTTATTCCATTTTTTTATACATTTTTTTAATCTATGAAGCTTAACCATTAATATTTGCATCAGTTTCCACATTGCTGGCTCCATCCAGGATTCAGTTACTAGTTTTTCAAAGCCAGCATGCTTTTCCCACATATTCTGAAATTTAAAGTTACCTGATACTCGGTAATTTTTATAGATTGTAATAAGCAATGGGCAATGATCCGAAGAGGTTCTATTTAGGTGTCTTAGCCATGTAGCCCCATGCAAAGCTACCCACTTAGCATTACACAGTACTCTGTCCAGTCTAGCCCAAATTGTGCTTCTTTTACTCCTGTTGTTACACCTAGTGTAACTTGAACCTGTGAAATCTATTTCCATTAATTTCGAGTTTGAGATTGCCTCATTAAATTGTGTCATTGCTATGGGATCCGGGGTTTTACCTCCTTTCTTTTCTTGAGTGCTCCTGGTTATATTAAAATCACCTCCTATGATCCAGGGTGCATTCCTAGATGCGATGTTCTGCATTTCCTCCCACAGTGCTAACCTTGATTTTTTATCATTTTTAGCATATACAACCGATATTATTTCTTCTGTTTCTTTATTTATTTTAAAATGTACTACCTGATCTGTATCTTTTAAAATTTCAATGTCCAAATAATTATGCCACATTATCCAGAGTTTATTATTTATATTAGCATATGCATTGTTAAACCCTAGTTTTTGGCTGTAGGTGATTAATTGATCCTTCTGGATCATAGGTTCCGCAATGACTACCAGAGAAATTTTATGAGTTTTTATTAATTATTTTAACCTATTTATCGAATAACTATTAGCAACCACTCTTATGTTCCAATAAAGGCATTTATCCATTAATTCCTAGCTTAGTTTGGGATCTAGTTGTACACTTAGTCTCATATTTATGTTTAATTGTTTTTTCTTATTCCTTGGGGTTTTAATTGCATTCGAGTTTACTTGTATTTTTTCATAATATTTATCCTGCCACCCAAGCTGCATTGCCATTATTTTTATGGCTTCCTTAGCTTGAGTTCTAGTGAGCTTTGTCCAATCTTCCTCATAAATATCCATATCATCCTTCCCCTTTTCTATATAGAATGCATGTTCCTCTTCTTCTCTACCTAATTAAGGACAACTAAACACCTCTGCATCTTCCTCTGGGAAATCCAAGAGGTCATCCTCTATCCAGTTATAGTCCTCCAATTTTTCTTAAAATTATTCTGGTTTTGATTTTCTTGTTCCTCTTCTTTCTACCCTTCACCTTCTCCCATTTTTCTCCCTCCCCTAGCTTATCTCCTTCCTCCATACTTCCATCATGATATACTCTATTACTAGCCTCTCCCTCTCCTAATAATTACTCACTTTCTCTCTCATATACTCCCCTTCTACTTCCATTAAACCTACCTCAATTACAGGTTTTTCTCCAGCCCCTCCCTCCTTCCTAATCCATCTTTCCACCATTCTTTTTCTACCTTCTAACCCTTGCACATTTTCTGTTTGTTTTGTACCCATCTGACACACCCCCGATTCGTGCCCAATTCTCTTACATTTTATGCAATAAGCAGGCAGATTTTCGGGAATAACAGGTTGCCAAAACCCATTATTCTGCCCATCATCTCCATTACCAATCCAGATCAAATTAGGTGGTTGAGTGAGCAGGTTACACTCAACACACGCGCGAGCCTTGCTTGGCCTTGTCATGGAAATAGTAGCTTCATCACGAATTATAGGTTTACCCAGACAAGATGAAATTATATAGAGAGATTGTGAATTAAACAAATATAATGGGAGATTCGGTAAGGAAAACCATACCGGGGCTAGAGGCTCCTCCTCCAGTGGACTGAACTCCTTCGTCCACCTCAAGACACGGATAGGAAAGCCGTTAACTTTCCATAGACCTCTATGCCATAAGCGGTAGAAGTCTTCAATCATAGAACACTGCAGGAAGACGTGCTTCGCATCGTAGTCAGCTAGCTTCACCCTTCCCGTAAGCTTTAACGAGGAGATAAACTATTGTATTTCCTTCGGGCGAGGCCTTCCATGTGAAAACTTACCAATAAGCATATATTCAAAGGGCTCCATGTATTTGCGCATCTCCTCTATAGAAAATACAATCGTGGGACTCCCGTGTTTGTTACCGAAGCAGCATGCAGGAGGCGCAGGCTCTCTTAAAATCGATGCAAATGACTTATTGTTTAGTAATAAGTCTTTTTGCTCCATATTTAGCTTGAGAGGAGATTGATTCGGGCAGCAATTGGTGAGATCAGCAATGGCAGTTTCACACAGCAATTCGCACAAACTAGCAGTTATACATAATAAAACTATGCAAATATTATATCAAACAACAATTCGCGCAGCAATTTGCACAATAATTCACACAACAATTCGCACAATAGTTCACCAAAGATAATCACGAGAGATAATCGCAAGAGAAAATCATGAGAGTTCAGAAAATCGTGAGTAATAATTTTATCTCCTAATTTTCTAGTTGTCTTGATTATACGAGTCCACTCAAAAAATTAAGTTTTATTTTTATCTTTAATTTTATTATTTATTTTTAAAATTCCAGTGTTGTTCTTAAAAAGCTATATCGCAAGATTTTCCTAAAATGTGATATATAAAGTAAGGTGCATTTTATTTTGCATATAATTTTATATAAAAACTTGAATAATGTTGGATTTTATTTTGGCAGTGGCGGTAGCGGCAGCACTGGCAATAATGGTAGCGGCGGCAGCACCGACAACGGCGGCAGCAGCGGCAGCACCGGCCACACCGGTAGCAGTGGCAGAGGAGGCAGCTGTGATAGTGGCGGCAGCAGTAGCACCGGCAGCACTAGTAATGGCAGAAGCATCAGCAGCGGCGACAGCAGGGGCAGTAGCAGCACTGGCAGCAGCGGAAGTGGCAAAAGCAGGGGCAGTGGTGGCATGTGGCGGCAACGGCCGCATAAGTGGCAGCGGCGACATCAGAGTCAGCACCAACTACAGTGGTATCAGAGGCGGCAGCGGCAGGGGCAGCGGTGGCAATAGCGGTGGTAGCTGTGGCAGTTGTAGTGACTACGACTGTAGCAGAGTGGCAAGAGCGACAGCACCGGCAGCGGCGGCAGCACCGACAATAGTGGTAGCAGCGACAGCAGCAGTGGCAGTGGTAGGGGCATCGATAGTGGCAATGGCAGCGGTAGCAACAGCGAGAGCAGCAATAATGACAACAAATGCGATATATACGTACGTATATAGTCAATATATACGTACATATAATATTGTAGTATTTTATGTAGATATATACTGAGTATATATGTACTCAGTATGTATGTATGTATGCATAATACTATAGTTTATATGTATATATACTACAGTAATATATGTATGAGTAAAATACTAGTATATATGTACATATTTACTACAGTACTATATATTTATTAAAACATAGTTTTTTTATATTTATTTTGATTTGATTGAGTGGTTTAAATTTCTTACAGATATGGTACCGCATTGTTTCCCATTCGAAGCTCGTATAAGTGAAGGAATTTTTTAATAGACATGATGTACCATGACTCGGACAGCTTTTTTGCAGTAGAAAGTTGGTGATCAGAGAAGGATAGGGAGAGAAAGTAATGTCAATGCATAAATAGATTATACTTTATACACTGTCGGTAAATATATTGATTAATAAGATGTAATATAATTTTGTTATATTTTTGTTATAGTTATTTAAAATATTGTATTATAATAAGTTATTAAATGAATTTTTTGTTTAATTTAAAATTTTTATTTATAAATTTTGATTTTACTCAATTTAATATAAATATATTAAATTATTTAATTAAAATTTTGTTGAAGTTGTATGACAATCAACTTTAATTTGTGTTTGTTCATGTTTATAATAAATGGTATTATATATCTGTGAATATGTTTGTCTGTCTCTAAATTTTTTGGGAAGAGTTTTAGCCTATTATAGGTATGTAAAAACCTATTATCATCAACAGTAGCAGCGACATCGGTGGCAGCGATGGCAGCGATGGCATTGGTGGCAGCGGAAGCACCAACAGCGGCAATGGTGGTGGCGGCGGTGGCGGGGGCTCCAGCAGTGGCAGCACCACGACGGTAGCAGCGGCAGCGATGGGAGCCGCATCATCAGAGGAATCGGCAAGGCTGCACCGGAAGCAGTGGTAGAGGCGGCAACGGACAGCAATAATGGGGGTGGTAGCAGCAGTGGTAGTGGTGGTAGCAGCATGTAGCGGCAACACCGACAACATGAGCAACGGTGGCAGCCACTACAGTGGCCAGCGGCACCAATGGCCAGCGGCACCAGCGGCTAGCAACAGTGGCAGCGGCAGTAGCGGCTAGCGGCAGTGGTAGCGGCAGCAGTGGCGGTGGCAGCTGTAGCATCAGCGGCATTGGCGGCAGCTGAGGTAGCGGCAGCAGCGGAGATAGCAGTAGTGGTATTGACAGCGACAACAGCAATAGCAACAGCAAAGAGAGCAGCAGCAACAACACCTAATGAGGTATATACGTACAAATAAAGTAAGTAAATACATACATATAATACTGTAGTATTTTATGTACATATATTCTGAGTATATTTGTACTTAGTTTTATGTACACATTATATTGTTGTTTTTATGTACATATACTCCAATAATATATGCACGAGTGAAATACTAGTATATATTTACATATATACTGCATGATTATATATGTATTAAAATATAACTTTTTTTAATTTGATTGAATGGTTTAAATTTTTGACAGATATGATATCGCATTGTTCCTCATACAAAGCGTTTATAAGTGATGTGATTTTTCACTAGACATGACATGCCATGACTCGGACAGCTTTTTCGTAGTAAAAAAAATGATGATCGAATGAGCAGAGGGAGAGAAAGCAGCATCAATGAATGAATATATTTTACTTTATGTACTGTCGGTAGATACATTGATCAATAAGATGAAATAAAATTTTATTATTTTTTTTATTTCAATTATGTAAAATATTGAATTAGAATAAGATATTAATGATTTTATTTTTTGTTTATTATAAATTATTTATAGTTTCAATTTTTATTTAATTTGTTATAAAAATATTAAATATTTAATTAAAAAATTGTAATATAATTTAAATTCTAAAATTAATTTTGAAATTAAAATAGCTAGGGAAAAATCCCTTGCTAGAATAACAAGGGAAAAATCCCTTGCTAGAATAGCAAGGGAAAAATCCCTTGCTAGAATAGCAAGGGAAAAATCCCTTGCTAATTTAGCTTGGGAATTTTCCCTAGCTAATTTAGCTAGAGAAATATTAAAATTAGCTATGGATTTTCCGTCGCTAAATTTATTTAGCTAGGAACTATATCATCGCTAAAATGTATAGACCAGCACTTTAGCTAGGGAACCATCCGTCGTTATTTTCATTTAGTGATAGAAAATATCATTTATCTTTCTAATTTAGCTAGGTATTTATCTTTTTTAGCAAGAGATTTTTCCTTCGCTAACTATTTAGCTAAGGACATTTTCCGTTGCTAAATTTTAGCAAGAAACACTTTAGATAGGGAACCGATCAGTAGGAAATCCATTGTTATATCTCATTTAGCGACGAAAAATGCTCTTTTAGCTAGGGAACGGTCTCTAGTTATATGGAATTTTTTTGTAGTGAATTGGTATTAATCTCTGCATAAATACATGACAGTCATGACTTTTAATTCCAAATAACTTAAGATTCTTCATATCCACGCATCTACCCATATTTGACACATATCCATCAGGGAATTTCAAATTTTTAACTCATTCACACAATATATGTCTTGCCTTCTTATCAAGTGTGTAGCAAGCTTTAGAAAATTTTCTTGTTTCCTCATTTAGTTTCAATTCAGTATGCTGACAGTAATCATTCAGCTCTTGTCTTTATTTTAAAGTGCCTTTTTGTTTTTCTGTCTACATTAAGGACAATGTTGAAAACATTGTCAAAAATATTTTTTTCAATATACATTACATCTAAGTTATGATGGATTAAATTGCACTTACAATAGGGCAAGTCCCAAAATATACTACGTTTCCTCCAGCCAAATAATTTGCATATTGGTCTAATACTTCTAGTATCTTTTTTTTCAGTTACCTTCTTCAAACCCAAACTCTGAATCACTGTCATAATATCATTTCTTGAATGAACTATTGGTGCAACTGTAATCACAATTTTATTTTTTCGAAATGCAGTTCTATTTCTTCGAAATAGATGATTCGTAGGTAGAAACTTACAATGATTATCAAACCATTACTATTTACCACTAAATTTGAGGGTAATGCATCAGAATTTGTCATGCAATATGGGCATGCAAATCATTCTGTAGTACTCTAGCCAGACAATATTGAATATGCAGGAAAGTCACTTACCATCCACATAAGGGCTATCCGCATAATGAAATTTCTTTCTTTGAGATATCATATGTATTCACATCAATATCTCATAAATGATTTAACTCTACAATAAAAGGCTGTAAGAAAACATCCAACATGTCTTTCGAATTTTTTGGCCCTAGAACCAATATTGACAAAAACATATATTGCTCCTTCATACACAACCACATAGTCAAGTTATAAGGTGTCACTATCACTGGTCATTTTGAATATTATTGTCCAGATTGCCCAAATGGCTGAAATCCATTAGTATAGAGACCCAATCTCACATTTCGACTTTCTACTGCAAAATCTTGATGTATATAATTAAAATGCTTCCAATAAGGTAAATCTGATGGATGACGCATTACCCCATCTTCAACCTCATGCTTAGAATGCCACCTCATATCATTTGTCGTAGCATTTGATGCATATACTCTTTGTAATTGAGGAATTAATGGAAAATAATACATCATCTTAAAGACAACCTTTAATTTTTGTCGCATATCTACAATACGAGGTGCCTTTCTAAATCGAGGATGATCACAAAAATTACAGCAAATTAAATCACTATCACCGCCATAATATAACATGCATCCATTTAAACAACAATCAATTTTTTCCACTAGTAGACCCATTCATCAAAGTAACTTCTTAGTGTTGTAAAAGTTATTAGTGATCAAATTATTATCCAAAATAATTTTCTTCATCAGTTCTGTCAGCTGATCAAATAATTTATTAGACATATGATTTTTTGACTTTTTGCTCATTTGTCAAGCCACAAGTGATAATTGCGAATATGTTTTACAAATAGGCCACAACTATTTATCTGCAGATTTAAGAATTTCATAAAATTTCAGAGCTTTAGGATTAGGTGGTTCATCCACGTAATCCATATTGAAGTCAGCACCAATAGCTTCCATGATCATTCTATGGTATGTGTTTGAGATTCTTCACCACAAGCAAACGATTCAATATCCTCATTTTGGTCAATATTCAGAGCCATTGTAATTTTTCCCATGATAAATCCATATAAAATAATTTGGCACAAAGCTATATTTTTATTATTCTTATTCTTCTTATTATTCTTATTCTTCGTATTATTTTTATTCTTCTTATTCTTCTTATTCTTTTTATTCTTCTTATTATTCTTATTCTTCGTATTATTTTTATTCTTCTTATTCTTCTTCTTCTTGTATTCTTCTTATTCATCTTATTCATCTTATTTTCTTATTCTTTTTATTCTTCTTCTTTTATTATAGTTCTTATTATTCTTATTTTTGATATTTTTCATATTCTTCTTATTATTTTATTCTTTTTCTTATTATTATTAATTTTCTTATTCTTATTTTCTTCTTATTATTCTTTTTTTTATAATTCTTCTTAAATTTCGAATTCTTTGTATTCTTTTTATTCTTTGTATTTTTTGTATTCTTCTTATTCTTATTATTCTTTTTTTTTTATTCTTATTCTTCTTTTTTTCTTAATATTCTTATTATTTTTACTATTCTCTTATTCTTCTTATTCTATTTATTATTCTTATTCATCTTATTCTTATTATTCTTCTTATTCTAATTATTATTCTTATTTTTTTATTCTTCTTATTCTTCGTATTTTTCATATTCATCATATTCTTCTTATCTTTCTTATTCTTTTTATTTTTCTTATTCTTCTTATTCTATTTTTCTTCTTATTATTTATTTCTTATTATTCTTCTTATTTTTCTTTTTTTTCTTATTATTTTAATTGTTTTTATTCTTCTTATTTTTTTTATTATTCTTTTTAATCTTATTCTTCTTATTATTTTTTTTTTCTTATTTTTCTTATTCTTTCTATTCTTCATTTCATTGTATTCTTTTTTTCCATTCTTCTTATTCTTCATATCATTCACATTCTACTTATTCATATCATCTTTCTTAATCTTCTTCTTATTTTTT
>JAREIK010001560.1:52766-125967 GCA_029783825.1 Sapria himalayana | reverse complement strand
CTTTTCTTCTCTTTCTTCTCTTTCTTCTCTTTCTTCTTTTTCTTAATATTCTTCTTATTCTTTTTAATCTTCTTATTAATATTATACTTCTTAATCTTATTATTCTTCTTATTCTTCTTATTAATCTTATACTTCTCAATCTTATTATTTTTCTTATTATTCATATTCTTCATTTTTTTCTTATTCTTCTTTTTCTTCTTATTTTTTTTATTCTTATACTTCTTATTCTTCTTTTTTTTTCTTTTTTTTCTTTCTTCTTTTTCTTCTTTTTCTTCTTTTTCTCCTTTTTCTCTTTTTTCTCCTTTTCTCCTTTTTCTCATTTTTCTCCCTTTTCTCTTCTTTCTCCCTTTTCTCTTCTTTCTCCCTTTTCTCTTCTTTCTCCCTTTTCTCTTCTTTCTCCCTTTTCTCTTCTTTCTCCCTTTTCTCTTTTTTCTCCTTTGTCCTTTTCTTCTTTTTCTTATTATTCTTCTTCTTTTTATTCTTCTTATTCTTCTTATTTTTATTCTTCTTCTTATTCTTCTTATTTTTATAATTCTTCTTATTCTTCTTATTTTTATAATTCTTCTTATTCTTCTTATTGTTCTTATAATTCCTATTCTTCCTTTTCTTCTTATTCTTCTTATTCTTCTTATTTTTCTTATTCTTCTTATCCTTCTTATTCTTTTTATTCTTCTTTCTTCTTTTCCTTCTTTTCCTTCTTTTTCTTCTAATTCTTCTAATTCTTATTATTTTTGTTATTCCCGTGATTTTTCTTATTCTTATTATTTTTCTTATTTTTTTATTCTACTTATTATTATTCTTCTTTTAATTATACTTATTCTTCTTACTCTTCTTACTCTTCTTACTCTCATTATTCTTCTTATTATTCTTATTCTTCTTTGTCTTCTTATTCTTCTTATTCTTTTTATTTTTATTATTCTTCTTATTCTTTTTATTCTTCTTATTTTTCTTATTCTTCGTATTCTTCTTATTCTGCATATTCTTCGGATTCTTCTTATTCTTCTTTTTCTTTTTATTCTTCTTATTCTTTTTATTCTTCTTATTGTTCTTATTCTTCAAATCCATCATTTTCTTTTTTATCTTTCATTTTCTACTTTTTTTTATTATTCTTCATATTCTTTTTAATCTTCTTTTTTTTCATATTATTATTATTATTCTTATTCTTCTTCTTCCTATTCTTCTTATTCTTCTTATTCTTATTCTTCTTCTTATTCTTCTTATTCTTTTTATTCTTCTTATTCTTCTTATTTTCTTTACCTTCTTATTATTCTTATTCTTCTTATTCTCTGTATTTTTATTATTCTTTTTTTTGTTTTATTCTTCTTATTCTTCTTATTCTTATTATTCTTTTGATTCTTCTTATTCTTCTTATTCTTCTTATTATTCTGATCTTTCTTATTCTTATTATTATTATTATTATTATTCTTCTTCTTCTTCTTTTTCTTATTCTTCTATTATTATTATTATTATTATTTTCTTCTTCTTCTTTTTCTTATTCATTTTATTCTTCTAATTCTTCTTATTCTTCTAATTCTTCTTATTCTTCTAATTCTTCTAATTCTTCTTATTCTTCTAATTCTTCTTATTCTTCTAATTCTTCTAATTCTTCTTATTCTTCTTATTCTTCTTATTCTTCTTATTCTTCTTATTCTTCTTATTCTTCTTCTTCTTATTCTTCTTATTCTTTTTATTCTTCTTATTCTTCTTATTTTTCATTATCTTCTTATTATTCTTATTCTTCTTATTATTCTTATTCTCTGTATTTTTCTTATTTTTTGAATTTTTATTATTCTTCTTTTTTGTCTTATTCTTCTTATTCTTCTTATTCTTCTTATTCTTCTTATTCTTCTTATTCTTCTTATTCTTTTGATTCTTCTTATTCTTATTATTATTCTTATCTTTCTTATTCTTTTATTATTATTATTATTATTATTCATCTTCTTTTTTCTAATTCTTATTTTTCTTCTTATTCTTCTTATTCTTATTATTCTTCTTATTCTTTCTATTCTTCTTATTCTTCCTATTCTTCTTATTCTTCATATTCTTCTTATTCTTCTTATTCTTCCTATTCTTCCTATTCTTCTTATTCTTCCTATTCTTCCTATTCTTCTTATTCTTCATATTCTTCTTATTCTTCTTATTCTTCCTATTCTTCTTATTCTCCTATTCTCCTTATTCTTCATATTCTTCTTATTCTTCTTATTCTTCTTATTCTTCCTATTCTTCCTATTCTTCTTATTCTTCCTATTCTTCCTATTCTTCTTATTCTTCTTATTCTTCCTATTCTTCTTATTCTTCATATTCTTCTTATTCTTCTTATTATTCTTATTCATTATTCTTGTTATTCTTTTTATTCTTCTTACTTTTCTTAATCTTCTTACTCTTCTTACTCTTCTAATTCTTCTTATTCATCTTATTCTTCTTACTCTCCTTATTCTTCTTACTTTTCTTTCTCTTCTTATTCTTCTTACTTTTCTTACTCTTCTTATTCTTCAATTTCTTTTATTTTTCTTATCCTTGTTATTCTTCTCACTACAAACAAATGAAAGTTTAACTAAGGAAATTTAGATATGGAATAATCCCTAGCTAAATAGCGAGGGATTAGCTAGGTAATTGCAAGGGATTTTGATTTAACATTGAAATAAATATTTGCGATGAATTAGCGACGGAATTGATTTATTGAAAATTCATCAATATTAGGGTCAGAAATTCCATAGCTAATTAGCGACCCAATTAGCAAGAAATATTCCTTAGTTAATTAGCGAGAGACTTAGCGACTGATTTCCCTAGCTAATTAGACCGAGACATTATCCGTCTTTAAATTTTCTCAAATATAGCGATGGATTTAGTGACGGATCATCTCTGTCTAACTTAATTGAGACATTATCTGTTGCTAAATTTATCTAAATTTTTTTTTCTATTTTATATTTTATTGCAAGCAATTATTCTTTAAATGATAATTTTCACAAAATATATGCTTTTAGTTAGGGATTTTTCCCTAACTGTTTGGTATGGGAATAATTTCCGTCACTAATTTATCATTATTAATTTTTTTAAAAATATTATTATTTAAATTTGTTATGTAATTTTCTATATTAAAGGTACGTCATGACTTATGGATGAGCGATTTTTGAAATTCTTGAAAGACACATTCCCCTCATATAATTATAAAAAATAGGATATTATAAAAAATAATTTCAAATTTATATAAATTCAAATAAAAAGTTATATTAATAATGACTAAAATAATTATTTTTATTATTATAAAAATATTTAAAAAGTATACAAATTATTTTTCTAAAATATTTAATTCTGATAATTAAATATTTTTATTAAAAAAACATTAAATAATTAATTATAAATCTTTTTTAAGGTATTTTAATTAATAATTGAGTAAGATATTTACTATTAACTTATAATATTTCTCTTTTTATTAAAATAACAAATATAAAATTTTTTATTGATCTTTTATGCTTTAAATAATTTTTGGAATTTTATAAATTATAAATTATAACAAATAAATTAAAATTTTATTCCTTTATAATTATTTCATATTATAATCTTAAAAAATAAATTGAATTCTTACAAATTTATAACCATAATATATATATATATATATATGTATGTATGTATATATGTATGTATGTATGTATATATATATATATATATATATATATATATGAAATACTTTATTATTATATATTATTATTTAATTTATTTATGAAATAATATCATTTATGGTTAAAAAAAATCTATTTCATTTTTTTTCTCTAAATTATTTAATTTTTATAATTTTAGTTTAATTTTATATTTTTGTCTCTTTTTTTTTTGAATAAAAAAAAAGAGACAAATTCAATTACTTATTTCAATGAAAAAAAAAATGCTAAGGTATATTCAATTACACACATTTTTTCTATCTTTCGAAGAAGAAGAGAGGAGAAGTGAAACATGACTACCGGAGCAACCTACAAATTCGACCTCTTATTTTTACCAAGTAATATTATCATTACTCTTCTCCTTCAGAATACTATATACAATTCTCTATCTCTATCAATTTCTTTACCAATGGCGGAGTTTGGTTTATGTAGAATATTCAGTTTTTATTTTTTTATTTTCTCCCAATTTTCTTCTTCTTTCTTTTATTTTCACATCACTTAATTAATTTTGACACTCTGCCATAAATGAAACATCAAATGGTCAGTGTAAAATTTGTATTTTTATTGTTTAAATTTTTAGAGTTTTATTGATTTTAAAAATAAAATGCATACATTTTGTTTTTTGCTTTTGTAACTTAAGAAAAAAAATTTATGCTTAGTGTTTTCTGCTTCTTTAACTTAATAAAAAAATTTATGCTTAGTGTTTTCTACTTCTGTAACTTAAGAAAAAACAAAAACAATGTTTATGGGTTATGTTTTTGTTGTCTCCAAAAATATTATAAACAGATAACATTATTTATTAACTTTTATACATTTATATAATCATATGACATTATATATAAATATCTATACTTTAATATATATATAAACGTATTACATTATATATAAACATTGATATGTTTAAATAAACATATAATGTTATATATATATATATATATTTATACATATGTATAAATGTTTATAAATATTTATACAATATTTACATAAAACTATCCATTTTTATATTTTTTATATAACATTTATATAACATATAAAATATTTCTACATATATATACTATATAAATTTATATAACATATAAATTTATATATAAATATAAAATATAATATATATATATATATATAATTATATAACATATAATTATATAACATATAAAACATATAAACATATAAAACATATAAAACATATAAAACATATGTTATATATAAAATATAACATATAAAACATTTATATAACATATAAATTTATATATAAATATAAAATATTTATAATATATATATATATTTGATATATATACTATATAATATTTATAAAAGTGTTACATATATATAATTATATATATGTAATTTTATAAAAATATTTTAAGCACAACATTATATCTAAACTCTTCTATATTTATAAAAGTGTGAAGTTTTTTTTATGATTAATTTTTTTAATGTTTAATGGATTTCAAATCACTAAAAAGTGTGCTAGCTCTTAAAGTTGTTTATATATTTATTATTTAATGCTTACTCTTCGTCGCTTATCTTATATGCAGGAGCATTTGATTTGAGGCAACACTTTCTACCCTTACTCAGAAAAATGAAACCATACCATTTTTTAATGTCTAGTTGTTTTACTTCTTCGAACCTTATCATCACTCATGAGTTTGTGTACCATGGTCATGGTACGTTGCATTTCATTGCTCATTATTTGCTTACACAAAAATATGATATGCATTATTTGATCATTGAATTAGAATATCTCTGTTGTTCTTGACATGTTAGGATGTTAATGAGAGATTTAAAACATAGTTGAACTCTGAACAGGCAAGCATGAAAGAGGCTGCAAGAGGGTACAATAAAGGTGAAAGAATTGGCTTTGCACAACTTTCACGAGGTGTTGATCTTTATGCTTGCCCCCGAAACCGCACCATTATCACCATACTTGCTAAGCATGAATTTTTTAAGGGCACGACTGTCAATGATAATCACCAAGAAGTCTTAATTGGCTGCGTTGTATGGTGGCAAAACCATCCATCATCCAATCCTATTGTTAAAGCATATGAGAGCAAGATTACATCCATCTTCCTGACTTTGATTTTGTAACAACTTCTAATACTTCTCTTTCTTCACGAGGCAAAATGTTGAATGCTGCGGCTCTTAAGAAATATTCTGGTGGTGAATTAGATAATCTTGATTGTTCATTGACCAAGTCCTTGACACCATTCAAGTCAATGGAAACTCCTCAAAGTGTGCCACATTATTTTGGCTTTGAAGGGTTCCTCTGCTTGTCTCTGCTCAAGTGATTCCCATGCACAAGCAAGTTAGAGAATGCAAGGTTTATGCACTACTAAATTTGAAAAAAAAAACAAGTTCATCTGAGCAGAATGCCATAGAAGATCTTTGACAATGATGTTGACCTGCCCGATTGGTGCCCTTCGGACATGGAACTTCTTAGTCCATCTACTTTAAGCCTACTAGGCCACAAACACTCACATTACAATCTCACTTGCTGCAAGTATTTCTATTGTTCCCAGTGATTGTATGGCCCTCCCATCTTTACCTGGCCATCAGCAATGGGATCCCCGACAGGTTTCTCATGCATTTCCTTTGCATGTTAATTTCAAGGTGATGCATGATCCTACTAAAGGTAGTGAATATCCATTAAAAGAACTAACATGCATTTGCAACCTTGGTTTGATCTATTTGATGCTATGATTCAGGTTCATCCTTCTATTTGGAGGGCCAAGATGGCATGACTTTAGATGGGTAACCTTGAAATACATCATGTTTTTTGAATAGAAGTTTATACAAAAGAAAACTACTGGATGACTACCAACTTGTTTCAGCCTTTTATTATTATCATTCAATGATAATAGTGTGAGTAATGTATATGGAATTAGTTAATTAATTTGTTGCTTTTTGTTGATTGGATAGATGACTATAGATATTGCTGATAGTTGTTTATTTCTTGTTGGAAGTGTACATTCCCTCTCATGTATGTACATGCCCTCTCACGTATATACATGCACAAATGGGATTTGTATTATAAACTAGCATAATAGTGTTTGAAAGTAATTTGAGGTTCAAGGGCATTGATCCAAAAAAAATACAACATTATGTTTAACTATATGTGTATAACTATATATAAATATTTGTATAATTATATAAAACTCTATATTATTAAATATAACTATATTTGTAATTATGTATACATATATGTAAATCTATATATTTGTTTATAACTTTGTATACATTTATGTATAACAACTTATAACTATTTATATGAATATATCTATTTATAACTATATGTTTAACTATATATAACTATTTATTACTATATATACTATATGTATAATACCATATAATTATAAATAATTGTATCTTACTATATGTATAACTATAAAAACTTTATACATAAATATATATAAATACATAATGTACAACATATATTTAATATTTATTTTTATATATTAGTATATAAAAATGTATTTTACTATATCTATACATATACATAACTATATTTATGAATATATAAAATTATATGAAAAAATATATATACCTACATGTATAAATATAAGTCTAACTATATGAGTAACTATATGTATAATCACATGTAAAAATATTTATAATTACATGTATAACAACATTAAACTTTATGTTTAACTATATGTGTATAACTATATATAAATATAAAACTCGATATAATTAAATATAACAATATTTGTTACTATGTATACATATATGTATACATATATGTATACATATATGTAAAGGTATATATTTGTTTATAATATTGTATACATTTATGTATAGCTACTTATAACTACTTGTATGAATATATCTATATATAACTATATATTTAACTATATATAAATATATATATTATATGTATAAAAAGCATATAGCTATAAATAATTGTATCTTACTATATGTATAACAATAAAAAATGTATACATAACTATATTTAAATATATAATTTACAACATATATTTAATATATATATATATATATATATATATATATATATATATATATATATATATTAGTGTATAAAAATGTATTTTACTATATCTATACCTTTACATAACTAAATTTATAAATATATATAATAATATGAAAATATATATACCTACATGTATAAATATAATTATAACTATATGTGTAACTATATGTATAACCACATATAAAAATATTTATAATAACATGTATAACAACATATAACATAATGTATAACTATCTGTGTATAACTATATATTAATATTTTTATAACTATATAAAACTCTATATAATTAAATATAACTATATTTGTAACTATGTATACATATATGTAAATCTATATATTTATTTATAACATTGTATACAATTATGTATAACTACTTATAACATCTTATATGAATATATCTATATATAACTATATGGTTAACTATATATAACTATATATAACTATTTATAAGTATATATACTATATGTATACTAACATATAACTATAAATAATTGTATCTTACTATATGTTTAACTCTAAAAACATTATACATAACTATATTTAAATATATAATTTACAACATATATTTAATATACATTTTTATATATTAGTATATAAAAATGTATTTTACTATATCTATACCTGTACATAACTATATTTAGAAATATATAAAATTATATGAACAAATATATATACTTACATGTATAAATATATGTATAACTATATGGGTAACTATATGTATAATCACATATAACTATATTTATAATTACATGTATAACAATATACAACATTATGTTTAACTATATGTGTATAACGATATATTTTTAACTACTTTAATAGTGGTATATACATTAAAGGCTCAAGTTATAGTGCAGATAATATTGATTATTATGGTTAGCTCACAGAAGTTATTGATTTGGAGTAACTTGTATTCCAAAATAACAAGATTGTATTATTAAAGTGTGAGTGGGTTGATCATACACCAATTGTGGGTATAAATATTCATTTGGATTATTAGCTAGTGGATGTTAACCATAAATGTAGTTATAATTGCTATGAGTCATTTATTATGACAGTTCAAACCACTCAAGTATATTAATGTACATATCTAAATTTATCTCTTGATAAGAGTGATTGGTCTGTGATTTACAAAATCAATGCTCGATCAAATTTTGAAGTACTAACATCTCAACAAAGAAGTGCAGACTTAGCTATTGCACCGGCATTCCAAAAAGATAACATAAATAATATTGAGGTTGTGCATGTAGGTGAAGATCCAGAAAATTTATGTGACTCAAATGGTGGCCTAATAGAAATTGAAGATAATTGATTTATATATGAAGATGAGTTGGAACTTCCATCGGAATCACATGAAATGTCAGATGATCCTTTGGAGGATGATAGAGATGCCAATAATTAAACTAGTATAATTGTATTATAATATTAAACTATCAAATACTTTTTATATTTTGTTAAAATCTATTGGTGTGTTTTATTCTAAAATGCATGGTTGTTCATCATATCTCAAGTATTTGTTCTATGTTTTTATTTTTTTTATACAGCAGATGGTGCCTAAAGGACGTGGTCACGGTGGAGGTGGATGTGGACGTAATAATAGACTAAATTTATATAGTATTTTACCCCATGTTGCAAATTCAGTACCATCTCATACCCACCATATCCAGACTTCAACATCACAATCATCATTTTCATTTCTATCACCATCACCATCATTGACACATTTACTATCACCTTTATCAGATATAAGTCTACCACCCATTGTCCTTTCTGCACATATTTTTGATATATCACCATCTTCTACACCACATTTTACACTGATAGTTCCCCCATTTACAAAACCATAGACATCATCAAATGATGTGTCCTCTTATGCATTCAGTGTTAAGTTAGTAATTGAGATGTGGATGGGATCTATAAGAAATATGTAAATATAACTTGAATAAAAATTTTGATGTTCCTGTTAATTGTTTTTATATATATAGTTATGATTTGTTTTTTTCAATGTTATTTATTTATTTTTATAGTTTCATTCCATCTCATAAGTATTCAGCTATAATTACAAAGTCTTTTTAAGAAAAAGGATGATTCTAAAGTATTCTCATGTAAAAAAGTTTTTGAATTGATAAAAGAGTGTAATTTTAATGACTTTCAAGTAAAAATAATGAAACATTAGCATTGAGAATTAATTATCTAATTAGTAACTATTATGTTAGTTATTATTCAAGCATTAAATAATTATGTCATTATTAATATAAATTATTTTGTGATTTTTCTATATATAGAATTAGTGTACATGGCCACCTAAATTTGATGGAAAGAAAAAGTCATTGTAGGAGACAAAGCTACTGAACAGTATTCTAATTTTGTCCATAAATTAGAGAATATAAAAGAAATTAAGGCCTAATTTTATATCTAATGATGACTGGCCTAAGTGGCTTAAGTATTGGGAGGAGCCAGATGTGAAGAAAAAATTAGAGATTTCCAGCAAAAATCAACGAATTGAGGTAGCCTGACTAGGTACAAGAATGTCTCACCACATAGGAGGGTCCAAGTCAAGCATTGAGTATGCTCGAGATTTGGCACAATTTTAAAATTTTAAACATTATATTTTTTGTGGTTGTCCTAATAGTCTAAATAAATAAAATATGTGCATGGTTTTATTAATTTTATTTAAATGTTTTATCATTTTTTATTTTATGACTCATTAAATTCATATTCTAGGCTGGAGAATTGGGTCGAGATCCCAATTTTTATGAGATATTCAAGAAGATGCATGTGAAGAAAGTGGATGGTTAGTTTGTTGACAATAAGTCTCATATGATTTCTGTAAGTATCTCTTATATTAATAAATTTTTATAATACTACAGTACATTTTGAAAGTTGTTTGGAATGCAAAATATTTAATTTATTTTTTATATATCTAGAATAGCATTTTTCTCTTTTTTATCTCGGGAACTCATGGAGGAATGTGTAATAGCTGTTTCTCAACAAGTTGAGGGTTATATGGATCTTCAACCAATTGACTTTGATCCTATCTATTTGGAGACCATAAAAGGTCATAAGAAGCAGTAAGTGCATTGCATCGGCTCGAATGGAGTGACATTTTATTATAACAGTCATGCTTCTAATTCATCTGTCATAGCAATGGTGGATGAGGCGGTTGAATAATAAATAATGGAATCAAATGAACATTTTGAAGTTATGGAGAGAGAAATGAAAGAGAAGGATGAGCATATATCTCATTTGAAAGAAGAAATTCAGGAAATAAAAGAAGAGAATGATGAGGAGATTATTTATTTGAAGGAAGAAATGTAGGAAATGAAAGAAGAGAAAGATGTGTAGATTACTCATTTGAAAGAAGAAATGCAAGAAATTAAATAAATAAATAATGAGATGAAAGAAACTATGAATGTAATGCAACAGTAGATAACCTATATGGGGTCATAGTTAGCAGCATTGACGTGACAGATAGCATTTTGAGATCCAGCTGTGAAACCTCACAGGAGAGGCTAGCACAAATTCAACAATAAATTATGAAGATGATTTTGTATTAGAATTATTTCTATACTATTTATGATTTTTGTCTATGTGTAGGAAAACATGATGAGATATTTTTTGAGGTATCAATTTTTTTTATTCTAGTTTTGTTCTTTGCTTTGCCAATTAACCTAATAATGAATCTTTGATGGACATCTGATGTGAGACATATGAAAAATTCTGATTCAAAACCTTCATACATTGTCATGATCCTTCCTATGGATAGGTCCTAACTTTACTAATCTCTATTGGATCAAAAGGAGGCCAAGCTTCTATTATCTTCATTATTCCTAAAACATTTTATTTTTAAATTTTCTTTCTCTAAACATCATTGTTGGACATCTTTTAGATATTTGTTAAAGTTGAATGACTATCAAATTAGATTTTTATCTGTTCATGTCTATAATTACTATTTTTATATATCTGTGAATATGTTTATGTGTATCTGAATATTTTGGGTAGAGTTTTAGCCTATTTTAGGTATGTAAAAGGCTTGCCTGGTCCTCCTGGTGCTGGGAACAACACAATAGTTTCTAAATTTGTGAGATGTACGAAATAATTTTGGTCCCACAAAAACATAGATTTGTTCTTGATGCTCTTATCTCGTGCAAATCTGCATTGTCGCTGTTCAGATCTGTGATGACTTATTATCGGTCATCTGCTGAATTAAACTGATAAAATGTTAATAGCCATTATGATTGTTAATAAAATTCAATTAAATGTGTTTATTTTTCTTGTTCTCCTTCTCTTGCATGTTCATAGTTTCATGGATGACAATGGGCTGAACATGAGGAATTGTGGCAATTATGAGCCATATTTTTCAGGGGCATCTTGTTCTGCAACTGATCCATAACATGGGAAAAGATGAAACGAAGTCTTTCTTACCAAGACGTGATCTTAACAACTTTATGGTTAATGCCAACCAATCCCCATGAATGCATTATCTCCAACACTTCTTTTGCACTCCAATACATGAGAGATTGCTGGATAAACTAGAGAAATAAGTTTTTGAAGTTTTGTGTCATCTTTATGAAGTATAAATGGGATAATACTAATTTTTTATAGGTTTGTGTCATCTGAGGCTATGTTATTATATTTATATGTGTATATATGTATGTAAATACTATAGTATATATGTATGTATATACTATAATATATATGTACATATATACTCAGTATCATATTTACTATAGTACATATGTACATATATTCTCAGTATCATATATACTATAGTACATATGTACATATATACTCAGTATCATATATACTATAATACATATGTACATATATACTCAGTATCATATATACTATCGTATATATGTACATATATACACAATATTATATATACTGAGTATATATGTAGATATATTGAGTATATATGCACATATAATATTGCAGTATATATTACATATAGATTGCACTATTATATGTACATATATACTGTATTATTATATGTATATATATACGTAGCATATATGCACATATATACTCAGTATATATGCACATAAATGCTAAAGTATATACATACATACTGAATTTGATGCCATGATCACTATGAAATAAGATTAGTTTTTTAATTCTTCGTGAATTTGATGCTCGCATGATGGCCATAAGAGAAAACAGGCAAAACAGATTAAAAAGATAATGCTGATGGGACTGATTGACCCAAAAAAAACTGATTCCTTCTCTTTGTTTCTTAAAAGCAGAGTTGTTTCCTATTGCTTGTACAAGAATTCTAAAAAATTCTAGGAGATACTTATGGCATGTGTATTTTATAGGTTCTACTTTTCTTTTCTTTCTAGATACTATGTTTAAGATTCTCATCACTACTAATAACTCTTT
Organism: Sapria himalayana; assembly: GCA_029783825.1. NCBI lineage: Eukaryota > Viridiplantae > Streptophyta > Magnoliopsida > Malpighiales > Rafflesiaceae > Sapria > Sapria himalayana. Next base: position 112,947 of record JAREIK010001560.1, on the reverse strand, counting down.
TTTTGCCCTTGCAATTGTGTAGGATTTTGAAGCCTTAACTTCAAATATTCTTGCAAGAATGATCAAAACTATGGAAGGCGGTGGTCTAGTTGTTTTACTTCTATGAACCCTTTCATCATTCATGAGTTTGTGTACCATGGTCATTGTGAGTTACATTTCATTGCTCATTATTAGCTTACACGAAAACATGATATACATTCTTTGATCGTTGAATTAGAATGTCTCTTCTGTTCCTGACATGTTAGGATGTTAATGAGAGATTTAGAACAGAATTGCATTTTGAATTAGTTTCTCAGTTCAAAGAGAAGTTTTATGTACATATAAGAGAAATGATAGTATATCTTTTATACATACATACTAGGTATATATGTTCATATATACTACAATATATACGTACATATATAGTCAGTAAATCTACATTTTTACTATAGTATATATGTACATATACTATAGTAATATATGTAACCAGTGAAATGCTAGTATATATGTATATATACACTATAGTATATATGTAAATATATACTACAGTATTATATATCTATCAAAAAAGAACTTTTTTTATGTATTAATTTTAATTTGATGACTAGTTTAATTTTCATATAGATATGGTACCATAATGTTCCCTATACAAAGCTTGTAGAAGTGAAGAAATTTTTCACTAGACAAGATGCCCCGTGACAAGGATATCTTTGTCGCCGTAGAAAGATGGTGATCAAGGGAGATGGGGGAGAGAAAGCAACTAATTTCATGGATAGATTATACTTTATGCACTATCATTTGATATATTGATGAAGAAGATGTAATACAATTTTGTTATGTTTTTGTTTTAACAGTGTAAAACAAGGGTTGCGTAGATTGTAGTTACTCAAAATTATTATACAATAATATTTCCATCATCCTGTGTAGCACATGAGTATGGAAGAGTGCTCCATTTTTCTATGTTCAAGTTTCTTAAAGATTTGTTGATGGTTAATGCTACTGACGATTAGTCTCTATTTCATCTGCCAGTTCTTTTGTTAGCTTGTCAACTCGGTCATGGTGGGGTAGAATAACACCCTTATAGGCCTTGGGACTAGGAAAAAATTTTGGTTGTGGGGAAGCAAGATGCGAACTTTGATGCGCCAAGTCTGGCACGTGGCTAGTCTTCCAGGTTTTCCTCTAAGAGTTTTCAGAGATATTTTACTAAATTTTAATAATCTTTTTCAATTATTATTTATGTTGATAATGAAATTTTGTGCCATCTTTGTGAAGTATAAATGAAATAATACTAATTTGTTGTAGTTTTGTGTCATTTAAGCTATGTGATTATATATATGTACATATAATACTACAATATATATGTACCTATATACTATAGTACATGTGTATGTATATACTGAGTATATATGTATGTACATAGTGAGTATATAATACGTATATACTAAGTATATATGTATGTATATACAGAGTAAATATGTATGTATATACCGAGTATATATGTAAGTATATACCGAGTATATATGTAAATATATACCGAGTATATGTACATATTTATAAAGTATATATCGAGTATATAAGTATGTATATACTAAGTATATATGTACGTATATATTGAGTATATATGTAGGTATATACTATGTATATATATACATATAACACTACAGTATATATGTACATATAATATTACAGTATATATGTACATATATACTCAGTTTATCTAATTATAAACTATAGTATATGTACATATATACTCGGTATATAAGTACATAAAGTTTTGTAGTATTATAAGTACATGTATACTGAGTATATATGTACATATAATAATACAGTATATATGTACATAAATACTTTCTTTAAATGTACATATAATACTAGAGTATATTTGTACATATACTTTCGTAAAATATGTAACTAGTGAAATGCTAGTATATATGTAATATACACTATAAAATATTGGTACATATATACTACAGTATTATATAATTATCTAAATATAACTTTGTTTATATATTTATTTTGATTCGATTGACTGGTTTAAATTTTGTAGAGATATGGTACCACAGTGTTCCCTATATGAAACTTGTAAAAGTGAAGGTATTTTTCACTAGACATGATGTATCGTGATTAGGACAGCTTTGTCAAAGCAGAAAGATGGTGACCAGAGGAGCTGGGGGAGAGAAAGTAATGTCAATTTAATGGTTAGATTATACTTTATGCGTTGTCATTAGATACATTGATGAGTAAAATGTAATAAAATTTTATTATATTTTTTTAACTATGTAAAATATTATATCGGAAGAATTTATTAACTAATTTTAATTTTTGTTAATTATAAAATATCGTTTATAGTTCCTATTTTTATTCAATTTAATATAAAGATATACATAATTTAATTAAATTTTTGAAAAAAAATAATAAAATAGTAAAAATAAATTTAGAATGAAAATAGCAAGGGATTTTTACAATGCTAATTTAGCTATAAATTTTTTTCTTGCTAATTTAGCTAATGAATTTTTTCAAGCTTCAGATTAAGGTCAAAATTAGCTAGAGAAATTATTAATTTAGCTAGTAAATTTTCCATCGCTAGAATTTTTTATCTAGGGACTCTTTCCCTCGTTAATTTTTAGTGATGAGCACTTTAGCTTGGGAAAGTTTCAGTCATTAAACTATCATTATATCCAATTTAGCACAGTAAAACCACAATTATCTAGGGAATTTTAATTAGCTATTTGGGATTTTTAATGTAGTGACTTATACTTCTAATTATTCTTATTTTTCTAATTCTTCTAATCCTTCTTATTCTTTTTATTCTTCTTATTCTTTTGATTCTTCTTATTCTTCTTATTCTTCTTATTTTATTATTCTATTTATTCTTTTAATTCTTCTTATACTTCTTATTCTTCTTATTCTTTTTATTCTTCTTTTTCTTCTTATTATTCTTTTTCTTCTTTTTCTTCCTATTCTTTTTATTCTTTTTATTTTGCTTATTCTTCTTATTCATTTTTTCTTCTTATTCTTCTTATTCTTTTTATTCTTTTTATTCTTTTTATTCTTCTTATTCTTTTTATTCTTTTTATTCTTTTTTTTTATTCTTATTCTTTTTATCTTATTATTCTTCTAATTCTTTTATTATTCTTATTATTATTATTTTTATTAATCTTATCGTTCTTCTAATTCTTTTATTATTCTTATTTTTTTTATTTTTCTTATTTTTCTTTTTTTTTATTCTTCTTATTCTTCATATTCTTTTTTATTTTTCTTATTCTTCTTAATTTCTTATTTTTCTTTTTCTTCTTATTCTTCTTATCTTTTTATTCTACTTATTCTTCTTATTATTCTTATTCTTCTTGTTCGTCTTATTCTTCTTATTTTTTTATTCTTCTTATTCTTTTTATTCATCTGATTCATATTATTCAACTTATTCTTCTTATTCATCTTATTCTTTTTATTTATGTTATTCTTCTTATTCTTCTTATACTTCTTATTCTTTTTTTGTTCTTATTCTTCTCATCCTTCTTATTCTTCATATTATTTTGATTTTTCTTATTCTTATTATTGTTATTATTTATCTTATTCTTTGTATTCTTATATTTGTTATTATTTTTAATTTTCTTTATCTTCTTATTCTTTGTATTCTTCTTATTCTTTTTAGTTATCTTATTTTTTTTTATTATTCTTATTTTATTAATTCTTGTTATTCTTCATTTTATTCTTATTCTTTGGATTATTCTTATTCTTCTTATTCTTTGTATTCTTCTTATTCTTCCTATTCTTATTATTCTTATTATTATTTTATTTATCTTATTCTTCTTATTCTTTTATTCTTCTTATTCTTCTTATTTTTCTTATTCTTCATAATCTTCTTTTTTTTTCTTAATCTCTTTATTCTTCTTATTCTTCATTTCCTTTTAACTCTTCTTATTTTTTGTATTCTCTTTATTCTTTTTATTCTTCTTATTCATCTTATTCTTTTTATCCTTCTTATTCTTTTTATTCTTCATATTCTTCTTCTTATTCATCTTATTCTTTTTATTCTTCTAATTCTTTATTATTCTACTTATTCTTCTTATTCTTCTTATACTTCTTATTCTTCTTATTCTTCTTAATCTACTTATTCCTCTTATTCTTCTTATTCTTCTTATTCTTCTTATCCTACTTATTCCTCTTATTCTTCTTATTCTACTTATTCCTCTTATTCTTCTTATTCTACTTATTCATCTTATTCTTCTTATTCTTCTTATTCATCTTATTATTTTTATTTTTTTATTCTTCTCATTCTTTTATTCTTGTTATTCTTGTTATTCTTGTTATTCTTCTTATTCGTGTTTTTCTTCTTATTCTTTTTTTTTCTACTTCTACTACTTATTCAATTTATTTTTTTTATTCTTCATTATATTCTTACTCTTCTTATTCTTCTTATTCTTTTTTTTATAATTATTCTTCTTAATCTACTTATTCTTCTTACTCTTTTTATTTGTCTTATTCTTCTAATTCTTCATATTCTTCTTATTATTCATTTTATTTTTATTCTTCTTATTCTTTTTATTCTTCTTATTCTTTTTATTCTTCTTATTCTTATTATACTTATTATTATTATTATTCTTCTTCTTCTTATTGTTCTTAATCTTCTTATCATTTTTATTCTTCTTATTCTTTGTATTCTTTTTATTCTTCATATTCTTATTATTATTCTGATTTTTATTATTCTTCTTATTATTCTTATTTATCTTATTCTTCGTATTCTTATTATTTTTATTATCTTAATCTTATTATTCTTCTTATTCTTCTTATTCTTTTTATTCTTTTTATTCTTCTTATTCTTCTTATTCTTCTTTTTCTTTTTATTCTTTTTATTCTTCTTAATCATCTTATTATTCTTATTTCTTTAACCTTGGTTATTCTTCATTATTTTCTTATTCTTCATATTATTCTTATTCTTCGTATTCTTTTTATTCTTCTTATTCTTTTTATACTTATTATTATTCTTATTTATCTTATTCTTCTTAATCATTTATTCTTTTTATTTTTCTTATTCTTCTTATTCTTATTATTCTTCTTATTTTTCTTAGATTTATTAATCTTCTTATTCTCTTTATTCTTCATTTCCTTCTAATTCTTCTTATTTTTTGTATTCTTTTTATTCATCTTATTCTTCTTATTCATCTTATTTTTTTATACATCTTATTCTTTTTATTCTTTTTATTCTTCTTATTCTTCTTATTATTCTTATTCTTCTTATTCTTCTTATTCTTCTTTTTCTACTTATTCTTATTATTATTATTTTTTATTCTTCTTATTCTTCTTATTCTTTTTATTCTTCTTAATTCTTGATATTCTTCTTAATTCTTGATATTTTTCTTATTCTTGTTATTTTTCTTATTCTTATTATTCTTTTTTTTATTCTTCTACTTATCTTTTTATTCTTTTTATTCTTTTCATTTTTCTTATTCTTCTTATTCTTCCTATTCTTCTTACTCTTCTTATTATTTTTATTCTTCTAATTCTTATTATTCTTCTTATTCTTTTTATTCTTATTATTCTTCTTATTCATTTTATTCTTCTTATTCTTCTTATTCTTCTCATTCTTCGTATTCTTCCTATTCTTCTCATTCCTTTTATTCTTCTTATTATTTTTATTATTTTTATTATTTTTATTCTTTTTATTCTTTTTATTCTTTTTATTCTTTTTATTCTTTTTATTCTTTTTATTCTTTTTATTCTTTTTATTCTTTTTATTCTTTTTATTCTTTTTATTCTTTTTATTCTTTTTATTCTTTTTATTCTTTTTATTCTTTTTATTCTTTTTATTCTTTTTATTCTTTTTATTCTTTTTATTCTTTTTATTCTTTTAATTTTTCTTATTTTTCTTATTTTTCTTATTTTTCTTATTTTTCTTATTCTTCTTATTCTTCTTATTCTTCTTATTCTTCGTATTCTTATTTTACTTCTTATTATTTTTAATATTTTTATTCTTCTTATTCTTTTTTTTCTATTTAATCATTATATATTTTTTCTTCTTCTTATTTTATTCATTCTTGTTATTCTTTGCATTCTTCCTATTCTTCTTAATTATTTTATTTTTTTTTCTTATTATATTAATTATTGTTATTCTTTGTATCAAATAATATTATTATATTATCTTCATATTATCAAATATAAATTTTTTCTTATTATATTAATTTCTTTGCATTCTTCTTATAATTTTTTTTCTTATTATATTTTATTTTTTTTCTTAATTATTATATTAATTTTTTAAATTTAAAAATTTTTAATGATATCAAATAATATTAAATTTTATGCATTTAAAATTATTTCATATTATCTTCATAAAAATTAATATGAATTCTTAAAAATTTATAACCATAAAATATAAATTTTTATATGTTTTTTAACATTATGAGTATTTTATAACTCTTAGGAGAGTGACATGAAGACAAATCATCTTTTCATGTATTTTTTATTATATGAAGTTTGTTAATTTTGTAGCTATTTGATATTTTTTTGAATAAGGCTCAACATATATTTTTTTATATTGTTTATATATTCCTTATTTAATCAATATTATAATAAAAAATTATAAGGTGTTTTTTTTCATGTGTACCTTCCTACACGCACATTAATTATGTGGAAAAAATTTTTATAGTTAATAAAATAAATGAGTTTTTTTGTATTATATATATATATATATTTATTTATTTATTTATTTAATGTTTTTATAATTAAAAATATAAATATTATGGTAATATATATAATCACTTGTCGAGACTCTAGAGACTACTCTAACAAGCGAAGCACAAGTCCTCCATAGTCTTCCATCTATCTCTTGACACAGACGCATCAAAACCTATTCGAAGATTAAGCAATAATTTATTATTGATTTGAAGTACATTTTATACCCTAATTTTTCATAGATTATTTTAATGCAAGAGTTTGCATATTGATTCTGTTAATTTTTTTTCCGAAATTTTTCTTTGTTAATCTCCATTGTATTCTTGGATTGCTTATATAAACTTATTCATATACCTACCTAATGCATTTGTGATACAATCTGTTCTCATTGTGTGGACGCTGATGGTGCACAGTAGGTATGCCGACTTTATTTCCTTTTTTTTCTACTCAACGGTATTTTGTTTTTCTTAGTTTAATCACAAAATGGGTGTTGGTGTTTGTGTTGGGTAGTGTGTATATAACACAATAATATATAAGTATATTTTATTATATCTATAACTATAAAAATAGTATACATAAACATAACTATATATAAATATAACAACATATATTTAATATATATATATATATATCTATATCTATATCTATATATATATATCTATCTTAATTCTATATGTGATACATTCAATATACATGTGTATTTCAAATATAATTAGTATTATACAAATAACATTATATACATTATTTACACAAATAAAGTTATTCTGATTTTATGAAGGCTTTTAATAATATATATTTGAAATTTGTAAGTCATCATTATGAAATACACATTTAATAAATTTGCATTATGAAAATATCTATTATTCCATATCGTCGTGCCTACCCATTAAGTATAATTAAAATAATATTTGTAAATTATATTTTATACATGGCTTTATGTATAGGGAAAAAGAAACACTCTTATAAAAATGTAAAAGTGTATTTAATATCTATAAATTTAAAGTATAGTCACATTAATATTTATTAATGTCAAATTAATATCTGCAAACATATATTGACCATTTTTCAATTAGTTCAAATAAAAATGTAATAGGTTTTATGTATACTGATACTAATTTACCAGACATTTAAATACATGTATGTATTTGACTATATGTTAGTTACTATGTTTAATTAAATGCCGCATAGGCTCCCTTATAAATACCCTAGCATTGACTATCAATATGATTCATACTGGGTTAAAATATATAAGATATCCAGCTCATCTGACATACATACATACATGCATATGTATGTATATGTGTGTGTGTGTGTGTGTGTGTGTGTGTGCATATTAAATATATGTTGTTATATTTATATATAGTTATATTTATGTATACTATTTTTATAGTTATAGATATAGTAAAATACACTTATATAAGAAGTTTGAATTATATCACACATTAATATTGATGTATAGTTATGTTTAAATACAATTATTGATTTGCAGAACTTAAATGTATAAAGATTTATACATTTATATATAACTATATATAAATGTATTTAACAATATGTATATCAACATATTACTATATATAAATGTATTTATCTACATCAATACCTATACATAGCCATATGTCTAAGTATATATAATTACATGAAAAGCTAAATATAACTACATCTACAACATGTATAACTACATGCTTCAGAAACTTAATATCCATTTATATCATTCATTTCATTCATATATATATATATATATTTTTTGATATTGTATATATCTTTAGCATTTTTCCATATATTTTAGGAACTTAAATTAAATTTTTTCAACCTTAAATGTATTTTTAATGTATTTTTATATGTGTGTATAAATCATTATGATTTAATATGTTTAAGGTTTGTATTTTTGTTTAACTTAATATCATTTAACTAAAATTAATTTTTAATAAAATGTTTATTTGTTAAAATTCATGTTGTAAATTTCAAAACAAATAATAATATGTTTGTGTAATAAATATTATAAAAAATTTTTAAAATATGTATGTGATGTCGTTTCAATTTACAAAGATAAAACTCTAAAAATAAAATTTATTTACAAAATAAAATTTGCACCTCATAGTATGCAATATGTTATATTTATTATAAATAAAAATTGTTTGAAATGTATCTATTAATTACAAAAAAAAACATTGTCATGTATTCAATTTAAAAAAAAAATTAAAATAATTATTTAAAAAAACAAATTCATATATTTATATAGTCATTTATATATTTTGAATAAAATAAAAAAATAATAATTTGTAGAAAAATGTACTCATGTATTTATATGGTAATTTGTTTTGTTTAAACATAATTAAAGAAATACTTGTTTTTTACAAAATATTAAAGGCATGTATTTATATGCACTACATTATATTTGTTTGAATTTTAATGTTTCTAAAAATTTATTAATAGCAATAAATAATAGGTAGAAATTTATCATAGACATTAATATTTTAATAAAAATATTATATAGAAAACAAAAACAATATTATCTATTTATGTCCTATATTTTAATTTTTAACATAATTGTAAAAACAACATAATTTACAAATACGCCAACTTCATTTTTTATATGTGTATACTGATAGTTATTTTAAAATAAATATTAAAAGAATACCTATTTGAATAAAATATGAGCTTATATATTTGATTTATAATTTCATTTTACGCATTAATATGCTTCAAACGCATGCGCGCGCGCGTACACAACACACAAATATTTGTTTTAAGTATAAAGAATTTACAATATTTTATAATTGCGTACAATATATAATATTTTATTTTAATTAAATCTTAAAAATCAAAAAATTTTAAATACATTTACACACACACACACACATATATATATATATATAGTTTCATGCGTGACTTTAAAAATACATTATGTATATAGGTATATGTGTATGTTTGTGTGGGTGTTCAGTAGTATATGCATGCATACAAGTATATATACACTACTTGAAAATGTAGATACATGTGTGAATATATACAAAAGTACAAAAATGTGTATGCTGATATATAAAGTATAAATTTTTTCACAAATTTATGCATATGTAGATATATATGGATGTATACAAAAATGTATACAAATGTATATGGATGTATAAATTTGTGAGTGTGTAGGGTAGTGTATATGTAGATATATATTGATGCATATATATGTAAATATCAACATTAATTTTGAGAAAAAAAATACTTGAGCACATAAATATTAACATATTTCACAAATTCGTGAGAGCAGTAGCAAAAAGTGATATTATTGCAAGATACTACTAATCTCCCATATATAACACTACCTCAAAATTTGATGAGTGTACTACTTTCAATGATAAGGTTCATTCAATAATACATGCCATGGAATTACATTTTCATTCAAAACTATAATTTTTTCAAATAAACAAATCTATCTAATATCTTCTTCAAAAACACTTCTATCTTCTTCAAAAACACTTCTATCTTCTTTTTCTAGACATGATAAGCAATTTTCAATTTTGATTATATGTACATTTCTTATCTAATATCTCTAGCTCAAACGAATATAATAGTAAAATCCATCAAATCAATCTAGGCATGACATCTTTCTTTTCTATGAGATATTTGATTATAGAATATTTAGTATATACTATTACTTTGGTTCCCACTAAATATGATATTAACTTGCAAAAAGAAAAGATTATAGATACAAGTTCTTTCTCTATATTGGTGTAATTCAATTGGGCATTTGAGAGTGTGTTGTTATCATAGTATATGATAACTATTTATAAAATTTTGTATAACTATATAAAACTCTTCATAATTATATTTAACTATATTCGTAACTATGTAAACTATTTTTATAACTATATTAATAACTATATATCACTATTTTTTTAACTATATAATATTTTATAACTATATGAATAATTCTATATAACTATATTTTTAACAAAATATATCATATGTATAATATTATATAACTATATATAATTGTATTTTAATATATGTATAGCTATAAAAATGTTATATATAACTATATCTTTAACTACATACATATTTTTAACTATATGTGCATAACTATATATAATTGTATTATACTATTTGTATAAATATGTTATACTATATATAATTAAATATAACTATATTTGTATCTATGTATACATATATGTATTCATATTAAAATTTATATATTTATTTATAACTTTGTATATATCTATGTATAACTACTTATAACTACTTGTATGAATATATCTATATATAATTATATGTTTATCTATATATAACTCTATTTTTAATTATATATTCTATAGGTATAAGAACATATAGATGTTGACCTCCCTCGCTGGTGACCATCTCTTGAGGTCTATTTATTCTGTTTATTTCTCTCATCAAATCTCTTTACTTCTATATGACAAAGGGATTGAATTTAGTAGAAGAAATGGGGTTTACATTCACAAAGCTATTCAGCACGTTGTTTGCCAACAAGGAGATGAGGATTTTTATGCTAGGTCTTGATGCTGGCGATAAGACAACCATTATGTATAAGTTGAATACAAAAACATTAATTTCACTGTGTGGGATGTTGGGGGTCAAGACAAGATTCGCCCTTTCTAGAGGGATTACTTCCAAAATACCCATGGTCTCATATTTGTGGTGGACAACAATGACAAGGATCGAGTTATTGAAACCAAATATGAGTTGCATGGATGCTAAATGAGGAAAAGCATTGAGATGCAATTTTACTGGGGTTTGCTAATAAGCAAGCTTTTCCTAATGTGATGAATGCAACTGGAATTACTAACAAGCTAGGACTTCACTCTCTTCTCCAATGCCATTGGCACATTTAGAGCACCTATCCTACCTCTGGCAATGGCCTCTACGAGGGTCTTGATTGGCTTTCCAATTACATTGCCGGCAAGTCATAAACAATTTTAGTATGATGAAACAAACTTTGTTAACATATCTAGATGTGGATCTAATCTTTGCCAATTTTGCTTGAGTTGTGTTCTGTTATGTAGATGACATCATCTGTTTCTAGGGGGATTCAAATTTTATTTATATTTATATATTGCATGCCTAAAATACAATACTACATTTACTTTGTTCTGATCTGTTGTAAGCCAAACTTATTTGTTTTCTATTTTGCATCTTTTTGTCATTGGATCCCAAAGGTTTAAGTGCATATAACTATAAATAATTATCTTTGACTATCTGTTCAACTATAAAATATTAGACATAACTATATTTAAAAATATAATTATTATATTACAACATATACTTAATATACATTTTTAAATATTAGTATATTAAAATTTATTTTACCATGTATACACCTATAGATAACTATATGTATACATATATAAAATTATATAATATATATATATATACCTACATGTATAATATAAGTATATCTATATGCGCAACTATATGTTTAACCACATTTAACTATATTTATAATTACATGTATAATAACATACAACATTATGTATAACTATATGTGTATAACTATATATAAATATTTGTATAACTATATATAAATATTTGTATAACTATATAACACTCTATATAATTAAATATAATAATATTTGTAACTATGTATACATATATGTAAATCTATATATTTATTTATAACTTTATATATTTATGTATAACTATTTATATTTATATATATATATATCTATGTATAACTATATGTTTAACTATATAAAAATATTTATAGCTATATATACTATATGTATAATAACTTATAACTATTAATAATTGTATCTTATTATATATACAAATATATAAGCTTTATACATAGCTATATTTAAATATATAATTTACAACTTATATTTAATATACATTTGTATATATTAGTATATAAAAATGTATTTTGCTATATCGATACCTATAGTATATATAAAATTAGTATACCTATACATAACTATATATATAAATATATAAAATTATATGAATAAATATATATACCTACATGTATAAATATAAGTATAACTATATGTGTAACTATATGTATAATCACATGTAACTATATTTATAATTACATGTAAAACAACATACAACATTATGCTTAATTATATGTGCATAACTATATATAAATATTTATAAAACTAAATAAAACTATATATAATTAAATATAACTATATTTTTAACTATTTATATATACATGTAAATCTATATATTTGTTTATAACATTGCATACATTTATGTATAACTACTTATAATAACTTGGAGCTATGGATCAATGCAAAACATCCTCAAAAAGCAGGTATAATTTGGATGATAGCTATCATGTGTTACTTTCTTTTTTCATATAAAACTAATGAATGTAGATAAAATATTCATAAAATTTGAAACTTGTAATCATATCACAATGTTCCTATAATAATGAGAGTAATATAAGCTTCAATTTGTTTAACATTTTACACCCTCACTTCATTGGGTACACTATGGGAAAGCTACATGAGTTGATAATGAAATCATACAAATCTCATGAGTTTGCTACTACTTAAAATGAGGTATTGGAGCTATGGATCAATGCAAAACCGCCTCAAAAATCAAGTATGATTTGGATGATAGCCATCACATACTTCCTTCTTTTTCCTTATTAAACTAATGAATTCTGAAAAAATGTTTTTAAAATTTGAAACTTGTACTAATATTAGGTTCGTTATGTTTCTTTCATGGCTGAATTATGATCTTCTATAGACTATTGTGCATTTTTATTTATTATTGCTTATCATCTAGTTTGTGCTTTGTTTATTCACTTGATATCTACATGAAAACATCCATTGAGTAGCCAAGTGATTTTACAAGTGGAACTTGATTGAGTATATAAGTGACACCCCATCCCTTAGGGGGTCCCATTCATTCCATCACACAATACAATGTGCAATAAAATAAAATTTTCTCAAATGTACCATACATTTTTTTTATTTTATTTGCTCAGCAGAATAAAGAAAATACACAACATATTATTTAAGCCACAACCAGCTTTCCTTCACATGTGTCATCTCGTATGTGGATTTGTCATCTACCCTGGACCTGTACCTTAAAAGTGGTCCCGCAACAGAGTAAGTAAAGCTCATTAGAGGTAAACTCATACAGAGTTACTCCCTACCTAAGTGTACGTAAAATGTAATACATATAAATCAACGTCCATTCAAGTCGAATATTTATATGAATGCTAATATAGATGAAATGTTTATATGACCATATTTTTTATTCCCATTGACTTCCTCACACCTGCTGAAGCCAAGTTAGACATATTATATATATATGTATGTATGTATGTATGTATGTATATCTATAGAAATACTTATTTTTTTGGAATTATTCTGAAAAATATGGACATCCTCCAAAAAATATATTGGATATTTCTCCGAATAAAATATGATTTTTTTGGATTTACTCCGAGAAATATGCACCGCGTAACTCATCCTGAACGTTGTCCCAATTTGAGTTCACAAATTTATAATAGCCATGTACCAAATAAAATCTCATGCAACTCAGTCTGGACGTTGTCCCAATTCGAGTTCGCTAAATACCATTTATACGGCTTTATATATATATATATTGCACCCACCCATGTATATGGAATGTTCACATGCATATGAAATGAAATTATGTCATTTCTGATTTAACCTATGTTCTAGACATAATTATAACTATCTAAATCCAATTCGTCCTGCACTAATATTTACTAAACGAAATACCAAAACTTTTTACCAATTAATCATTTCCAATAAAATTTTTAATAATTCGAATTGAAATATAAAACATGATCATTTATGGCCATTAAATATAAAAAAATTCTAATAAGAGAAAACCACTACCTTTCGAAACATATCACGAGAACTTTATAAATTTAATATCTAACTAAAGATTTCGTCGTGTAGAGTAACTTTAGTCTTGGACTATTTCATTCCGATTCCAGAATAATCTGTTATGATTGAAAGAGAATCCACGGATCTTTTTATTTTTTTTTCTTTTTGTACTGTATCTTTTTCCTTTGCCACCGAAATGTTTTTTTTCAGTGTTCTCTCATTTTCGGAATTCCTGATGTTTTCTTGTTTTTTTTCTATAATTATTATTATTAATTATTTTTTAAATTTTTTTTTCTTTGGGTTGATGCCTAGACGGCTGATGGACCACGTCCGCACGTGCACAGCCAGATGCGGACATCATGGTGTTGTCTCTCGGTTATGCGTATATTTTTTTTTCTAAATATTCTAATTATTATTTAATTAAATAAACAAATAACCAAATTCTGATTTTTTCATAATTTAATGAAAATTGACACCGTAGCTATAGTTTCCAAGACGAATTCAATAACGATATCCATTTTATTATTAGGGCTCTAAAATTTTCAGGTTATTTTCTCTTATTACAAAATTACCATTTTACCTATTTTTTCCCTTGAAATCAAATTATGTTAATTATTTATTCATTTTGTTGGGATTTCACAATACATGTACATGTACACTACAGTGTGTATGTACATATACATATATACTAGTATAAGCACAAGATCTTATGGAGCACGGTTTATAAACCTATTTCTCACAATCAGTTGGGTCTTCTTGTGATCAACCCAAAAAATAATATTTTTTTATATTAATAAACTTTTGTGCATCAATAATAAATCGGATTCATTATAGATCCATTGGATCCATCATTACTATCTTGCTTCATATGATATTTGGAATATCTCCTCTCGAGATGATATCTCATTTTGAAAAGTTATTATTATTTATGAGATTAGATTATTCAATCTACTAGGAGCATTAAATATGCTAAAAGTATAATTTGTAAAAAAATAGGGGGAGGATAAAGAATTATTATAAATTATTACTTACACTTATTTTCACATACCTCAAAAAGTTCTAGATAATCTAAGTCATGATAATTTAAAATTCACATCCCTAAGCATTCCATCTAGATAATCTAAGTCATTCAGCTATTCACAAAGCTGTGTATCCTTAAATGTGAATTAAATTAAATACTTAGAAAGCTTATTTTGGTAATGATCGCCACTACAAGAAAAATCTCATATAGCTAGGGACAATTTCCTAGCTAAATGGACATTTTACATCGCTAAACGGGATATAGCGATGAATTATCGACGGATCGGTTCCCTATCTAAAGTGCTCCCTGCTAAAATTTAGCGAGGGAAAATGTCCCTAGCTAAATGTTTAGCGAAAGAAAAATATCTTGCTAAAAAGGACAAATTCCCTAGCTAAATTAGCGAGCTAAATGAGATTTTCCGTTGCTAAATGAAAATAACGACGGAAGATTCCAAAGCTAAAGTGCTGGTCGCTAAATATTAGCGATGGAAATATTCACAGATATATAAAAACAAATATTATAGATATGAACAACCACAAATTAAAGTTGATTGTCATTTAGTTTCAACAAATAATTTAATTAAATAATTTAATATTTTTATATTAATTGAATAAAAGCAGAAACTATAAATGAAAATTTTAAATTAAACAAAAAAATTCATTTAATAACTTATTCTAATATAATATTTTAAATAACTAAAACAAAAAAACAAAATTATATTACATCTTATTAATCAATGTATCTACCGATTGTGCATATAGTATAATCTATCCATGCCTTGACGTTGCTTTCTCTCCATCTGCTCCTCCGATCACCAACTTTTTGCTGTGAAAAGTTGTCTGAGTCACAGTGCTTCATGTTTGTTAAAAAATTTCTTCACTTATACAAGCTTCGTATGGAAAATAATGCAATACCACTATTATATCTATAAGAAATTTATACCACTCAATCAAACCAAAATAAATAAAAAAACAATATTTTGATAAATATATATTACTGTAGTAAATATGTACATATATACTAACATTTTACTCATACATATATTACTCTAGTATATTATATATAAACTACAGTGTTATGCGTACACATATACTGAGTATATATATACTCAGTATATATGTACATAAAATACTGCAATATATATGTAAGTATATACTGACTATATATGTATGTATATACTACATTTATTGACGTGGCTGCTGGTCCTGCTGTTGTTGCCATTCCTGCCACAGCTATCGCTGATGCTGGTGCTGCTGCTGGCAGCTGCATAGGCAGTCATGGCAGTAGAACCTACAGTAGCGGCAGCATCACCGGCAATAGCACTGGCAGCAGCACCGGCAGCGACAGCAGCACCGGCAATAGCACTGGCAGCAGCACCGGCAACAGCACCGGCAGCAGCACCGGCAGCGGCAGCAGCACTGGCAGCAGCACCGGCAGCGACAGCAGCACCGGCAGTACCTACCGCATTTATATATATTATGTACATATGTTATATGCTCCCAAACAATATAGCATAAAATAAGCATACAAATTATATTAAATCACAACAATATGCATAGATAAAAAATCATAAATTCATCAAACAAAATTACTTATTATAATATCTACAATGTTGTAACTATTAGTATCACAAATTTTCAAATATATTCTACTTTCTTTCTTATTTAAAGAAATACAAATTCAGAAATCTCATTAGAAACCTTCCAAATAAAAGATAAAACTCAACAAGTAATTCACATTCATATTTATCATATGTATTAATATTTCAAGAACAAAGAGAATCAAATAAAATATGTTTAAAAATATAGTATATAAATAAATTACGGTTTTCAAGGTCCAAATAACAAACTCACAAGTAATCATTGAGCAATCATATATTAATTAGTTTTATCATTTTTTCTTATTTTCTAAAATTATTCATCATTTTTATTACACATCAATAAAAATCACCAATAAGCTAGACATGACTCTTATTTATAATAAAATAATCATTATTTCAGATAAATTATAACCATACTTTATTAATTATAATCTCACCTCATATTAATGATTTGTATCACTTTTTTGAGTTCTATTCATTCTATTGTACCCTTCACAAATATCTTTGTATTATTATTCATTGTCTTGTTAATGAATTTCATAAAAGCTCAATTTTATATGTAAACAATCAATAAAGTGAAGCGAAAAATAGTGAATATTTTAAGTAATAGTCAAGTGTGTTCCAGAATAAAATATATATTTAGTGTTGGACATTTATTTGAAAAAATTATCCAAAAAAAAAATATAATTTGAAAATAATTAAGAAATGCTATCTAACCTTATTATATTTCAAAAATAAAAAACCAAATTTACTCTTACTCATCTACATCATGTACAAAAACAAAAAGTCAAAAAATAAAAAAAAACATATTAATGCATACA
This sequence comes from Sapria himalayana, assembly GCA_029783825.1. Lineage (NCBI taxonomy): Eukaryota > Viridiplantae > Streptophyta > Magnoliopsida > Malpighiales > Rafflesiaceae > Sapria > Sapria himalayana. The sequence goes on along the minus strand of JAREIK010001560.1, from coordinate 95,034 downwards.
TACATACATATACATATACATATTATATATATATAATATATATATATTATATGTTTATACATTCAAACATATATAAATATATATACATATTAACATATACATATTAATACATTTATACATGTATACAAGATATACATTTATATATTTTAACATATATATTGTATATGCTTTGGTTTACAAAAATAGTATATTCAATAAAACTATTTTGACTTTTGTTAATATTAAAATATATTTACCTAATTAAATAGGTAAATATATTTTTAAACTTATTTCTTATCACAAGCTTAGGCAACATGAGAAAAAAAAATTATATATTCACCTATATTTTTAAGAGCACTAAAATATAAATTTTTTATTTTGAGCATTGATTCTTAATTATTTTCATATTACACCCTTTTACATAATTTTCTTTATTTTTTTCTATATTATTATTTTACTAATAAATTATCTATCTACCTGATCAAATAAGTAATATATTTCTCAAATTTTTTTAATCACAAATTGAGTCAATGTCAATATTTAAAAATAATTGTACATTATATTCTCAAGAATCTAAACAATTCCAATTGGTTTAGTAAAGTATCTAATCATGTTAACTAGTAATCAAATTTACACTATAGCTATTAGAAAATAACTTTTGTTAATGCATTCTTCATATTAAAGACATTTACAACATTCTATAGCACCAAATCAACATAATATAATTCAAAAGCCTGGCACAAATTTTACAATTTCAATTCCAATATTTTTTATTTGTGATATTATAAAATGCTCATAATTAATTGGCAAATTTTCTAGATGAAATTAATATTAAAAGAATCAAAAAACACAAATTTCATTTGCATCATTATATAGCTTAATAATAATCTAAAATACCTAAAATATTTTTATTTCTTTCATATTATATTTGTTATAAATCTAAATAAAAATTCTGTAATTGTAGAAATAAAAATATCAGTTGAGTGCATAAATATAATAAAATATGTATTTTAGATACATCACACAAAGTATTATCATTTTATATTTTTTATCAATTCATCCATCCGACACAATTAAATATTTATTTCTCCCTCAATCAATAATTTACATCTATTTTAAATAAATATTATTTTTTTAGAATAATATTTATTACCTCATAAAACTTGGATAAATAATCAAATTAAAATAACAAATAATAATATATTCATCTATAATTAATATATATGATGTTTTACTAATTTTTCAACCATTATTCAATATAATTGAATTTGATCAATTTTAGAGAAACCCTTTAGATTTGAAGAAAAAATAATTACATTTATTATTATTATTATTATTATTATTATTATTATATTATAGTTCTTCATTAATTACTTATTTTACTAGATATGCCTGTAACACTCATCTTATTATAATTTTTAATAGCATATTCAATTTCCTAAGATTCAATGAAATTTTATGTATAATATCCATTCATAGAGTATTTTTTTTTTATTTTTAATTTTTTTTAGAAAACACGTATACAACATTTATTCTTTGCATTTTAAATGTCATGATATTTTTAAATTATCACAAATATATTTATCACAATATTTCTATATTAGTAGTTTTATTACAAAAAATACACAAAATCAAATCATCATTGATTAAGGATACAAATATATTTTATGTGCGATCCTTCCTTTTATTAATTTATATTTTACTTAACTTACATCCTCAATTTTTGTTAATAAAAAATGCTAGTTCACTATCTTTGAATCTGCCAGTACACAAGCATTTTTATGTTATGAATTTGATAGTCCTCACTCATATTTTCTTTTGACACAATCAATAAGACATCAATAAATTTTGTTGAATAGATGTAGTAAGATGGAATGAGACGACAAACCTCGGGACAATCCAAGTATTAGGCAAAAAGTGATCCCTACTAGACACGACCATCAACCCTAGCTTGCCAAGGTGAGTCCAGGCAAGCCGGCACAGGCTAACTACTAACCTTGACTTGGACCATTCCGACCCAATCAAACCATGATCTATTTTTAAAACTGATTGTTAGTTTTATATGCCAACTCAAGTCATAATTTTTGGCCATTACAAAGCAAGACCCACACCAAATTCAACATGCACGAGCAAGTTTTGAGAGTCATGTCATGTCATACTGTCGCACCATTTGTGGCACACAAGCTAAATCACATGGTCCAACATGACCCAAGTCATCCCATTACTGGACATGCAGGGTCTGATCATGTTGGACATGCATGGGTCAACAATAGTTTCGAAAAACAAGGACATTGGCATGCTTGAAATTGTCTTTCATAGGCATGCATTAAGACATGATTTCCCAAAACTAAATCCATAGCATATAATCAAGTATCTCATCCGCCACCTCCTAGAAGAAACATACTAATGATTGGAACACATTTTTAAAGTAGCAAATATTAATACCTAATGAGGAGATGGCTTCCATTCATAATCACAATAACATCTTACATATTTTTGAAGTTGACAATAAAATATACCTTATTTTTAAACATGACAATTGATTAACACACTGGATATCATAAAAATTTTAAAATTACATGTGTTAACCACGATTAGATGAGAATACTCGTAATATTATTGATAATCTAAAAAATCATTATGATTCATATATTTGTTGAAAACTATGTCTTGGTGAGTTGACAATATCTTCATCCAAAGACAATATATCTTTGATTAGAGACTCATCAGACATTGAATTTCCAACTTTTAAGAGTAATACTATCATAATATTAAACACTGAGGTAGAATCATCAGCTAGATCATAATGGACCAACAGGGCCCAAATTTTTTAAGCTTGATCAACACATTGCTCCCGTCAACCACAACACATTACCAAAGGATGTAGGCAATTAAAGCTCAATGGAATGACTAAGCCATTCAGATTAGATTCATGTCAAGTAATACCAACATGACAAGCAAGGGAGAATCTAGAATATATGGCCTAGCCTACAGCTTAACCCATACTAGCCTAGATTTGTTGTCATGGGCAATAAATTGCAACTGCCCTAGCCCTATCACCAGACAATAAGCAGGATTAGAAGCCAACCTCAACTACCTATAGGAAATAATGTAGGCAGCATGCTTGCTTGAACGTATCATTAAAAGACAATATAAAAAACACACAACTAAAAATATAAATCTGAAAAAAGAAAAATCCTAAAGAAATATATCCTAAACTAAGGTTTGTCCATATAGTTAGGATCATTATATTTGTATATTTAACATCCACTTGTGTCTCTTTTTATTTTATCATTAAATTCAATCATAAATATATCAATCTTTTATACTGACAATTTAATAATATTTGATAAAAATGTTATTCTTCTATCCACTGTTATCAAAATCATATGATTCATGATTTAATTAATGATTAATAGAGTAAACAATCTCGCTCTTTAAAAGAATACAAAGTATGCATTAATTAAAAACTAAATCGATGAATCACGAATTAGTTCATACTAATTATCAAGAATTAATTAACATGAAAAAAATAACTCAACCTTTAATATTATGAATTTAACGTAAAAAATAATAAATACCAAAAATCATAAAATAAAAAACTAAATACCAAAAAAATTACCGACGATAAGAACTATGAATTAATTAAAGTAAAAAAATCACAAAAAATTAATCTATAATTTGATTTGGATTCGTGATTTACTAATCAATCATTCCAATTTTTAATCAAATCTAAAATAACAACCGATGCTTTTATCTCAAATCATATTTCATAATCATAACAAAATAAATTATGATATTATACTAGATACTAGAAAGGACAATAAATCATCCGCTCATAAGAAGAACGCAAGCTCAACATATTATTTTCATATAACTTTTAAATAAAATATATTAATACATAATATTCAGTTTTCAATAATTTACTTATTTCACTGAACATCCTCATCATTTCATTCAAAATAACTGAATCAAAAAAATTATCTCTAAATATGATATTAATCTCCATTTTTGAAAGTTCACAATAATTATTTTATACTTATTTTATAATTTAAATAAATTATTTAAATTATCATAAATCTACTCAGATTTTTATAATTAATTAATGCGAGAATATGTATTTAAGAATATTTTTTATATCTTTCATCTTTACATTAGTATTCATACAAGTTGCCAAGTAATAAGATATTAATAAAAAAATAATATTTAAGATTTACTTTCAATCTTAATAGTATGACAAAATTGAGCATACATTATATTTATTAAAAAGAATTAATATTGCATATATACCTAACTATAATATATGTAGTAAGAGTATATATAAGTAAGTAAAGTTCTTCGTATCATAAAAAATTTTAAAAATAAATTTATATAACTCAATCTAAATTATTAATTATTATTTTATAAATTTTATTATTAATGTATTCATATATCACAATTAGTAAACAACACTTGAATCCAACAAAAATATATATAATTTCAATAATACCTAACATCTACTTAGAATTTTTAGGACACCTTACTTACATAGAATATAAAACTCTCATAATCTTCTAATATTTTAACATATTTTCATAAATTTTCTATATATTATAATAAGCAGAAAACTACTTAAAGTCATCTTCATTACTAAATTGATTATATGACACATATAATATGAAAAATAACATCTACAAAATTATTTTAATGATCTTACAAACATGCTTATAATAACACCATTATTTGATATATTATTAATATTATACTATATATTTTATTTTATATTTCATATTTCCTAAAGACATTCAACAAACACAATTTTATGACATGATAAAAATAAAAATCTCATGAAATCCTATATTTTTTGGAATAATTATAAAGGGATAATTATGACATGACATTCTTACCTAAGAAACTATACCTATTAATTATTTAATCTATTATGTGACAGATATATAAAATATAAAATATTTTATCTAAGAAAACATATTTAATAATTCTTACAAACATATTTATACCAATACTATTTTTGATACATTATTTAATATTATGTTAAATCTTTTATTTTGCATCTTTTATTTTCTAAAAATACTCAGCAACACTCAAATATGGCAATATCATCATAAAAATAAAAAATCTCAATAAATCCTAATATTTTTTGGGATAATTATGAAAGAAAGTCCTAAAAACAAAAATATTATATTTAAACCCCTTATTATTTTATTTAAATATTTAGGGACTTATCAAAAATATTATGATTTAGGTCTATTTTTGAGCAACCAAATTCCAAACACATAATTAAATTACCCCTTGCATTATTTAAAAAATTCAATAAAATGTAATGCATGAATTTATGCATAACTCATTTTATGCATAAACTCTTTTATGCATAAAGCAATTTATGGATAAGCTCAATTATGCATTTATGCATAAACATGCATAAAAGGAGTTTATGCATGATGAGCTTATGCATTTATGCATAAGCCAAGTTTATGCAAAGTTAAGTACGCATAAAAACTCATATATACCTAAACTAGTTTTTGCATTTCTGATAATGAGCTATTAAGCATTTATGCATAAGCCAAGTTTATGCAAAGTTAAGTACGCATAAAAGCTCAGATATATCTAAACTAGTTTTTGCATTTCTGCATAATGAGCTATTAAGCATAAAACATGTTATGCACATAAACCCTTTTATGCATTTATGCCCAACAAGTTAATGTGCATAACAAGTTTATGCATAGATATGTATAAAAATGAGTTTTTGCACGACACCAAATGCATTTATGTGTTAACTCATTTATATTCATGTTTATGCATAAACACAAACTAATTTATGCACAAACTCAATTATGCATAAAATCAAGTTTATACATAGTTTGGATTGCACAACTCATTTATGCATAAAATCAAGTTTATGCATAGTTTGGCAAGCATAAAAACTCATGCACATAAAAATTTATCTACAACCATGGCTCATTTGGGAATAAAAACTCATTTATATGCTTATGTGCATAACAAAATTTTATGTCCATAATGAATTTATGTGCATAATGAATTTTTATGCATATCGAACTATGCATAAACAAGTTTTTTTTTTTTGAATACTGATATATGCATAAACTGAGTTTTATGTAAAAAGCACGTTATGCAAAAAAATAAGTTTGTGCATAACTTGAAATGCAGAAAAACAAAATTATGCATTGCTGGTATGAATAAAAAGATGTTTATGCATACCTTGGTATGTAGTAAAACAAGTTTATGCATAGATTTATGCATAAAAACATATTTATGCATAGCTGGTATGCATAAAAACATGTTTATGCATGACATTTATGTATTTTATTTTATTTTTTTGATTTTTTTAATAACGCAAAAGTAATTAAGGGTTTAAAATATGAGTTATTAAAAAAGGACCCAAATTATAAACATTTTTGATGATGTGTGTGAATACACTATCTTCATAGACACTCCATTTACATTCTTAAGATTATTAATTATTATTTGTTTTACATTTTAAAAATCTATAAAAAAATACACATTAGCAATATACTTAATCATGCTTTTTCTTACAACTTAATAATGATAAATGAAATGGATAAATAAATATGAGGTTGATCCATATTCAAAAATTTTACCGCTCATGTTCTTTAAATTTATCTAAGATTCAATGGATCATATATATTTATGCATTGTTTGAATTATCTCCTAAGATTATCTAATACCATCAGTATTTGACAGTAGATATTTTTTTATAATATACATTTTTTATCAACATTTTTTTTAATTTTTATTTTTAATTATCTTAAAATAAATTCATACTACAAATATTCATCTATTATTATATTTTTTATATGCAAAAGCCGAGGTAGACATAATGACTAATATATAACTAATATCAAACTTTTCAATTGGATTTATCTATATCTAAGTTTATATTATTTTCACATTACCACTTTTTATGTTTTTAGTTATAAATTTTTTAGTTTATTTTTTATTTACTTTATACTAGAAATAAACTAACTCAACACACACACACACACACACACACACACACACACACACACACACACATTCAATCAATATACCCAACAAGTCCACAAAACCAACTAAAATATTCATCCATCAACATTGACGTCTCATAGTCATCATCAATAATATAGTTTCATTCTAACAAGAGGTATTATTTATAGATATAAAAAATAAATAAGAATACTTACTACTCACTGTTATAAAATAATTGTAATATTTTAAAAGAAAATAAAAGTATAATTTTAATATGAAAAATTATAAATGTTAAGATTAAAAGATACTTTCTTTAATTTTTTTTCATTTTAAAACAAATCCAATAATCATTAGATTTTATTTATGTTCATAACCTTTGGAAGAAATCAACACCTTAAAATAAAGATACATATTTTTATTAGCCTTTGTGATAATAACATTAACTTGTTACTCTTGTTATCAGAAATCAGAACTCCCAAAGCAGCCATTGTTGCCAATATAGCAATAAATTCAAAAATGGAGTACTTGCATTCTTCACCCCCATTAATAAATAACATTATTAAAAAAACACTCTATGGACCATGCCATTTAGTTGCCATGCCTTGGACCAAGCTCAAGTCACCCTAGCTTGTTCAAAAATGGTGTACATGCATTGTGTACCAGGCAAAATCTTTTCCAATTGACTATTTAAAAGATAATTTAGCAAGCTTCTGATTATTTCTACAAAACTAATTGTGATGAAAATGCAGCCATTCAAGGTATGATTGGGCCACCCATTGATGATAAAAGAAAAAAATTCAGAATATGTTATTTGAAATTGAATTTATTGATGATAAAACAAAAGAATTTCAGTAGATTAAAAAGATTCACAAAAAAATTGAACCTAATAGAAGTATTGCAGCAACATCATATATGGGACTCCATTGATTCTGTAAAATATCCAGAAATACTTCCATCTGCATAAAACATGTAAATCATTATCACAATGATTTCTCCATCAGTGGATTGGGTTGAGGATGTTAGACTTGTTCATCTCCACAATGCACCATTCATGACCATCTCGTCCAACATAAAATGTTCCTTTTCCAAATGGAACATGATGTCAAGCTCACACTGATCATTAAGAAATCACAATTCAAAAAAACTAAGTTAAATTACTTCACGTGAAGAATTGAAAATGAAGCAGATAAGTTCATCGTGTTGCAGTTCAACCCTACCACATTCCCAAAATGATGATCCATTTTTTCGACCAATAGATGTATGAATTCTAAAATCACAAGCTCATTTTGCAATATGTATGATTCTACTCACTAATATCATTGCTCATTTAATAGCAAAAAATAAAAATAAAAACAAAAAAAAACAAAACAAATTGATTCGCTCAACTTGATTTAGAATAACATGCACTTGAAATACATCTTATGTACAACATTGTAGATGTGATAGGAGCTTACTTCATCATTGTCAACACCAACCAGGATAAATAAAGATGCATGGTGCGGTATACAATTTTGTAGTTTTATGCTCCACAAAGAGCACAACAAAGAGATCGCAATACAGAAACAACTTCAAGTAGTAGGAACATGAGCAATACCCGTGGCTGTGAAGAATCCACATCTATGAGAAATGAAATCAGAAAAGATAGCAAGATGATTAAAAAATAAAAATGACCTGCTGCTTTGTGCGAATAAGGCATTTCCAAATGATTTCACCTTCTAGGGCATGTCGTTCTTCAATAGCCATTCATAGTTAAATTTCCATCATTATATGGTAGATAATAGTTATTAAATTATTAAATTGAACTTACATCATCATAAAAAATATCATACGGACAGAAGTCTAGCATATCTTTTTAGTTTGTAAAAATTATTAGGTGGTGATTAATAAAAGGTAAATAAAATTTTTCAATTCAACAAAATTTCAAAATTAGTTTAGTTGATTATGAGGATTGTATGCAAGCAAAAGAGATCTAGGTAGTGATTATCACTTACAGATAACATGAATAATGTCCCCCCCCCCTCATACTATCTCTAGAGGCTAGACGTAGTGGAGCCTATAGTTTTAGCAGTTTTTCTACTACTATTTTCATCGAACCATTTTTTTTTGATTTAGATGGACATAGAGTGAGCAAAAGGAAAAAAATGAATAAATATTGATGGACTAGAGGACGTGGTTGTACAAGTTACATACAGTGAACTTGTCTGCCTTTGTGCACGAAAACTCATGTGGGTGTGAGGCAAGATACATGTTATGCCTTGTCATTCTTGCTTTCAAAATAATACCTGTGCTCCCCTATTCGCATCCTTCAATTTTCCCCATATCTGGTTCATGAGTGTTTCATTTCTTTCCACTATTAAAGAGATTTTCTAGCTCTGATTCCCTTTGTGCTTTCATTTCAGTATGCCCATCTATAGCAGAGGAAATGTTTCTAGTCAAAGAAGCACAACAACAATCATGTTTGCAGAATAGAATACCAATGTTTTTTTTGATGGATTTGATGAAGAAGATGTGTATAAGAATTAAGCAATGGAGTGGAGAAAAGAAGAGATGGCTAACAATAGATCAAGTGAAGGCATTGGGAAGAACTTTGAAGTGGAGAACAAGCTTGAACCAGAGAGGAAAAACAAACTGGCTCATGAACTTGGTTGCAGCCAAGACAAAAAGCTATTTGGTTCCAAACTACTATGCTAGGTGGAAAACCAAGCAATTAGAGAGAGATTATGGCCTCTTGAAAGCAAATTAAGACTCGCGAAAACTTAATTACGAAGCCCTTAATCATTATCATGAAGCCTTGATAAAATAGATTAGGAAACTGAATGCATAGCTTATTACTGAAAACATAGAGGGTGGTAGCTTGTTTAACAAGGGAAGGATCTTTTTCTAGAAATAGACAAGGAGTTGAATAGTGGATCATTAGATAGTAATTTGAGTGCAATCATGAACGATGATAACAGTTAGAATCCTGGGATTTCTTTTATTAGGTTGAAAAGCTGTAGCAGATCATATATCAAATTATAATAGTCAAGCATGGGAATCATAAATTAATACATCATGACAGGGAATGGTGTTAAAGATTATGGAAGCATGAATTCTTGCCTCAGGATTAGTTGTTAAACTCCGTCAAATTAGAAGTGGCAACTTGAAATGCTCATGACCTGGTGCACAAAAAAAAATCCTAGGCGAGTTTTAGGTTTTTATGCTAATGGCCTGGTGAATGAAAAAAAATACTAGGTGAGTAGTAGGTTATTATGCTCACGACCTACTCACGACTTGGTGCATGAAACTGTGTTCATAATAGTTCCTCTCCTGGGGGAAACTGTGATGAATAGTGAACACAGGTGACTTTTTAGAATTTTATTTATAATTGTAATATATATATATATATATATATATATATATTATGGATATAAATTTTATGAATTCAATATATTTTTATGAATATAATATGAAATAAATTTAGAGGCATAAAATTTAAAATTATTTGATATAGTTTATCATTTATAAAAATCCTAAGTTAACTTAAAATGAAATCATAAAAAAATATATTTATTATTTTAATAAAATGGAATATACAAGCTAATATTAAAAATCTTATGCAATGGTTTAATTCTTATAAATTTTAATAGGGGTAAAAATAAAACTTGAATTCAAATCAACTTAGGAATTGATCCCTAGCTAAAATTCCCTAGCTAAAATTCCCTATCTAAATATATATTTTTTTGTAGTGAATCCATGAGTCTCAAATGAAAGAACATATCACAATACCATTAATACCTAAAAAATATAAAATATGTATTGTTACCTTAGAGAAAAATTTTGTATAATTTTCTCTAATAAGTATCATATTAGATAATCTCTATGAATATCATTAGATAACTTTGATTTTCATTGCATTTCTTTTAATATTATGTAATTATTTTAGTATCTTCCCTAAAAATAACTATTAGTACTTCTTGATTTCTTTTCTTCCTACAATATGTAACGATAAAAAAAATCTCTTATATTTACATATGGATATCATACCATTACAATCTAAATTAATAGCCACAATAAGTTAATATCATACAAATAATTTTGACACTAACAATTGGTTTGTTTCATTCAAAATGTCAAACTAAAATTCTACTTTTCTTTACTCCCAACTTGCATGTTTATCGTATGTGCCTGCTACCCATATTATGTGATGTGCATAGAATTTTCTATGCATAGTAAAAGAAAAAATGGCAGGACTAATTCTTTTTTTGCTTCTAGAATCATTATACATTGCATGCAATGATCGTGCAACAAATGTACTAAAATAAGATGGTGACACACTTTTCTTGTGCTTAAGTTTCGTATTAAGCATATCTTTTTCTTGACAAAGGATATTATATTGGCTTGAATTCACATGCACTATGTGAATTAAAAATATGGAAAATCTCATTATCAATACAATAAAAATATACATATAGAAGATACCCTTATATGCTAAGCAAGATAAATTGAAATAATATATATATTGGATACTCTTATCCATAAATAAAAAATAAACAAAATAAAATAAATTAAAAAATTTTTAAAAAATTGAAATTATAACATAGTAAGTTTTCTGTGAGAGTTATGGTGGTTTAATGACTTGGTTTTGATGACACTAACTTCACTAATGAAAATAATAACAAAACAAATATGAATAGATTTAACAACACTTAATACATATACATGGCATTTACTATCTGTATAAAAAAGAATACTTTGAAAACTTCTAAAATTTTAAAAAAAAAACATGAAGGTTTCAAAAGAGCAAAAGCCTAACAAAAAATTTATGAAAATGTCTTACATGGGAGCTACAAAAATCAAGAGTTCCATATAAATTTATGAAAACCAAGAGATATTAGATAAAATTTTCAAAAATCACATTTAGTAGCTTTTCTCTTATATTATTTTTTTGCTTAATATCGAACACATTTCTTTTGTTCGAAGTTGGCAACAATTAGGTTTCAAGTATCTTAACTAGACGCATTGACATGAAATAGTAAAGAAAATATTCATTTTCAACATGAACACTAACTCTGAAAGTAAACAAAAACTATATGAAACTGAAAGATCTATCTCATTCTAGATTACAGTGTTAGAAAATCCAACCCCTTTCATGCCAAAGTGTAAGCAAGAGGCCCTGACAATCTTATATGTTATTGGAAAAAAAATAATAGAACTTTTTGGAGACCCTTTGGATCAAATAACTAATGTATATAATCTATTTCAACCTTCTACAAAAGTAAGTAAAGAAGCTTAGTTAAAAATAATGATTCATGGATGATGCATTATAAGTTTTTTTTTTGTCTTTCACAATTAGGGCAATACAATGACTCAGAGTAGATGCATTAAAATAAGATATACCTTACAGGATTGGGTACAATGAACAAAAGCTTAGTTATAAAATTAGCAAGGCTACTTCTCTTCATTTAGTAAAAATAAACTAACTCTAAATTGTTCATGTATTTCAATTAATAAAATAGCTCGGGAAATCAAAAAAATATTATGAAAAAAAAACCAACGACCCTACAATAAACAAAATCCTAGCAGTGCAGAAGATCAGATTAAATTATAGTGGAAACTAGAAACTTAGTTTGACTACATGGAACAAATCATTGATTACGAGATGAGCATCTTACCTTCTATTCATAAAAGTATTGAGTGTGGAGATCAAAAACACCTTCGCGATGTTCGAGTGCAATTGAACCAAAGACACCTCGCCATGTTCGAGAGGAATTGAACTAGAGATCAAGTGTAGTTGAACCAAAAACACCTTCGCCTTGATCGAATGCAATTTAACCAAAAATGACTTTCCCTTGATCAAGCATAGTTGAACCATATACACCTTCGCCTTCTTCGACCTTCATTGAACCAAAAACAACTTCATCTTCTTCAATTCGACCATGATTGAGCCAAATACACCTACCTTCGCCTTCTTCGATTATATGAATTATATTAATATTTATAAATTTTTTATTTTAGCTTTTTATTAGTAGTAATTTTTATTTATGTTTATTTATTAATTGAAATATTTTAAAAAATATTATAATTATATAATAAATTTTATAATGTTTTTAATACAAATATTTAAATATCATAATTAAAATTTTCAGAAAAATATTTTGTATAATTTTTTAATTGATTTATAATCAAAAAAATAGTTATTTTAGTCTTATTTAATATAAATTGTTATTCCTATTTATATATTTATGAAATTTTTTATTTATAATATCATATTTTTATAATTATATGGGGAGATTGTGTCTTTCAATGATCGTTCATCTATAGACCATGACATACCTTTAATATAGAAAATTAAATAAAATATTAAAATAAATAATGCTAAAAAAATTAAATTATTAAAAATTAGTGACATAAATTATCACTAGCCCAAATAGCTATGGAAAAATCCCTGGCTAAATGCATATATTTTGAGAAAATAAACATTTAAGGAATAAAAGCTTCTAATTTTATATAAAATTATAAAAAAATAAATTCAAAAATTTAGTTAGCGATAGATTTTGTTTTGATCTAATTAGCTAGAGAATTTCATCGCTAAATTCATCGATATTTTACCGGTTTATAATTTCATGGAAACAACGAAAAAATTAGTGATGGATTATTTTCGGATCTAATTAGCTAGCAAAATTCTGTCGCTAAATCCGTCACTATATTCTGAATGTAATTTAGCTAGGGAAATTTGGTGTATAAATCCATCACTATATTGTGGATGTAATTAGCTAGGAAATTTCCATCTCTAAATCCGTCACTATATTTGTGGCTTTTCATTATGTGGAAGCTACGAAAAAAATAATGATGGATTATGTCCAGATCTAATTAGCTAGGAAAATTCAATATATAAATCCATCACTATATTTGTGACTTTTCATTGCACGGAATCTATAAAAAAATAGTGATGGATTATGTTTAGATCTAATTAGCTAAATTACGGATTTTATTAGCTAGAAAAAATCAATCGCTAAATTTATTGCTAAAATTTTGATTTTATTAGTTAGAAAAAATTGTCACTAAATCCATAACTAAATTACGGATTTTATTAGCTAGGAAAAATCAGTCGCTAAACCCGAAGCTAAATTACGGCTTTTATTAGATAGGAAAATCTGTCACTAAATCCGTCGCTAAATTATGGATTTTATTAGCTAGGAAAAATCCGTCGCTAAATCTGTCGCTGATGTGAGTAAGGTTGGTCTTAAAATTCTTAGTAATTGTATTGATATGCAGTTGTCACATGGTACAAAGCGAACATATGAGTAAGTAAGTTTTTTTATTCTAGATTCTGCAATGATTGGTTCTAATTGTACTAGGTCTTAGAATGATGATGATGATAATGTTCATGTAGTGTTGTGTAATTCTGGTCCATGAAGAATATCGGGTCCTATTTTGGGAGAAGCAGCTCGCCACCTCATCAAAAACTCACTCAATTTCATGTTCATCAATCGAGCATCATCACCCACCATAATTTTATTATTAGTAGTGGCAGCGGAGGCAGTAGTAGTAGCGGCGGTGGCGGCAATGGTGGTGGCGGCAGTGGCGGTAGCGGTGGTGGCGGCAGTGGCGGCAGTGGTGGCGGCAGCGGTAGTGGCAGCTACAGTGGCGGAAGCGGTGGTAGTGGAAGTAGTGGCGGTAGTATCGGTAGCTGTCGTGGCAATAGCGGCAGTAGCAATGGCAGCAGTGGCAGCGGTGGTAGCAGCAGTGGCAGCGGCGGTAATGGCGGAAATAGTAACTACATGAGTGGTAGCAGCTACAGGAGTAGCAGTAATAGCAACAAATGTGGTATATACGTATGTATATAGTCAGTATATACATGCAATACTGTAGTATTTTATTTACTTATATACTAAGTATATATGTACACAAAATACTACAGTTTATATGTACATATTCTACAGTAATATATGCACGAGTGAAATGCTAGTATATATGTATATATTTATTGCAGTAATATATATTTATCAAAACATAGCTTTTTTTATTTATTTTGATTTGATTGAGTTGTTTAAATTACTTACAGATATGGTTCCGCATTGGTCCCCAAAAGAAGCTTGTATAAGTGAAGGGATTTTTCACTAGACATGATGCACCGTGACTCGAACAGCTTTTTCGCTACAGAAAGTTGGTGATCGAAGGAGCAGAGAAAGAGAAAACAACGTCAATACATTGATAGATTATACTTTATGCACTGTCGGTAGATACATTGATGAATAAGATGTAATAAAATTTTGTTATTTTTTTGTTTTAGTTATGTAAAATATTGTATTAGAATAAGTTATTAAATGAATTTTTTTTTGTTAATTAAAAATTATCATTTATAATTTCTATTTTTATTCAATTTAATAAAAAAATATTAAATTATTAAATTGAATTTTTGTTGAAGCTGTATAACTATCAACTTTAATTTGTGTTTGTTCATGTCTAAAATAACTATTATTGTATATCTGTGAATATATTTGTGTGTCCCCAAAATTTTTAGGTTGAGTTTTAGCCTATTAAAGTATGTAAAAGCCTTGGCCGGGACTCCATGATGCTGGGAACAACACCTTAATTAGCTTCTGAAGTAGTGAGATGAACCAAAAAAATTAATTTTACGCAAATGTATATTTGTTCTTGACACTCTTATTTTGTGTATATATGCGTCGTAGCTGTTCAGATCTGCGACTGCTTGTTATTGGTTATTAGTTTGTAAATGTAGTATGTTATGCTCCATGTGCATGTGTAACAATGTTCTCTATTTGAGTGGAGTACCAGAAGAAAAATAACGAGAAATGCTGACTATGCTTGAGAGACCTATATGCGTGTTTTTTAAGTCCTATATTATTTTCTTATGTTGCCTTTGATGGTATGTGTATTTTCATTAAAGTACAAGTGTGTGTGTGTCATCTAAGACTATGTGATTATATATACGTACATATAATACTGTAGTATATACATACATATATACTTGGTATAAATGTACGTATATACTGAGTATATATCTACGTATATACCAAGGATATAAGTACGTATATACTGATTATATATATTCATATATACTGAGTATAGTTGTACATATATACTCAGTATATACATACTTATATACTATAGTATATACATATGTATATACTTGGTATATACATACTTTTATATTGTAGTATAAATGTACGTATATACTAAGTATATATGTACTTTTAAACTGATGTATATACTTGTGTATATACCGAGTATATACATAAGTGGGTGCATATATTTATTTGTCGACATATATATATTGTCATACATACACACCTATTTTAACACAGACACACTTTTGAGTATATAATTGCTCAGGCTGGTCTAGTCATTATTATGAATTGCTCAATGATGTAGGTAAATAAAGTAATGAATATTAGACTTTTCCTAAAGCTATGTGATGATATTTTTGGTCCAGGCCAGCTAGGCAAATAAAGGTCGATCTTATAAATCTTAGTAATTGTATTGATATGCAATTATCACATTGTACAAAACGAACGTATGAGCAAATAAGTTTTGTTGCTCTAGATTCTGCAATGAATGGTTCTAATTGTACTAGGTCTTAGAATGAAGTTGATGATGATGCTCGTGTAATGTCATGTAATTCTAGTCTATGAGGAATATCGGGTCCTATTTTGGGAGAAGCAGCTCGCCGCCTCATCAAAAACTCGCTCAATCTCAAGTTCATCAGTCTAGCATCATCACATGCCATACTTTTATTATCAGTAGTAGTTGCAGCAGCAGTGGCGACAGTGGGTACTAAGGCAGCAACGGTAGTAGTGGCGAAACCAGCGGTGGTGATAGTAGTTGTAGCGGCAGCGACGATGACGGTGGCAGCAGTGCCAACAGCAGGATCAGCGACATCAGCTGTAGCAGCCACGGCAATAGTGATAGTAGCAGTGGGATCAGCGACAAAACTGGCATCAGCTTCGGGAGCAACAACAACAGCAACAAATGAAGTATATACATATGTATATACTTAGTATATAGTACATATAATACTATAGTATTTTATGTACATATATACTAAGTATATTTGTACTCAGTATATATGTACACATAATACTCCAATTTTTATGTACATATACTGTAGTAATATATGTACATGAAATGCTAGTATATATTTATTTATATACTATAGTATTATATATTTATCAAAATATAACTTTTTTTTTATTTTGATTTGATTGAGTGGTTTAAATTTCTTAGAGATATTGTACCGCATTGTTCCCCACACAAAGCTTGTATAATTGATGGAATATTACACCAGACATGATGTTTCGTGACTTGGACAGCTTTGTCGCAGTAGAAAATTGGTGATTGGAGGAGCAAAGGGAGAGAAAGCACAGTCAATGAATCAATAGATTATACTTTATGCACTATTGGTAGATACATTGATGAATAAGATGTAATAAAATTTTGTTATTTTTTTGTTTTAATTATGTAAAATATTGTATTTGAATAAGTTATTAAATGATTTTGTTTTTTGTTAATTATAAATTATCATTTATTGTTTCTATTTTTATTCAATTTAATATAAATATATTAAATTATTTAATTAAAAAAATTTAAAATAAATTAAATTTTGAAAATAGTTTTGAAATTAAAATAGGTAGGAAAAATTCCCTATCTAATTTAGCAAATTTTCCCTAACTAAATTTGCTAGCTAAAATTCTCTTGCTAAATTAGTAAGGGAAAATTCCCTAGCTAATTTAGCTAGGGATATCTTTATTTTAGCAACAAATTTTTTCCTTCGCTAAATTTATTTAGCTAGAAAATATTTTCGTAGCTAATATTAGTGATGAGCACTTTGGCTTGGGAAATCTTCTGTCATTATTTTCGTTTAGCGACGGTAAATCTCATTTAGCTTGCTATTTTAGCTAGTAAAATTATTTTTTTAGCTAAGAATTTTCTGTCGCTAAATTTATAGCTCGGGACATTTTCTCTCGCTAAATTTTAGCGAGGAGCATTTTAGATAGGGAACCAATCCGTCAGAAATCCATTGCTATATATCATTTAGCGACGAAAAATGCACATTTAGTTAGGAAATTATCCCTAACTATATGAGATTTTTCTTGTAGTGAAATAGATAGATTGATATACTGATATACAGTTACATATATAGATATTATAAACATATATAAAATAAGAAAAAATAGACAATAAGAAAGAAAGAAATATAAATAGATAAATAGGTTGATAGATAAGCAGGTAGACAGATAGATAGATTTATAAAAATATAGAAAAATAGACTAATATACAAATAGATAGATATGAAGATCACCAAAAAAAATAGACAAATAGATAGATAGAAAGATAGATAAATATAAATATAGTCAAATACACTCATATAATGATACACATATATATAGACAAATAGACATATAGATAGATGGTCAAAATTATAGATAGTTAGATATATAGATGGATAAATAGATAGATAAATATCTAGATAGATAAATAGATTTCATATAGACAAACATATAGATACATAGATATATAGAAACACAATTACACAGATATATAGATAAAAAGATAGATTGATAAATAGATACAAAGATAGATATATTGATAGACAAATAGACAGATAGGTAGATAGATACAGAGAAAAATAGACATATAGATAGAAATAAAGATAGATAACTAGAAAAATAGATAGATAGATAGATAGATATATAGCTAGATATATAGAAAAATAGATAGATAGACAGATAGATAGAAAGAAAAAAAGATAGATATACAAATAGATAGATAGATATAAATGACAAGTTGGAAAATAGATTGGTAGATAGTTAGATAGATAGAAAAATAGAAATATAAATAGATAGACAAATATATAAATAAACAAATAGATAGAATGACAGATAAAAAGATAGAAAGATAGTCATGTTGATAGATAGGTAGATCGACAAATAGATAGATTGACATATATATAGAAAGACAGACAAACAGAAAGATAGATAGATAGAAAGATAGATAGATAAATATATTTATATACACATATATAGTATCATAGATAGAGATATATAGATAGATAGACAACAAAAAATAGACAGATAACCAGATAGAAAGATAGCCATATAAATAGATTGATAGATAAGTAGATAAACATATAAAAAGATAGACAGAAATATAGATAAATATATAGATCAAAAGAAATATAGAAAAATGGACTAATAGACAAAATAGATAGGTAGACAGATAGAAAGATAGTCAGATAGATAGACAAATATACATATAGACAAATACACAAATACAATAATACACATATATTGATATATAGATACACAAATAAATAGATAGATAGATATACACATAGATAGTTAGACATATAAAAAAAGACAGATAGATAGATAGATACACATATAAACAAATATACAAAATAGATAGAGACATAGATAGATAGATAGATAAACAAATAAATAGATAGGTTGATAGATAGTTAGATAGAAAGACATGTATATAGATCGATAGATAGATAGGAAAACAAAGAGGTAGATCGATATATAGATAAATAAATAGATAGATAGACAAATAGGCAAATAGATAGATAGATTTTATGACATATGTATAGATATAAAGATAAGCAGAAAGACAAACAAATATTTAGATAGATGGATAAATAGATAAATAGACATATGGATAGATAGACATATTGACTTATAGATTGATAAATAGAAGGACAATTGATGGAAAGAAAGAAAGAATGATACACACATACATAGATAGATAGATACTTAGATACACACATAGAAAGAAAGATAGATAGTGAGATAGATAGTTAGAGAGACATAGCAACAAATAGATAGAGAAATACATGAATAAATAGATAGACATATAGAATGATAGACAAATACACACATACATAGAAAGATAAATACATAGATACATAGATACAGATAGATATACATAGATACATAGAAAGATATACAGATAGATATATAGTTAGACATATAGAGAGATATACATATAAATAGAAAGACATATAGATAGATAAATGGATAAATAGATATATGGATAAATAGATAGATAGATAGACAAAAAATACATATAGACAAATACACAATACAATGACACACACACACACACACACACACACACATATATATATATATAGATACATAGTTATAGAGATAGAAAGATAGATAGATATATAAATAGATAGTTGGACAAAAGGAGAAAAAGTCGGATAGATAGATATACAAATAGACAAATAGACAAATATATAAATAGACAAATACATAGATAGATTGATAGATAGATAGACTAATAAATAGATAAAAAGTTATACAAATAGATAGATAGATAGATAGATACATATATAGATAGACAAATAGATAGAAAGACTTTTATACATATAGATAGATATATAGATAATTAGATTGATATATAAACAAATATCTAGATAGACAAATATATAAATAGATAGATTGATAGAAAGATATATAAAGAGACATATAAACAGATAGATAGATGGATAGATAGATAGATAGATAGACAAATAGATAAATAAAAAAGATGGACCAATAGACGAATAGAAATATATAGAGATATACAAATACATAGAAAGATAAATACTTATATACACATATAGAAACAAAGATAGATAGAGAGATAAAGAAATATATAGAAATAAAAATAAATAAATAAATATATTGACAGATAGATAATTAGATAAATAGATAGATAGATTGACACATATAAAGATTGACAAATAGATAGATTGATAGAAAAATAGATAGATTGATAGATAGATATATAGTTACTAAGATACTTAGATATATAAAAACCATATAAAAGATATACATATAAAAAGATAGACATAAACACATACAAAGAAAGATAGATACAATGATAGACAATAAGAAAAATATACAAATAGTTAGATAGAAAGATAGACAGATAAATAGATTATTAGATAAGCAGATAGACAAATAAATAATAGATAAATAGAAAGATAAAAAATTGATAAATAGACAGATAGATAGATAGAAATATAGTTAAAAGATAGACAGACAAATAGATAGATAGATAGATAGAAAATATATAGATATAGACAAATTCACATGTACAATGATACACACACATATATTTACACATAGTCACACAAATATATAGATATCTAGATAGATATACAAATAGATAGATAGAGAAAAAGATGAATGGATAGATAAATAGATAGACAGATAAATAAATATACAAATAGATAGATACATATATAGATAGATAGATGATAGATAAATAAACAGATAGATATATAGACAAATAGATAGTTTGATAAATAGATGGATAGAAAGATCAATAGATGGATAGATAATAGAATCGAGAGGTAGATAGATATGTAGATAAATAAATAGTTAGATAGATAGATATATAAGTAGATAAAATTACATATAGTCATCTATAGATATTATAGATAAATAGATAGAAATTTAAACAAATAAATAGATAAAAAAATATATAAATAGATAGATAGATAGATAGGGAGATAGGCAAATATATAGGTATACAAATGGATAGATAGACATATAGCTAGACAAATAAACTAATTAAGAGATAGATAGATGGATAGAAAGATAGACAGATACACACATATACAGATAGACAATTACTTATATACACATATAGAAAGAAAGATAGATAGAGAGAAAGATATATAGATAGATAAATAAATAGATAGATAGATAGATAGATAAATATAAAGATAGATAGATAGATAGGTAGATGGATGGACAGATAGATAAATAGAAATATAGTTAGACACTTAGATATATAAATAGATAAATAGATAGATAAACATATAGATATATAGAGAAATTGACATATAGACATTGCTGTATATGTAATTTGTTTTAACTTAATAATCTGTTTTTAATATTTTCATGTAAGTGTAGGAAAGGAAATATTAAAAGCCCGGGGATGCAGCAGTAGCACAATAACGGAGGTCCCATTGTTTATTTTCTGTATAAAAACATTTGTATTTATTTTTCGGGTGGCTGTTTTTAACCCAGTTGAACTGTTTATCTTCGTTCTCCTCTCTCTCTCTCTCTGCGCGATTTCGCGACTGCCGTGCTGCATACTGTAAGACGTTATTTCTTGGTTTTAATCTGTAACACATAAGCATTTTCTGGTGGAGGTAGCTAGTCATACTGAGCGACTAGCGAACCATGTTATTTGCTCTGTTGATTTCTCGTTTTGATTCTGACGTGGATGCTTGTGGATTGGAATACACATATATTGCTTGTTTCTGTGTTTTCTGTTCTTAATCTCACTACCCGTGGAAGCGCGATTACCCAACAGACATATATATGGATAAATAGATAGATAGATAGATAGATATTTTAATAGATTGATAGATTCATAAAGATATAGTTAGATAGATAAATAGATAGATAGATATATAGACAGTTAGATAGATAAAAAGATGATAGATAGATAGATTGATTGATTGAGATAGAGAGATATATAAATAGACAAATAGAGAGATATAAAGATTGAAAAGTATTATGATAGATAAATATAGATATATATACACACTCATCTCATAGATAGATAGATAGATAGATAGATATATAGGAAGGTAGATAGTTTACCAATTAGTTAGATACACAGATATATAGATAGATAGATATATAAACAAATAGATAGAGATATAGATAGATAGAGAGACAAATAGATAGAAAGAAAGATACTTAGATAGATAAACTGATAATAAGATAGACAGATAGAAAGAGAAAGATAAATAGATATATAGATATTTAGAGTGGTAGACAAAGTGATCTATAAATAAAAAGATAGATAGACATATAGATAAATAGATAGATAGAAAAATAGAGAAATAAATAGATAAAAATTTAGATAGATAAATCGACAGATAAATTGCTTGACAGATTTATAGATTGTCAAAAAATAGCTACATAGATAAAGAGATTGACAGAAAGATAGATAAACAAATAAATAGATAAAAAATAGATGGATAAAGATTTAGTTAGAAAGATATATAGATAAATAGTTTAATAGATAGATAAATAGATAGAAAGATATAAATCAAAAGATAGATAGATATGTAAATAGATTGACAGAATGATAGATAGGAAGATATATAGATGGATAGATAGATAAATAGATAGATAGACAGATAGAAAGATAGTCAGAAAGATAGATAGATCAACAAATAAATAGATAGTCAGATAAATAAATTTGTAGATAGACAAATACATAGATTGATAGACAGATAAATAGATAGATAGATTGATTGATTAATTGATTAATAAGAAAATAGAGAGATAGATAGATATACATACAAACAAATAGATAGACAGATAGATAGAGAGACAGATAAACAAATATATAAATTATATAGATAGATAGTTAGTTAGTTAGTTAGTTAGTTAGTTAGGAAAATTGATAGATTAAAAGATAGATAGGAATATAAATAGATAAATAGATGGATACAAAAATTGATAGATTGAAATATAGATAAGATATCTAGAGAGAAAGATAGAAAAACAAATAGCTAAATAGATACATAGAAAAATATATAAATAGAGAGATAGAAGGATAGATATAAAGATAGATAGATATAGATGTATACATATAGATAGATATATAGATAGATAGAGAGATTGACAGATCAATAGATTGACATATTGATAAATTCTTAGATAGATAAATCAACATTTAGAAAGATTGATAGATGGACAAATAGTTAGATAGTTAGATAAAAAATAAATAGATAAATAGATAGATAGTACACAGATAAACATATAGATAGTACACAGATGGATAGAAAGATAGATAAATACACTAATAGATAGATTAACAAATAGAAAGATAGAAAAATAAACTGATAAAAAAAAGATAGATAGCTAAACTAAAAGATATATAGACAGATAGAAGGTTAGTTAGAGAGATAGCTAGATAGATAGATAAATAGATAGACAGATAGCTAAATAATAGATAGATAAATTGATAGACAAGATAGATAGATAAACATATATATATATATATATATATGTAAACATATATACAAATAGATAGATAGATATATAGATAGATAGATAGAGAATTAATTTGAGAGATAGATAGATAGATATGTTTATCGATAGACATATAAATAGATAGATAGTTAGACATATAGATAAATTAGATAGTTAGATAGTTTTATGGATAAATAGATAGATAAATAAATAGAAAGACACATCGATTTACATATTAATAGATTGACAAAAAGACGGGATAGAGAGATAGATAAATAGACATAAAGATAGAAAGATAGAGAGAGAGATAGGCAAATAGACAGACAGATTGATTGATTGAAACATTGATTGACTGATTATTTGATTGATTGATCAACATATACACATATTAATAGATCGACAGATAGATAAATAAATAGATACCCAAATTGATAGATATATAGATAGGCATAAATATATAAAGACAAACAAATAAGTAGATAAATAGATAGATAGATACATAGATAGATAGATAGATAGATAGATAGATAAAAAAGATAGACAAATAGATAGATACTAAATATAATTAGATAAATAGATAGGTAGATTAACTAATAGACAAATATAAAGATATACAGATAAATAGATAGACAAATAGATAGTTAGCTAAATATCGATAGATATATAGACACATAGAAATTAGTCAGATAGATTAATAGATAATTAGACAAATAGTTAGATTGATAGATACATAGATAAATAGACTGATAAATAGATAAATAGTGAGATAAATTGATTTAAAAATAGACAAATCAACATATATATAGATAGAAAGACACATTATTATATAAATATATATATATAGATTAACTGATAGATAGATAGATAGACAAATAGATAGATAGATAAATAGATAGATAGATATAGAGACAGATTGACAAATAAATAGAGATAAAAATATACTGATAGTCAGATAGATAAATAGATAGATAGATAAATAGATAGATAGATAGATAGACAGATAGATACATAGATAGATTGAAAAATAGATAGATGAATAGATAGATGGATAGGTAGATAGATACATAAATAAAAAGTTGACAAGATATATATATATATATATATAGTTAGATAGATAGATTGATTGATTGATTGACAGATAAACAGATAGATAGATAGAAAGATAAATAGATACATATATAAATAGATAGATAAATAGACAGATAAATAGATAAATAATTAGATAGATAGACAAATAGATAGATTGTCAGATAGATAGATAGATAGATAGATTGATTGATTAACAAATTGACTAATAGATAAATAGATAGATAAATAGAGATAGAGAAAGGTAGATAGATAAATAGATAGACATGTATATAGATAGACAGATAAATAGAAAGAGAAAGAGATATAGATAGATAAATAGATAAAAAGCTAGACAGATAGACAAATAAATAGATTACTAAATAGACATATAGATTAACATATAAACAAAATGATAAATAGATAGATAGAGATATAGACATATAGAAAGAAAGATAGATTGATAAATTGATACATAGATAAAAATAAAGATAGATAGATAGATAGATAAAAAGATAGATAAATAGATAGATATACATATAAACATATAGATAGATATATAGATAGATAAATAGATAGATATACATATAAACATATAGATAGATATATAGATAGATAGATATAAAAATAAACTGATAGATAGTTAGAGAAATAGATAGATCGATAGATAGAGAGTGCTATTGACAAAATTCAAGATAGACAAATAGATAGACAGATTGATTGATCATAAGATACACATATATACAGATAGACAGACAGATAGATGGATAGATAGATAGATAATTAGACAAATAGACATATAGATAGATAAATAGATAATTAGACAAATAGATAGATAAACAATAGATAAATAGATAGATAGATAGAAAAATAAACAATAGATAGATAGATAGATTGATTGATTGTTAGATAGATAGTCTGATAGATAGATAGATTGATTGATTGATATATAGATAGATAGTGTGTTAGACATATTTAAAGATATATAAATAGATAGATAAAAAAGTATATATATAGATAGATTTAGAGATAGATAGATAGATAAATAGGCAAATAGAGACATAGACAAGTTGATAAATAGACATATAGACGGATAAAAAGATAAATAGATAGATAGATAGATAGACATATATACAATTAGATAGATGAATACATAGATAGATAGATAGACAAATAGATAGATAAGTAATAGAAAGATAGATAGATAAAAGACATATAGACTGATAGATAGATAAACATATAGATAGATAGATTTATAAATAGATATATAGATAGAAAGATTGATAGATAAATAGATAGACATTTAAATAGATAGATAGATATATACATACATATATATATACATAATGATTGAAAAATAAATAGATTGATAGGTAGAAAGATATATATAAAGATATATATATATATATATATATATAAACATATAGACAAATAGATATATTGATAAACATATAGACAAATAGATAGATTGATAAATAGATAAACTTTTTCATCGCTAAAGTGGATATAATGATGGATTAACAACGGAATCTTTCATAAGCTAAAGTGCTCATCACAAAAATTAACGATTAAGTATATTCTCTAGCAAAGTTAGCGAGGGAATATTCCCTAGCAAATTAGTGAGGGAATAATCCCTAGCTAAATTAGCAAAGGAGATTTCCCTAGATAAATTAGCGAGAGAAAAATCACTGGCTATTTTAATTCCAAAATTATTTTCACATTTTTAATTATTTACATAAAAGTTAATTACATATATTTAAATTTTTATATTAAATTTAAAAATATTTATAATTTAGCCATGAATTAAGAAAAAATAAAATCAATTAATAAAAATAATCTAATACAATATGTTACAGTATTTAATGACAGTGCAGAAAGTATAATATGTCCATGAAATTGGCATTGTTTTCTCTCCCCCAACTCCTAAAAATATGCATACTGCTCTAGCACCTGAGAATGTCCCTCCATAGCTATCTGCATTGCTTCCTTTAGTTCTAGTCTACATTTCTTCTCCACCTCCAACTCCTTCCTTTTATCTGCCAATATTTTTTTTGTATCTGGCTGCTCTTCCAACAGCATTTTATTTAACCTTGTGTCCATTTCATGTATGTATACTTGTGCATGTATTTATGTACATGTGTTTGTGTGTCTAAACACAGACACATGTACTTTCATGTAGCTACACATTCCATCAAAGACAACACAAGGAAATAATCTAGTGCTTAAAAGACACACATATAGGTCTCTCAGGCATGGTCAGCATCTTCTAGTTCTTTGTCCTTTGGTACTCGATGCAGATAGAGAACATTGTTACACCTGAACATGGAGCATACTATACTACATTTAAAACCCAATAAAGAACACAACACAATGCCACTGATAAACATATAGAATAGTGCATGTAACACCAACTACCATTTGCTAGAAATTTCATACAATGAGATAATCATGAGCTTATTTTCAAATTACAGAATCCAAGTTTCTCCAAGATTTCTAGTGAACTGCCCATCAACATATTCCTTTGTGTTGCAGTGCTTCATGCATCAGTTTTCCCATCAACATATTCCTTTGTGTTGCAGTGCTTCATGCATCAGTTCATTGTTAATTAAAAGAAAGTTAGAACGTGCCAAACAAAAGGGATATGGAAGTTGAATTTTACAATGACCACCTTCATAATCAAGTTGTTAAGAAAAGGCTTGGGATTGATGAGGATGGTCTACAACATTCATCAATAAAAAATGAATTAACGGTGCTATCATGCATGTATGTATTAGATATTTCTCAACATTTACTTAAAAATTCATTGGCATGTATATGTGCAATATACTTGCATACAGAAAAATATAGTATAACTATATGTGACCAAACACACACACACACACACACACACACTATTTTCCTATCTTTTCATATTTCTTTTTCTTGTCCATTTATTTTACTTGTAGGTTCAATAGAATAATGTATCAATTGATAAAGTAGAGAACATGGCACCTAGCAAAACACAAGCAATATCACAAACATCGTGCTCATCAATAAGATAGTAATATATATTATATATGTACATTAAATACTATAGTGTATATTTACATATACTGAGTATATATGTACATATACTAAGTATATATGTACATATATATTATAGTATATAATATATATACATATACACAACAGCATTTATGGATGTCTTATAGATATAGAAGAGCAAGTATAAATATAGATATAGAAAGCGGGTTAAGTATTATCTCATTTTACTTCACTAAGAAGACACAAAACATCATTATGAACATTATTATGAAAAATCAAGTATTATTTAAATTTTCAAAAATATATCTAATAACTCTTAGAGGAAACTGTGGAAACAAGTCTCGAGCTAGGCTTGGCACATCAAAGTTAGCATCTTGCCTCCCTACAACCAAAACTCTCTCTCGGACCCAAGGCCTATAAGGGTGTTACTCCCCCCGCCATGTCGAGCTGACAAGCTAACAAAAGAACTGGCAAATGAAATAGAGATTGATCGTCAAAAGCAGTAACCATCAACAAATCAATAAGAAACTTGAACATAGAAAAATGGAGCACTCGCCATGCTCATGTGCAACATAGGATGATGAAAATATTTTTTGAATATTAATTTGAATAACTGCAATCTATGCAATCCTTGTTTTACATAGTTAAAACAAAAACATAACATAATTTTATTACATATTTTTCATCAATGTATCTAATGACAGTGCATAAAGTATAATCTATTCATGTAATTGACATTTCTTTTTTTTCTCACAGCTCCTCTAATCTCCATCTTTTTGTTGTGACAAAGTTGTCCTAGTCACTAGGCATCATGTCTAGTGAAAAATCTCTTCACTTCTACAAGCTTCGTATGGGGAACATTGTGGTACCATGTTTGTACGAAAATTAAACTAGTCAATCAAATCAAAATTAATAAATCAAAAAAAAGATCTATTTTGATAAATATATAATACTGTTGTACATATATACTATAATGTAGATGTACATATATACTAGCATTTCACTAGTTACATATATTACTGTAGTATATGTACATATATACTATAATATTATATGTACATATATACTGAGTACATATATACTCAGTATATATGTACTTATAATACTTTAGTATCGCATGTAGATATACTACAGTATATATGTAGATATACTAAGTATATATGTAGATATACTAAGTATATATGTAGATATAATGTGTATATAGTTACATAAATACTACTGTATATATGTATGTATATACTATAGTAAATATGAACGTATATACTATAGTATATATGTATGTATATATTACAGCATATATGTACGTATATATTGTAGTATATAGTACGTAAAACTATAGTATATATGTACCTATATAATAAAGTATATATGTACATATATAATAAAGTATATATGTACACACATACTGTAGTATATATGAACATATATACTTAGTATGTACGTATAACAGATATACTAGCATTTCTTTTATATGTACATATAAGAGAAACCTCTTGTTGAACTGAGAAACTATTTCAGAATACGACTCTATTCTAAATCTCTCATTAACATCCTAGTATGTCAGGAACAACATAGATATTCAAATTCAATGATCTAAGAATGCATATCATGTTTTCGTCTAAGCAAATAATGTGCAATGAAATATAACTCGCCATTACCATGGTACACAAACTCATGAGTGATGATAGGGTTCGAAGAAGTAAAACAACTAGACCATTACCTTCCATAGTTTCAATCATTTTTGCAAGAATAATTGGAGTTGAGGTTTCAAAATCCTACATAATTGCAAGGCCAAAAAAGGATTTATCAGTAGTGATGAGAATCTTAAACATAGTATCTAGAAGAAAAGAAAAGTAGAACCTACAAAATACACATGACATAAGTATTTGCTAGAATTCTTTCAGAATCCTTGTATAAGCAATAGAAAACAACTCCGCTTTCAAGAAACAAAGAGAAGGGATCAACTTTTTCTGGGTCAATCAGTCCCTTCAGCTTTAGCTTTTTAATCAGCTTTGCCCATTCTCTTCTGGCATAATCATGCAAGCATCAAATTAGGACATAAATAAAAAACTAGTCTAATTTCTTAGTGATCATGGCATCAAATTCAGTATGTATGTATATACTGCACAAAGGTTGAAATACCATTTATAATATCATAATTTATCTTTATCTTCAACTAAAGCTGTAGTTTTACCATGACAATGCTATTACATAATCCATACACTTTTAAAACAAAACCTTATTAAATAATGGCCTATCCTGAGATTCTACTACCAAATTGTCCCAAAATAATACAAGATTATCCTTGAATGTTTTGAAATCCATCTTGGAAGTTAGAAAATATACAACTTCATCCTAAACAGAAAATACATGCATAAGATTGGAGGAAAAGAAACTAGATTTAGAATCTAAATATCATAATAGATTTGAAACATGGAGCAAGGAAAATAATTTGAGGTTCAAAATAATGAATAAAAGAAAGGAAGCAATGAGCATATTGTAAAATACTCTTCTAGCAATGTCAACTACGGCAACAACAACATCAAAAATAATTGTGTCATCCATCAAATTCTTTTTAATAATGTATTTAGCACCACATGCGTGCACATTTACAATTTAATATTCAGACAAAAGCTTTCCAGGAATATGTATCCCACAGTAGGATGCAGTTAAAAGTTGGAAATTCCAACTCATACAATAACTCATTGCACAATTTGATATCATTTAATAGTAGATGTATTTGTTTGAAGAAAAAGATTATGATAATTAAATCAATAATAGAATAACTAACTCTGAAAATATCTAACATAAGTAAATGAGAAGTAGTCGATTTTGTTGTGTTACCTTCTTTCATTTTATTTATTTTTATTATTCATTAAGAGTGCCCATAGCACACAAGAGTACTCCATTCATGTTTCCAAGTGTGTGTGTGTGTGTGTGTGTGTGTCTATATATATATATATATATATATATATATATTGTGATTTTGATAGTTTTCCATTTTCTTTATTGTATAATATTTTCCATTTTATTTCATTTTTTGATGGGAGTAGCTGATATTTGTGATATCTCAATCCACTTTGACCATTCTATAAGGACACACCATTATACACATTCTATTATAAGTTTTAGTAAATAATTTTGTTTATATGGCTTAGAAATTAGACTAGTTATACACATATAGTTAAACAAAATATTGTATATTGTTATACATATAATTATAAATATAGTTACATGTGGTTATACATATAGTTAAACATATATTTATACATATAGGTATATATTTTTTTCATATAAATTTATATATTTATACATATAGTTATGTATAGGTATAGATATAGTAAAATATATTTTTATATATTAATATATAAAAATGTATATTAAATATATGTTGTAAATTATATATTTAAATATAGTTATGTATACATTTTTTATAGTTATACATATAATAAGATAAAATTATTTATAGTTATATGTTATTATACATATAGTATATATAGTTATAAATAGTTATATATAGGTAAACATATAGTTATATATATATATATATTCATACAAGTAGTTATATGTAGTTATACATAAATGTATATAAAGTTATAAATAAATATATAGATTTACATATATGTATACATATATGTATACATAGTTAGAAATATAGTTATATTTAATTATATAGAGTGTTATATAGTTATACAAATATTTATATATAGGTATACACATATAGTTAAACATAATGTTGTATGTTGTTATGCATGTAATTATTAATATAGTTGCATGAGGTTATACATATAGTTAAACTTATATTTATACATGTAGGTATATATATTTTTTCATTTAATTTTATATATTTATACATATAGTTATGTATAAGTATAGATATAATAAAATACATTTTTATATATTAATATATAAAAATGTATATTAAATATATGTTGTAAATTTTATATTTAAATATAGTTATGTATAAATTTTTATAGTTATACACATAGTAAGATACAATTATTTATAGTTATATGTTATTATACATATAGTATATATAGTTATAAATAGAAATATATAATTAAACATATAGTTATATATAGATATATTCATACAAGTAGTTATAAGTAGTTGTACATAAATGTATTCAAAGCTATAAACAAATATATAGATTTACATAAATGTATACATATATGTATACATAGTTATAAATATAGTTATATTTAATTATATAAAGTTTTATATAGTTATACAAATATTTATATATAGTTATACACATGTATTTTTTTAAAATCAACTCTTTCCAAGACTAAGCACATATGGATGATGTCAGCGAACTTTTTTAATGAATAATTGGCACAGTAGCCTGAAATGCCATCAAATGATATATTTTTCTAGAGATAAAAGAAAGGAAGAAACACAAAAAAGGTAAGAAACATCCCTAAACATCATGTTTACCTCTAAACAAGGACTGATTAGACAATCTCATGAGCTTTTAGGTTTGCCCACCCACTTATGTTTGCTCTAGTCTAGTGCTTCCAAAATTGTATATTTCGAGCTTTTAGGATTCCACGGCATAGGGTAGACATTGTGTGCACATCAGGTAAAATCCCCTTCGTCGACATTTGATCGAGCAGGTTCACAGCCAAATCCACATCTCCTCTATTACAGCAACCAGAAAGAAGGGGTGTGTATGTTACCATGTCGAGTTTGAGCCCTCTCTCCATCATTTCTTCAAACACATTTACAGTCTCTTCCAGGTTATTCACTTTGTAGTGCTCATCAATCAAGACTATATAACAAATAACATTAGGTCTGACTTCTTCCTTGTTCATCTCCTTTAGAATAACAGGATTATGTGCAACAGCCTCATGGCTTCCCCTTGCACCTGCTGGCCAATCATGCGTAGATCTATATGCATTTAAATAGCCATCGAGCAAAATAGTAAATGTAACAATATCAGGGTTGATGCTCTACCATTTCATATCATGGAACAGATCAAGAGCCTCATGCAAACAATTCATCCTACAGTAAGAATTTATCATTATTGTGTAAGTAATGATATCAGGCACAAAGGCTCTCACAAACATATCAAAAACTGATATGGCCTTTCGCATGTCTCCAACCATACACAGAGCTGCAACAATTTTCCCAAATAGAGCCTTATTAGGATCAATATATAGAGTCAACATTATCTCCAACAGTATGAGGATGGCATCCACATTCCAATCTTCATCACAAGCTTTAGAGAAAATTCTAGCAACAGATTCGTTTCATCACTAGCCCATATTCCAAAATTTTGAAGACTAGGCTACAAGCTTCTGCAGTATAGTTAGCTTTACAGTACCCATTAATCATCACAACTTAGTTACCTACACTTTTTATTTTGAATACACATGCATATTAGTCTCTATTTTGAACAAATTATAAGTGATCATATTCTTAACCAATATCATGATGGAAATCAATAATTACAAAAAATAAACCAGGCTAAAGTGTGACATTGGAGAATACTAAAATAGAGAATGTACATAAACATACAGTTTAGTAGCAGATATAACAGATGAAGGGTTTTAGATTACTACAAACCCTCTGCCAATCTCTGAGAATCCTCAAATAACCGATGAGTTCAAGTTCATCCTCTAGTTGTTTCTCATTGTAGCAAGCTGTCACTCCACGGCCACAACGAGAACACTCATTGATGAATCGAGGTCCACACTTATTGCTTGATTGAAACTAAAAGAAGATTCATTGAATTGCTGGGACTCTTTGCTTGAGCTTAAAAAGTGCATAGGAGAGATCATTCTTTTTTTTCTCATTGGAGAAACCTATTTAGGACCTGGATGCTGCCGAGCAATTCGCATAATTACTAAGCTCTGCTGGCCTGGCATGATTGGCACCCTTGGGTTTACTCAGGAAGAAAGAGACTTGCTGAAAGGCTATTGCAATAGCACTGATTTATCACTATCATTCTCGGAGTTCAGTAAAACTAGCATGATGCAAATTGCTTCCAGTCCTTTAAGATTTGATTTTTTTTCATGGGTATGCCATGACTATGATGATGCGTCAATGCCGTGCAACGTCCGTGTTTCACGAACCCTAGCCTATGTTTCTGTGGACATTCACGACACAAGTTTCGTTTTGAATTTGTTGGAGTTTGAAAGAGAGAGAGGCTGATGGAGAAAGTTAAAGACTTATGTTTTTTTTTGAATATATCACGACTTATGTTTCATTTTGAATATGTCGCGACTTATGTTACATTTTCCTTAAAATAATAGTTAGAGTTGTCTCTAACTATTAAGTTTATTAAGTTTTATTTTGTTTTAAAATTCTATTAATGTTTTAATTTTAAATTATCAAAACATTTAATATACAATAAATATATATAAAACATAAATACTCATCATTTTTTAACTTAATAAATTATTTTCAACAAGTTAATGTGCATGTAGCAAGACACACATGAAAAACAAACACCTTTAATAGATATCTGGCCTTCCAAATAGAAAAACAAATCAAATAGCTACAAAATTTGTAAACTTAATATAGCAGGGCACACATGAAAAGATTATCAGTCTTTAAGCCACTTTCATAAGAATTATAAATACTCTTTAAGTTAAAAAATATATAAATATATATATTATGAGTTTATAAATTTTTAAGAATTCATATTAATTTTTATGAAGATATACGAAATATTTATAAATGGATAAAATTTTATTTTATTTGATATAATTTCTAATTCATAAAATTTTAAAATTTACTTAAAGAGATGATTATTAAGAAAAAATTATATTTTTAAAATTTAACAAAGACGAAATATTAAAAGCTAATAGTATAAATAATACTCAATTATATAATTCTTATAAATTTCAGTAGAGGCAAACATTTCTGTATTTATCTTTAAATATCAATTTATTTTCATTTAAATATTATGAAAATTTTGAATTTTTTTTTAATTCAAAATTTTCAAAAATATTTAGTAATTATTTTTTAAAAAGTTTCTCTATAATTATAAACCAATTTTTTATCCATAAAATAATATTGATATTTACTAGTATTTTCATTAATTCAGATATTTTTGTAAATATATTTTATTTTATCATACAATGAATTATTTTATCTTTTTATTAGTAGAAATTATAATGTATGTTTATTTATTTTTTAAAAAATCTTAAAAAACTTTTATAATTATAAAATTATTTATTTAAAGTTTTTTTAATACAAAATTTTAAAATTATAAAAATTCTAGAAAAATTATTTGCATAATTTTTAAAAAATTTTATAATCATAAAAATAGTTATTATATTCTTTATTAATATTAATTTTTTTTATTTATATATTTTTTAAATTATTTAAAATAGTTATTATATTTTTTATAATCATAAATAATATATTTTTTTATTATACAAGGTGAATGTGTCTATCAAGGATCACTCATCTATAGACCATGGCATAAGATTTCTTTAATATACAAAATAAAATAATATATTAAAACAAATATTATATTAAAAAAATTAAATCATTAAATATTAGTAACAAAAATTATCCCCAGCCCAAATAGCTAGGGAAAAATCTCTAGCTAAATGCATATATTATGTGAAAAAAAAATTAAGGAAAATTGCAATTAAATATAAAATAGTAAAAAAAAATTCAAGTATTAATTTAGTGATGGATTTTATCTCTTCTAATTAGCTAAGGAAAAATCAATCGCAAAATTTCCAGCTTTTCATTACAAGGAAATTCATGAGAATATTAGCGATGGAAAGTTTTCAATAGACTATTTTAGTCGCTAATACATCACTAATCCGTAACTAATCCGTCGTAAATTTTTAATTTAATATAAAATCAAAAATACATTGTTATTCCCTAGCTAATCCCTCTATAATTAGCTAGGGATTTTATCCCCAACTAAATTTCGCTAGCTATTTAGACATTTTTTTGTAGTGATAGATAGATAGATATCTAGACATATAGAAAGATATCAGATAGTGATGTAGATAGATAGATAGATAGATAGATAGATAGATAGATAAATAGATAGTAAGAAAGATAGAGTGATTGTTAGATAGATAGACCTAGAAAATTATAGATAGAAAGATAAATATTTTGTAAGAAAGATAGATAGATAGACAGAGAGACAGATAGATAGATAGATAGATAAATAGATAAATAGAAAAATAAATAGAGAGTTAGATAGACAGATAAAATGATAGACAAATAGATAGGTATATAGTTAGACAAATTATCATATAAATAGATAGATAGATAGATAGTGAGATAAAGAGATAAAAAGATAAACAGATAGAGAAATAAAAAGATTAAGAGATAAAGTTATAGAAAAATAGATAGAAAGATAGATAAATCAACAAAAAGATAGATAAACAGGTTGATATATAGTCAGATACATTAAAAAATGATTGATAGATAGCCAAATATACACATAAATAGATAGACATATTGATAGATAGATAAATATATAGATAGATAGTTAGTTAGAAATACATATAGATAGATAGAGAGAAACATATAGAGAGATAGATAGATAGAAATATAGTTAAATAGATATATATATATATATATATATATATTTATTTATTTATTTATTTATTTATATAGCCAGAAAAATAGATAGATAAATAGATACATAGATAAATAGATAGGTAGATAGACAAAAAAATAGAAAATAGTTAGATAGATTGATAGATAGACAAATAAAATAATATGCAGATAGAGAGATATATATAGAGATAGATGGATAGATAGATAGATAGATAGATAAACAAAAAGGTAGATAAATAGATAGATAGACAGACAGATATATATATATATATATAGATAAAAAGATAGATAAAAAGATAGATAATAAGATATGAAAATAGATAGATCGAGAGATACATAGATAGATAGATAGATAGATAGATAGACAGATAGATATATAAATAGATAGATAGATAATTAGAAAGATATACAAATAGACAGATATATAGATAGTTACACATATAAATAGAAAGATAGATAGATAAATATAAAGATATACTGATAGAAACAACATAATATAGAAAGATAGATAAAAATAAACAAATAATACACACACACACACACACACACACACACACACACACATATAGATAGATAGATAGATAGATAGATAGATAGTCATATGTGTGTGTGTGTGTGTGTGTGTGTGTGTGTGTGTGTCGATAAAAAATAGATAGATAGATAAATAGATATATAGATAAAAAGTTATATATATAGACAAATAGACATATAAACATATAGACAAATTAATAAATATAAAGATAGAAAGATAGATAGAAAAATTGATTAAATGCCAGATAGATCGATAGATATATATATATATATATATATATAGATTGATAGACAAATAGACATATAAATAGATATATAGATATATAAATTGATCGATATAAATAAAGAAATATATATATATAAAGTAGTTAGATAGATAGATATACAAATAAAATAGAGAGATACATAAATAATTAGAAAGATAACATTGATAATCTTATAAATAAGTATATAGACAAAGAGATAAACACATAGATATATATATATATATATGTACATATATAGATAGATACATATGTAGATAGACAAATAAACAAATAGATAGACATATAGACATATAGACAGATACACTAATTAACATATAGAAAGATTGATAGATCAGATAGATAGATAGATAGATAAAAAGATAGATAAATAGATAAATAGATAGATAGATAGATAGATATATACAAAGATTGACCGATTGAAAAATTGATAGATAGATAGACAAGTATATTTATAAATAGATAAAGATATATATATATATATATATATATATGTTATAGATACAATGATAGATAGATAGATAGAGTGAAATATAGTCAAATATATAGATAGATAGATAGACATATACACAAATAAATAGGTAGACAGATAGATAGAGAGATAATATGATAGAGAGATCGATAGATAGATAGATAGATAGATAGATAGATAGATAGATAAATAGATATTTAGTTAGATAGATAGATAGATAGCTAGATTGACAAATATACAAGTTGATAGATCGACAGACAGATAGATTGACAGATAAAAAAATATCTAGATAGATAAATATATAGATAGACAGATTGAAAGATAGATAAATTGATAAATAGATATATAGATAGACAAATAGATATATAGATAGATAGCTAGATAGATAGATAGATAGTCAGATCGATAGCTAGAAAGATAAGTAGATAGATAGAAAGATAGATACAAATATGGATAGATAGATAGACAAATAAATAGATAGTAGATAGATAACTAGAGAGTTAGATAGATAGATAGATAGATAGATAGTTAAACAAATAGACATATAGATGTACAAAAAGATAGATAACCAGATAGATAGATAAATAGACAAATAAATAGTTTTACAGATAGATATATAGATAGGTAAAGAATTAGATAGATAGATAAATAGATAGATAGACATAAATAGAGTTAGACATATTGATAGATTAGATAGACAGATTGATATAAAGATAGATAGAGAGACAAATAGATAAATAAACAAATATATAGATATACAAATAGAGAGACAAGCAGAAAGATTTATTTTTTTGATAAATAGATAGAATGATAGATAGACAGGATAAAAAAATATACAATTAAACATATTAAGAGATAGATAGATAGACAAATAGATAGAAATAAAAATATACAAATATACAAACAAACAATTATATAGATTGATAGATAGATAAACACATAGATAGATAGATAGATCGATAGATTGACAAGCGGATAGATAGATAGATATAAATATAAACATATAGGTAGACATTTAAATAGATAGATGGATGGACAGATAGATAGATAGATAGAAATATTGTTAGACACTTAGATATATAAATAAATAAATAGATAGATAGACATATTGATATATATAGAGATTGACATATAGACATATATATGGATAAACAGATAGATAGATAGACATATAGATATATAGAAAAATTGACAAACATATAGATATGTAGATAGATATATAAATAAATAGATACATAAATAGACAAATAAAC
This sequence comes from Sapria himalayana, assembly GCA_029783825.1. Classification (NCBI taxonomy): domain Eukaryota; kingdom Viridiplantae; phylum Streptophyta; class Magnoliopsida; order Malpighiales; family Rafflesiaceae; genus Sapria; species Sapria himalayana. The sequence continues at coordinate 55,925 of JAREIK010001560.1, read as the reverse complement.
ATATAGATAAATATATAAATACATAGATATACAAATAGATATATAGAAATATAGCAAATAGACATATTTAACAATATATATTTAGATAGATAGACTAATAGACAAATATATAAATCGAGAGATAGATAGATAGATAGATAGATAGACAGATAGGCAAATAGGCAGACATATAGACAAATATATAGTTAAATATACAAATAAATATATAGAAAGATAGATAGTAGACATATAAAGATTTATAGATGGACAAAGAGACATTTAGATAGATAGATAATAGATAGTAATATAGACAGATAAAAATATAGATAGATATATAGATAGATAGACAGATAGATAGATAGATAGATAGACAGATAAATAGATATCTAGATAAACATATAGATAGATACACAGATTGACAGATATACAGATTGGTAGATTGACAGATAAACATATATAAAGATAGAAAGATAGACAAATAAATTTATATACAGACAGATAGATAGATAGATAGATCGATCGATAGATAGACATATAAATTTATATACATACAGATAGATAGATCGATAGATAGACATATAAATTGATAGACAAAAAAATATACAGATAAACAGATAGACAATTAGATAGGTATATATACAATTAGATAAATAGATATATAGAGGGATATACATATAGACATATTGACAAATTTACAAATAGATAGATAGATCGATTGATAGATATATAGATAGAAAGATAAACTAGTAAACATTTAGATAGATAGATAGATAGATATATAGACAAATAGATAGATTAATTGAAAGAAATATATACAGATAAATAGATATACATATAGTAAGATAAATAGATATATAGATAGATTGATACACTAATAGATAGGTAGACAATTAGATAGAAAGTTAGTAGAGATAATTTGATAGATAGATACATAGATAAATAGAGAAATAGATAGAATGATAGACAAATAGACAGATAGATAGATAGATAGATAAAATATAGATAGATATATAGATCGATAGATTGATTGATTGATAAAAAAAATAAAAAGATAGAAAGATAGACACATATAAGATTTTTAGCAAGTCAGAAAGACAAATAGACAAATAGAAAGTTAGGCAGATAGAGAGATAGACAAATAGATGGATAGATAGATTGAAAGAAAGAAAGATAGATAGATAGATAAATAAATAGACAGATAGATAGATAGATAGATAAATAGACAGATAGACAAATAAATAGATAGATAGACGAATAGACTAATAGATAGATAGATAGATGATGGATTGAATGATTTATAGAAAGACATATAGATAACTACATAGATACATAGATAGATACACAAATAGGCAGATAGACAAATAGATAGATATATAGATAGATAGATAGATAGATAGATAGATAGATAGAATGATTGATAGACAAATAGACTGATAGATTTATACGTAATTAGATAGACATACAAATAAATTTAATGATAGATAGATAGATAGTAACATTGATAGATAGACAAATAGACAGATATACAAATAGACAGATAGACAAATATAGAGATAAAATAATAGACAGATAAACATATAGATTTATAGACAGATAGACAAAAATATAGATAGACATATAGTTAGTCTGATATACTAATAGACTTATTAACATATAGATAGATAGATGGATTGACATATAAATAGATAGATAATTAGAATGATAGGCAGATAGAGAGATACATAGATAGACACATAGATAGATAGATAGATAGATAGATAGATAGTTAGATAGACAAATAGATAGATAGACAAATAGAAAGTTAGATAAATTGATAGATAGATAGATAAACATACACACACACACACACACATATATATATATATATATATATATATATTGATAGATTGATAGATTGATAGATAGGTATACAGATAGATATGTAGACAAATAGATAAATACACAAAAAGACCGTAGAGAGATAGACAAAATGATTGATAGATAAATAGTCACATAGATAGATACATATATTAACATATAAACAAATATAGAGATACACTAATTAACAAATAGAAATATAGATAGACAGAAACAGATATATAGATAGATAGATTGTTAGACTAATATACTAATAGACATATAGATGTATAGATAGATTAACATATCGACAAATATATAGATAGGTAGATATTTAGATTGATAGATTATTAAATAGATAGATAGACTTATAAACAAATAGATATATAAAGAAATAGGAAAATAGATAGATCGACACATAGATAGATAGATCGACACATAGATAGATAGATAGATAGCCAATAAAAGAATTCAAAGATAGACATATATAGAGATAGAAAAATTGACAAATAGAAAGATATTTAGATAGATAGATATATAGATAGAAAAATAGAGATATAGATAGATTGATAGATATTGATATTTATCGATACATAAATAGATAGTTAGATAGTAAGACAAATATAGAAATAGATAGATAGACAAGTAAATAGATATATTGTTTATTAGATATACAAATAGATAGATAGATATACAGATATATTGAAATACATATAGACATATTGATAGATGTATACATAGCCAGATTTACTAATAGATAGATAAATAGATAAATACACAGATAGACAAATACATAGATAGATAGATAGATAGATAAATACACAGATAGACAAATACATAAAAATATAGAAAAATTAATTACACATAGATAGATAGATAGATTGATTGATTGATTGATAGACACATACGTAGATATACACATAAATAAATATACAGATAGATAGATAGATATAAAGATAAATAGATAGAAAGATAGATAGATAGATACAAAGATAGACATAATTGGAGGTAAATAGATAGATATATAGATAGACAGAAAGAAAGATATACACATAGATAGTTAGACGTATAGACATATATATAGACAAATAGATACACACACACACACACACACATATATATATATATATATATATATAATTAGATGTGTGTGTGTGTGTGTGTGTGTGTGTGTGTGTAGAATGTCATATTAATAGATAAATAGATAGACAGACATATAAATATATAGATTAATATATAGGTTGATAGATTGATAAATGGATAGAAAGATAGTTAGATAGACAGACAAGATAGATAAATAGATATACAAATCAATAGATATATAAATAGACATATAGATTGATA
>JAREIK010001560.1:0-49040 GCA_029783825.1 Sapria himalayana | reverse complement strand
TATATATATATCTATTTAACTATATATTCTATTTCTATCTATCTCTCTATATGTTTCTCTCTATCTATCTATATGTATTTCTAACTATCTATCTATATATTTATCTATCTATCAATATGTCTATCTATTTATGTGTATATTTGGCTATCTATCAATTCATTTTTAATGTATCTGACTATATATCAACCTGTTTATCTATCTTTTTGTTGATTTATCTATCTTTTATCTATTTTTCTATAACTTTATCTCTTAATCTTTTATTTCTCTATCTGTTTATCTTTTTATCTCTTTATCTCACTATCTATCTATCTATCTATTTATATGATAATTTGTCTAACTATATACCTATCTATTTGTCTATCATTTTATCTGTCTATCTAACTCTCTATTTATTTTTCTATTTATCTATTTATCTATCTATCTATCTATCTGTCTCTCTGTCTATCTATCTATCTTCTTACAAAAATTTATCTTTCTATCTATAATTTTCTAGGTCTATCTATCTAACAATCACTCTATCTTTCTTACTATCTATTTATCTATCTATCTATCTATCTATCTATCTATCTATCTACATCACTATCTGATATCTTTCTATATGTCTAGATATCTATCTATCTATCACTACAAAAAAATGTCTAAATAGCTAGCGAAATTTAGTTGGGGATAAAATCCCTAGCTAATTATAGAGGGATTAGCTAGGGAATAACAATGTATTTTTGATTTATATTAAATTAAAAATTTACGACGGATTAGTTACGGATTAGTGATGTATTAGCGACTAAAATAGTCTATTGAAAACTTTCCATCGCTAATATTCTCATGAATTTCCTTGTAATGAAAAGCTGGAAATTTTGCGATTGATTTTTCCTTAGCTAATTAGAAGAGATAAAATCCATCACTAAATTAATACTTGAATTTTTTTTTACTATTTTATATTTAATTGCAATTTTCCTTAATTTTTTTTTCACATAATATATGCATTTAGCAGAGATTTTTCCCTAGCTATTTGGGCTGGGGATAATTTTTGTTACTAATATTTAATGATTTAATTTTTTTATAATATTTGTTTTAATATATTATTTATTTTGTATATTAAAGAAATCTTATGCCATGGTCTATAGATGAGTGATCCTTGATAGACACATTCACCTTGTATAATAAAAAATATATATTTATGATTATAAAAATATAATAACTATTTTAAATAATTTAAAAAATATAAATAAAAAAAATTAATATTAATAAAGAATATAATAACTATTTTTATGATTATAAAATTTTTTAAAAATTATGCAAATAATTTTTCTAGAATTTTTATAATTTTAAAATTTTGTATTAAAAAAACTTTAAATAATTTTATAATTATAAAAGTTTTTTAAGATTTTTTAAAAATAAATAAACATACATTATAATTTCTACTAATAAAAAGATAAAATAATTCATTGTATGATAAAATAAAATATATTTACAAAAATATCTGAATTAATGAAAATACTAGTAAATATCAATATTATTTTATGGATAAAAAATTGGTTTATAATTATAGAGAAACTTTTTAAAAATAATTACTAAATATTTTTGAAAATTTTGAATTAAAAAAAATTCAAAATTTTCATAATATTTAAATGAAAATAAATTGATATTTAAAGATAAATACAGAAATGTTTGCCTCTACTGAAATTTATAAGAATTATATAATTGAGTATTATTTATACTATTAGCTTTTAATATTTCGTCTTTGTTAAATTTTAAAAATATAATTTTTTCTTAATAATCATCTCTCTAAGTAAATTTTAAAATTTTATGAATTAGAAATTATATCAAATAAAATAAAATTTTATCCATTTATAAATATTTCGTATATCTTCATAAAAATTAATATGAATTCTTAAAAATTTATAAACTCATAATATATATATTTATATATTTTTTAACTTAAAGAGTATTTATAATTCTTATGAAAGTGGCTTAAAGACTGATAATCTTTTCATGTGTGCCCTGCTATATTAAGTTTACAAATTTTGTAGCTATTTGATTTGTTTTCTATTTGGAAGGCCAGATATCTATTAAAGGTGTTTGTTTTTCATGTGTGTCTTGCTACATGCACATTAACTTGTTGAAAATAATTTATTAAGTTAAAAAATGATGAGTATTTATGTTTTATATATATTTATTGTATATTAAATGTTTTGATAATTTAAAATTAAAACATTAATAGAATTTTAAAACAAAATAAAACTTAATAAACTTAATAGTTAGAGACAACTCTAACTATTATTTTAAGGAAAATGTAACATAAGTCGCGACATATTCAAAATGAAACTAAGTCGTGATATAGTCAAAAAAAAAACATAAGTCTTAACTTTCTCCAGCAGCCCTCTCTCTTTCAAACTCCAACAAATTCAAAACGAAACTTGGGTCCGGAATGTCCACAGAAACATAGGACTTAGGGTTCGTGAAACAACGGACCGTTGCACGGCATTGACGCATCATCATAGTCATGGCATAACCCATGAAAAAAAAATCAAATCTTAAAGGACTGGAAGCAATTTGCATCATGCTAGTTTTACTGAACTCCGAGAATGATATGATAAATCAGTGCTATTGCAATAGCCTTTCAGCAAGTCTCTTTCTTCCTGAGTAACCCAAGGGTGCCAATCATGCCAGGCCAGCAGAGCTTAGTAATTATGCGAATTGCTCGGCAGCATCCAGGTCCTAAATAGGTTTCTCCATGAGAAAAAAAGAATGATCTCTCCTATGCACTTTTTAAGCTCAAGCAAAGAGTCCCAGCAATTCAATGAATCTTCTTTTAGTTTCAATCAAGCAATAAGTGTGGACCTCGATTCATCAATGAGTGTTCTCGTTTGTGGCCGTGGAGTGACAGCTTGCTACAATGAGAAACAACTAGAGGATGAACTTGAACTCATCGGTTATTTGAGGATTCTCAGAGATTGGCAGAGGGTTTGTAGTAATCTAAAACCCTTCATCTGTTATATCTGCTACTAAACTGTATGTTTATGTACATTCTCTATTTTAGTATTCTCCAATGTCACACTTTAGCCTGGTTTATTTTTTGTAATTATTGATTTCCATCATGATATTGGTTAAGAATATGATCACTTATAATTTGTTCAAAATAGAGACTAATATGCATGTGTATTCAAAATAAAAAGTGTAGGTAACTAAGTTGTGATGATTAATGGGTACTGTAAAGCTAACTATACTGCAGAAGCTTGTAGCCTAGTCTTCAAAATTTTGGAATATGGGCTAGTGATGAAACGAATCTGTTGCTAGAATTTTCTCTAAAGCTTGTGATGAAGATTGGAATGTGGATGCCATCCTCATACTGTTGGAGATAATGTTGACTCTATATATTGATCCTAATAAGGCTCTATTTGGGAAAATTGTTGCAGCTCTGTGTATGGTTGGAGACATGCGAAAGGCCATATCAGTTTTTGATATGTTTGTGAGAGCCTTTGTGCCTGATATCATTACTTACACAATAATGATAAATTCTTACTGTAGGATGAATTGTTTGCATGAGGCTCTTGATCTGTTCCATGATATGAAATGGTAGAGCATCAACCCTGATATTGTTACATTTACTATTTTGCTCGATGGCTATTTAAATGCATATAGATCTACGCATGATTGGCCAGCAGGTGCAAGGGGAAGCCATGAGGCTGTTGCACATAATCCTGTTATTCTAAAGGAGATGAACAAGGAAGAAGTCAGACCTAATGTTATTTGTTATATAGTCTTGATTGATGAGCACTACAAAGTGAATAACCTGGAAGAGACTGTAAATGTGTTTGAAGAAATGATGGAGAGAGGGCTCAAACTCGACATGGTAACATACACACCCCTTCTTTCTGGTTGCTGTAATAGAGGAGATGTGGATTTGGCTGTGAACCTGCTCGATCAAATGTCGACGAAGGGGATTTTACCTGATGTGCACACAATGTCTACCCTATGCCGTGGAATCCTAAAAGCTCGAAATATACAATTTTGGAAGCACTAGACTAGAGCAAACATAAGTGGGTGGGCAAACCTAAAAGCTCATGAGATTGTCTAATCAGTCCTTGTTTAGAGGTAAACATGATGTTTAGGGATGTTTCTTACCTTTTTTGTGTTTCTTCCTTTCTTTTATCTCTAGAAAAATATATCATTTGATGGCATTTCAGGCTACTGTGCCAATTATTCATTAAAAAAGTTCGCTGACATCATCCATATGTGCTTAGTCTTGGAAAGAGTTGATTTTAAAAAAATACATGTGTATAACTATATATAAATATTTGTATAACTATATAAAACTTTATATAATTAAATATAACTATATTTATAACTATGTATACATATATGTATACATTTATGTAAATCTATATATTTGTTTATAGCTTTGAATACATTTATGTACAACTACTTATAACTACTTGTATGAATATATCTATATATAACTATATGTTTAATTATATATTTCTATTTATAACTATATATACTATATGTATAATAACATATAACTATAAATAATTGTATCTTACTATGTGTATAACTATAAAAATTTATACATAACTATATTTAAATATAAAATTTACAACATATATTTAATATACATTTTTATATATTAATATATAAAAATGTATTTTATTATATCTATACTTATACATAACTATATGTATAAATATATAAAATTAAATGAAAAAATATATATACCTACATGTATAATATAAGTTTAACTATATGTATAACCTCATGCAACTATATTAATAATTACATGCATAACAACATACAACATTATGTTTAACTATATGTGTATACCTATATATAAATATTTGTATAACTATATAACACTCTATATAATTAAATATAACTATATTTCTAACTATGTATACATATATGTATACATATATGTAAATCTATATATTTATTTATAACTTTATATACATTTATGTATAACTACATATAACTACTTGTATGAATATATATATATATAACTATATGTTTACCTATATATAACTATTTATAACTATATACTATATGTATAATAACATATAACTATAAATATTTTATCTTATTATATGTATAACTATAAAAAATGTATACATAACTATATTTAAATATATAATTTACAACATATATTTAATATACATTTTTATATATTAATATATAAAAATATATTTTACTATATCTATACCTATACATAACTATATGTATAAATATATAAATTTATATGAAAAAATATATATACCTATATGTATAAATATATGTTTAACTATATGTATAACCACATGTAACTATATTTATAATTATATGTATAACAATATACAATATTTTGTTTAACTATATGTGTATAACTAGTCTAATTTCTAAGCCATATAAACAAAATTATTTACTAAAACTTATAATAGAATGTGTATAATGGTGTGTCCTTATAGAATGGTCAAAGTGGATTGAGATATCACAAATATCAGCTACTCCCATCAAAAAATGAAATAAAATGGAAAATATTATACAATAAAGAAAATGGAAAACTATCAAAATCACAATATATATATATATATATATATATATATATATATATAGACACACACACACACACACACACACACACTTGGAAACATGAATGGAGTACTCTTGTGTACTATGGGCACTCTTAATGAATAATAAAAATAAATAAAATGAAAGAAGGTAACACAACAAAATCGACTACTTCTCATTTACTTATGTTAGATATTTTCAGAGTTAGTTATTCTATTATTGATTTAATTATCATAATCTTTTTCTTCAAACAAATACATCTACTATTAAATGATATCAAATTGTGCAATGAGTTATTGTATGAGTTGGAATTTCCAACTTTTAACTGCATCCTACTGTGGGATACATATTCCTGGAAAGCTTTTGTCTGAATATTAAATTGTAAATGTGCACGCATGTGGTGCTAAATACATTATTAAAAAGAATTTGATGGATGACACAATTATTTTTGATGTTGTTGTTGCCGTAGTTGACATTGCTAGAAGAGTATTTTACAATATGCTCATTGCTTCCTTTCTTTTATTCATTATTTTGAACCTCAAATTATTTTCCTTGCTCCATGTTTCAAATCTATTATGATATTTAGATTCTAAATCTAGTTTCTTTTCCTCCAATCTTATGCATGTATTTACTGTTTAGGATGAAGTTGTATATTTTCTAACTTCCAAGATGGATTTCAAAACATTCAAGGATAATCTTGTATTATTTTGGGACAATTTGGTAGTAGAATCTCAGGATAGGCCATTATTTAATAAGGTTTTGTTTTAAAAGTGTATGGATTATGTAATAGCATTGTCATGGTAAAACTACAGCTTTAGTTGAAGATAAAGATAAATTATGATATTATAAATGGTATTTCAACCTTTGTGCAGTATATACATACATACTGAATTTGATGCCATGATCACTAAGAAATTAGACTAGTTTTTTATTTATGTCCTAATTTGATGCTTGCATGATTATGCCAGAAGAGAATGGGAAAAGCTGATTAAAAAGCTAAAGCTGAAGGGACTGATTGACCCAGAAAAAGTTGATCCCTTCTCTTTGTTTCTTGAAAGCGGAGTTGTTTTCTATTGCTTATACAAGGATTCTGAAAGAATTCTAGCAAATACTTATGTCATGTGTATTTTGTAGGTTCTACTTTTCTTTTCTTCTAGATACTATGTTTAAGATTCTCATCACTACTGATAAATCCTTTTTTGGCCTTGCAATTATGTAGGATTTTGAAACCTCAACTCCAATTATTCTTGCAAAAATGATTGAAACTATGGAAGGTAATGGTCTAGTTGTTTTACTTCTTCGAACCCTATCATCACTCATGAGTTTGTGTACCATGGTAATGGCGAGTTATATTTCATTGCACATTATTTGCTTAGACGAAAACATGATATGCATTCTTAGATCATTGAATTTGAATATCTATGTTGTTCCTGACATACTAGGATGTTAATGAGAGATTTAGAATAGAGTCGTATTCTGAAATAGTTTCTCAGTTCAACAAGAGGTTTCTCTTATATGTACATATAAAAGAAATGCTAGTATATCTGTTATACGTACATACTAAGTATATATGTTCATATATACTACAGTATGTGTGTACATATATACTTTATTATATATGTACATATATACTTTATTATATAGGTACATATATACTATAGTTTTACGTACTATATACTACAATATATACGTACATATATGCTGTAATATATACATACATATATACTATAGTATATACGTTCATATTTACTATAGTATATACATACATATATACAGTAGTATTTATGTAACTATATACACATTATATCTACATATATACTTAGTATATCTACATATATACTTAGTATATCTACATATATACTGTAGTATATCTACATGCGATACTAAAGTATTATAAGTACATATATACTGAGTATATATGTACTCAGTATATATGTACATATAATATTATAGTATATATGTACATATACTACAGTAATATATGTAACTAGTGAAATGCTAGTATATATGTACATCTACATTATAGTATATATGTACAACAGTATTATATATTTATCAAAATAGATCTTTTTTTTTGATTTATTAATTTTGATTTGATTGACTAGTTTAATTTTCGTACAAACATGGTACCACAATGTTCCCCATACGAAGCTTGTAGAAGTGAAGAGATTTTTCACTAGACATGATGCCCAGTGACTAGGACAACTTTGTCACAACAAAAAGATGGAGATTAGAGGAGCTGGGAGAAAAAAAAGAAATGTCAATTACATGAATAGATTATACTTTATGCACTGTCATTAGATACATTGATGAAAAATATGTAATAAAATTATGTTATGTTTTTGTTTTAACTATGTAAAACAAGGATTGCATAGATTGCAGTTATTCAAATTAATATTCAAAAAATATTTTCATCATCCTATGTTGCACATGAGCATGGCGAGTGCTCCATTTTTCTATGTTCAAGTTTCTTATTGATTTGTTGATGGTTACTGCTTTTGACGATCAATCTCTATTTCATTTGCCAGTTCTTTTGTTAGCTTGTCAGCTCGACATGGCGGGGGGAGTAACACCCTTATAGGCCTTGGGTCCGAGAGAGAGTTTTGGTTGTAGGGAGGCAAGATGCTAACTTTGATGTGCCAAGCCTAGCTCGAGACTTGTTTCCACAGTTTCCTCTAAGAGTTATTAGATATATTTTTGAAAATTTAAATAATACTTGATTTTTCATAATAATGTTCATAATGATGTTTTGTGTCTTCTTAGTGAAGTAAAATGAGATAATACTTAACCCGCTTTCTATATCTATATCTATACTTGCTCTTCTATATCTATAAGACATCCATAAATGCTGTTGTGTATATGTATATATATTATATACTATAATATATATGTACATATATACTTAGTATATGTACATATATACTCAGTATATGTAAATATACACTATAGTATTTAATGTACATATATAATATATATTACTATCTTATTGATGAGCACGATGTTTGTGATATTGCTTATGTTTTGCTAGGTGCCATGTTCTCTACTTTATCAATTGATACATTATTCTATTGAACCTACAAGTAAAATAAATGGACAAGATAAAGAAATATGAAAAGATAGGAAAATAGTGTGTATGTGTGTGTGTGTGTGTTTGGTCACATATAGTTATACTATATTTTTCTGTATGCAAGTATATTGCACATATACATGCCAATGAATTTTTAAGTAAATGTTGAGAAATATCTAATACATACATGCATGATAGCACCGTTAATTCATTTTTTATTGATGAATGTTGTAGACCATCCTCATCAATCCCAAGCCTTTTCTTAACAACTTGACTATGAAGGTGGTCATTGTAAAATTCAACTTCCATATCCCTTTTGTTTGGCACGTTCTAACTTTCTTTTAATTAACAATGAACTGATGCATGAAGCACTGCAACACAAAGGAATATGTTGATGGGAAAACTGATGCATGAAGCACTGCAACACAAAGGAATATGTTGATGGGCAGTTCACTAGAAATCTTGGAGAAATTTGGATTCTGTAATTTGAAAATAAGCTCATGATTATCTCATTGTATGAAATTTCTAGCAAATGGTAGTTGGTGTTACATGCACTATTCTATATGTTTATCAGTGGCATTGTGTTGTGTTCTTTATTGGGTTTTAAATGTAGTATAGTATGCTCCATGTTCAGGTGTAACAATGTTCTCTATCTGCATCGAGTACCAAAGGACAAAGAACTAGAAGATGCTGACCATGCCTGAGAGACCTATATGTGTGTCTTTTAAGCACTAGATTATTTCCTTGTGTTGTCTTTGATGGAATGTGTAGCTACATGAAAGTACATGTGTCTGTGTTTAGACACACAAACACATGTACATAAATACATGCACAAGTATACATACATGAAATGGACACAAGGTTAAATAAAATGCTGTTGGAAGAGCAGCCAGATACAAAAAAAATATTGGCAGATAAAGGAAGGAGTTGGAGGTGGAGAAGAAATGTAGACTAGAACTAAAGGAAGCAATGCAGATAGCTATGGAGGGACATTCTCAGGTGCTAGAGCAGTATGCATATTTTTAGGAGTTGGGGGAGAGAAAACAACGCCAATTTCATGGACATATTATACTTTCTGCACTGTCATTAAATACTGTAACATATTGTATTAGATTATTTTTATTAATTGATTTTATTTTTTCTTAATTCATGGCTAAATTATAAATATTTTTAAATTTAATATAAAAATTTAAATATATGTAATTAACTTTTATGTAAATAATTAAAAATGTGAAAATAATTTTGGAATTAAAATAGCCAGTGATTTTTCTCTCGCTAATTTATCTAGGGAAATCTCCTTTGCTAATTTAGCTAGGGATTATTCCCTCACTAATTTGCTAGGGAATATTCCCTCGCTAACTTTGCTAGAGAATATACTTAATCGTTAATTTTTGTGATGAGCACTTTAGCTTATGAAAGATTCCGTTGTTAATCCATCATTATATCCACTTTAGCGATGAAAAAGTTTATCTATTTATCAATCTATCTATTTGTCTATATGTTTATCAATATATCTATTTGTCTATATGTTTATATATATATATATATATATATCTTTATATATATCTTTCTACCTATCAATCTATTTATTTTTCAATCATTATGTATATATATATGTATGTATATATCTATCTATCTATTTAAATGTCTATCTATTTATCTATCAATCTTTCTATCTATATATCTATTTATAAATCTATCTATCTATATGTTTATCTATCTATCAGTCTATATGTCTTTTATCTATCTATCTTTCTATTACTTATCTATCTATTTGTCTATCTATCTATCTATGTATTCATCTATCTAATTGTATATATGTCTATCTATCTATCTATCTATCTATCTATCTATTTATCTTTTTATCCATCTATATGTCTATTTATCAACTTGTCTATGTCTCTATTTGCCTATTTATCTATCTATCTATCTCTAAATCTATCTATATATATACTTTTTTATCTATCTATTTATATATCTTTAAATATGTCTAACACACTATCTATCTATATATCAATCAATCAATCTATCTATCTATCAGACTATCTATCTAACAATCAATCAATCTATCTATCTATCTATTGTTTATTTTTCTATCTATCTATCTATTTATCTATTGTTTATCTATCTATTTGTCTAATTATCTATTTATCTATCTATATGTCTATTTGTCTAATTATCTATCTATCTATCCATCTATCTGTCTGTCTATCTGTATATATGTGTATCTTATGATCAATCAATCTGTCTATTTATTTGTCTATCTTGAATTTTGTCAATAGCACTCTCTATCTATCGATCTATCTATTTCTCTAACTATCTATCAGTTTATTTTTATATCTATCTATCTATATATCTATCTATATGTTTATATGTATATCTATCTATTTATCTATCTATATATCTATCTATATGTTTATATGTATATCTATCTATTTATCTATCTATCTATCTATCTTTATTTTTATCTATGTATCAATTTATCAATCTATCTTTCTTTCTATATGTCTATATCTCTATCTATCTATTTATCATTTTGTTTATATGTTAATCTATATGTCTATTTAGTAATCTATTTATTTGTCTATCTGTCTAGCTTTTTATCTATTTATCTATCTATATCTCTTTCTCTTTCTATTTATCTGTCTATCTATATACATGTCTATCTATTTATCTATCTACCTTTCTCTATCTCTATTTATCTATCTATTTATCTATTAGTCAATTTGTTAATCAATCAATCAATCTATCTATCTATCTATCTATCTGACAATCTATCTATTTGTCTATCTATCTAATTATTTATCTATTTATCTGTCTATTTATCTATCTATTTATATATGTATCTATTTATCTTTCTATCTATCTATCTGTTTATCTGTCAATCAATCAATCTATCTATCTATCTAACTATATATATATATATATATATATATATATATATATATATCTTGTCAACTTTTTATTTATGTATCTATCTACCTATCCATCTATCTATTCATCTATCTATTTTTCAATCTATCTATGTATCTATCTGTCTATCTATCTATCTATCTATCTATTTATCTATCTATCTATTTATCTATCTGACTATCAGTATATTTTTATCTCTATTTATTTGTCAATCTGTCTCTATATCTATCTATCTATTTATCTATCTATCTATTTGTCTATCTATCTATCTATCAGTTAATCTATCTATATATATATTTATATAATAATGTGTCTTTCTATCTATATATATGTTGATTTGTCTATTTTTAAATCAATTTATCTCACTATTTATCTATTTATCAGTCTATTTATCTATGTATCTATAAATCTAACTATTTGTCTAATTATCTATTAATCTATCTGACTAATTTCTATGTGTCTATATATCTATCGATATTTAGCTAACTATCTATTTGTCTATCTATTTATCTGTATATCTTTATATTTGTCTATTAGTTAATCTACCTATCTATTTATCTAATTATATTTAGTATCTATCTATTTGTCTATCTTTTTTATCTATCTATCTATCTATCTATCTATGTATCTATCTATCTATTTATCTACTTATTTGTTTGTCTTTATATATTTATGCCTATCTATATATCTATCAATTTGGGTATCTATTTATTTATCTATCTGTCGATCTATTAATATGTGTATATGTTGATCAATCAATCAAATAATCAGTCAATCAATGTTTCAATCAATCAATCTGTCTGTCTATTTGCCTATCTCTCTCTCTATCTTTCTATCTTTATGTCTATTTATCTATCTCTCTATCCCGTCTTTTTGTCAATCTATTAATATGTAAATCGATGTGTCTTTCTATTTATTTATCTATCTATTTATCCATAAAACTATCTAACTATCTAATTTATCTATATGTCTAACTATCTATCTATTTATATGTCTATCGATAAACATATCTATCTATCTATCTCTCAAATTAATTCTCTATCTATCTATCTATATATCTATCTATCTATTTGTATATATGTTTACATATATATATATATATATGTTTATCTATCTATCTTGTCTATCAATTTATCTATCTATTATTTAGCTATCTGTCTATCTATCTATCTATCTATCTATCTATCTAGCTATCTCTCTAACTAACCTTCTATCTGTCTATATATCTTTTAGTTTAGCTATCTATCTTTTTTTTATCAGTTTATTTTTCTATCTTTCTATTTGTTAATCTATCTATTAGTGTATTTATCTATCTTTCTATCCATCTGTGTACTATCTATATGTTTATCTGTGTACTATCTATCTATTTATCTATTTATTTTTTATCTAACTATCTAACTATTTGTCCATCTATCAATCTTTCTAAATGTTGATTTATCTATCTAAGAATTTATCAATATGTCAATCTATTGATCTGTCAATCTCTCTATCTATCTATATATCTATCTATATGTATACATCTATATCTATCTATCTTTATATCTATCCTTCTATCTCTCTATTTATATATTTTTCTATGTATCTATTTAGCTATTTGTTTTTCTATCTTTCTCTCTAGATATCTTATTTATATTTCAATCTATCAATTTTTGTATCCATCTATTTATCTATTTATATTCCTATCTATCTTTTAATCTATCAATTTGCCTAACTAACTAACTAACTAACTAACTATCTATCTATATAATTTATATATTTGTTTATCTGTCTCTCTATCTATCTGTCTATCTATTTGTTTGTATGTATATCTATCTATCTCTCTATTTTCTTATTAATCAATTAATCAATCTATCTATCTATCTATTTATCTGTCTATCAATCTATGTATTTGTCTATCTACAAATTTATTTATCTGACTATCTATTTATTTGTTGATCTATCTATCTTTCTGACTATCTTTCTATCTGTCTATCTATCTATTTATCTATCTATCCATCTATATATCTTCCTATCTATCATTCTGTCAATCTATTTACATATCTATCTATCTTTTGATTTATATCTTTCTATCTATTTATCTATCTATTAAACTATTTATCTATATATCTTTCTAACTAAATCTTTATCCATCTATTTTTTATCTATTTATTTGTTTATCTATCTTTCTGTCAATCTCTTTATCTATGTAGCTATTTTTTGACAATCTATAAATCTGTCAAGCAATTTATCTGTAGATTTATCTATCTAAATTTTTATCTATTTATTTCTCTATTTTTCTATCTATCTATTTATCTATATGTCTATCTATCTTTTTATTTATAGATCACTTTGTCTACCACTCTAAATATCTATATATCTATTTATCTTTCTCTTTCTATCTGTCTATCTTATTATCA
Organism: Sapria himalayana; assembly: GCA_029783825.1. Classification (NCBI taxonomy): domain Eukaryota; kingdom Viridiplantae; phylum Streptophyta; class Magnoliopsida; order Malpighiales; family Rafflesiaceae; genus Sapria; species Sapria himalayana. The sequence goes on along the minus strand of JAREIK010001560.1, from coordinate 35,123 downwards.
GTTTATCTATCTAAGTATCTTTCTTTCTATCTATTTGTCTCTCTATCTATCTATATCTCTATCTATTTGTTTATCTATCTATCTATCTATATATCTGTGTATCTAACTAATTGGTAAACTATCTACCTTCCTATATATCTATCTATCTATCTATGAGATGAGTGTGTATATATATCTATATTTATCTATCATAATACTTTTCAATCTTTATATCTCTCTATTTGTCTATTTATATATCTCTCTATCTCAATCAATCAATCTATCTATCTATCATCTTTTTATCTATCTAACTGTCTATATATCTATCTATCTATTTATCTATCTAACTATATCTTTATGAATCTATCAATCTATTAAAATATCTATCTATCTATCTATCTATTTATCCATATATATGTCTGTTGGGTAATCGCGCTTCCACGGGTAGTGAGATTAAGAACAGAAAACACAGAAACAAGCAATATATGTGTATTCCAATCCACAAGCATCCACGTCAGAATCAAAACGAGAAAATCAACAGAGCAAATAACATGGTTCGCTAGTCGCTCAGTATGACTAGCTACCTCCACCAGAAAATGCTTATGTGTTACAGATTAAAACCAAGAAATAACGTCTTACAGTATGCAGCACGGCAGTCGCGAAATCGCGCAGAGAGAGAGAGAGAGGAGAACGAAGATAAACAGTTCAACTGGGTTAAAAACAGCCACCCGAAAATAAATACAAATGTTTTTATACAGAAAATAAACAACGGGACCTCCGTTATTGTGCTACTGCTGCATCCCCGGGCTTTTAATATTTCCTTTCCTACACTTACATGAAAATATTAAAAACAGATTATTAAGTTAAAACAAATTACATATACAGCAATGTCTATATGTCAATTTCTCTATATATCTATATGTTTATCTATCTATTTATCTATTTATATATCTAAGTGTCTAACTATATTTCTATTTATCTATCTGTCCATCCATCTACCTATCTATCTATCTATCTTTATATTTATCTATCTATCTATCTATCTATTTATTTATCTATCTATATATCTTTCTCTCTATCTATCTTTCTTTCTATATGTGAATATAAGTAATTGTCTATCTGTATATGTGTGTATCTGTCTATCTTTCTATCCATCTATCTATCTCTTAATTAGTTTATTTGTCTAGCTATATGTCTATCTATCCATTTGTATACCTATATATTTTCCTATCTCCCTATCTATCTATCTATCTATTTATATATTTTTTATCTATTTATTTGTTTAAATTTCTATCTATTTATCTATAATATCTATAGATGACTATATGTAATTTTATCTACTTATATATCTATCTATCTAACTATTTATTTATCTACATATCTATCTACCTCTCGATTCTATTATCTATCCATCTATTGATCTTTCTATCCATCTATTTATCAAACTATCTATTTGTCTATATATCTATCTGTTTATTTATCTATCATCTATCTATCTATATATGTATCTATCTATTTGTATATTTATTTATCTGTCTATCTATTTATCTATCCATTCATCTTTTTCTCTATCTATCTATTTGTATATCTATCTAGATATCTATATATTTGTGTGACTATGTGTAAATATATGTGTGTGTATCATTGTACATGTGAATTTGTCTATATCTATATATTTTCTATCTATCTATCTATTTGTCTGTCTATCTTTTAACTATATTTCTATCTATCTATCTGTCTATTTATCAATTTTTTATCTTTCTATTTATCTATTATTTATTTGTCTATCTGCTTATCTAATAATCTATTTATCTGTCTATCTTTCTATCTAACTATTTGTATATTTTTCTTATTGTCTATCATTGTATCTATCTTTCTTTGTATGTGTTTATGTCTATCTTTTTATATGTATATCTTTTTATATGGTTTTTATATATCTAAGTATCTTAGTAACTATATATCTATCAATCTATCTATTTTTCTATCAATCTATCTATTTGTCAATCTTTATATGTGTCAATCTATCTATCTATTTATCTAATTATCTATCTGTCAATATATTTATTTATTTATTTTTATTTCTATATATTTCTTTATCTCTCTATCTATCTTTGTTTCTATATGTGTATATAAGTATTTATCTTTCTATGTATTTGTATATCTCTATATATTTCTATTCGTCTATTGGTCCATCTTTTTTATTTATCTATTTGTCTATCTATCTATCTATCTATCCATCTATCTATCTGTTTATATGTCTCTTTATATATCTTTCTATCAATCTATCTATTTATATATTTGTCTATCTAGATATTTGTTTATATATCAATCTAATTATCAATATATCTATCTATATGTATAAAAGTCTTTCTATCTATTTGTCTATCTATATATGTATGTATCTATCTATCTATCTATTTGTATAACTTTCTATCTATTTATTAGTCTATCTATCTATCAATCTATCTATGTATTTGTCTATTTATATATTTGTCTATTTGTCTATTTGTATATCTATCTATCCGACTTTTTCTCCTTTTGTCCAACTATCTATTTATATATCTATCTATCTTTCTATCTCTATAACTATGTATCTATATATATATATATATATATGTGTGTGTGTGTGTGTGTGTGTGTGTGTGTCATTGTATTGTGTATTTGTCTATATGTATTTTTTGTCTATCTATCTATCTATTTATCCATATATCTATTTATCCATTTATCTATCTATATGTCTTTCTATTTATATGTATATCTCTCTATATGTCTAACTATATATCTATCTGTATATCTTTCTATGTATCTATGTATATCTATCTGTATCTATGTATCTATGTATTTATCTTTCTATGTATGTGTGTATTTGTCTATCATTCTATATGTCTATCTATTTATTCATGTATTTCTCTATCTATTTGTTGCTATGTCTCTCTAACTATCTATCTCACTATCTATCTTTCTTTCTATGTGTGTATCTAAGTATCTATCTATCTATGTATGTGTGTATCATTCTTTCTTTCTATCCATCAATTGTCCTTCTATTTATCAATCTATAAGTCAATATGTCTATCTATCCATATGTCTATTTATCTATTTATCCATCTATCTAAATATTTGTTTGTCTTTCTGCTTATCTTTATATCTATACATATGTCATAAAATCTATCTATCTATTTGCCTATTTGTCTATCTATCTATTTATTTATCTATATATCGATCTACCTCTTTGTTTTCCTATCTATCTATCGATCTATATACATGTCTTTCTATCTAACTATCTATCAACCTATCTATTTATTTGTTTATCTATCTATCTATCTATGTCTCTGTCTATTTTGTATATTTGTTTATATGTGTATCTATCTATCTATCTATCTATCTGTCTTTTTTTATATGTCTAACTATCTATGTGTATATCTATCTATCTATTTATTTGTGTATCTATATATCAATATATGTGTATTATTGTATTTGTGTATTTGTCTATATGTATATTTGTCTATCTATCTCACTATCTTTCTATCTGTCTACCTATCTATTTTGTCTATTAGTCCATTTTTCTATATTTCTTTTGATCTATATATTTATCTATATTTCTGTCTATCTTTTTATATGTTTATCTACTTATCTATCAATCTATTTATATGGCTATCTTTCTATCTGGTTATCTGTCTATTTTTTGTTGTCTATCTATCTATATATCTCTATCTATGATACTATATATGTGTATATAAATATATTTATCTATCTATCTTTCTATCTATCTATCTTTCTGTTTGTCTGTCTTTCTATATATATGTCAATCTATCTATTTGTCGATCTACCTATCTATCAACATGACTATCTTTCTATCTTTTTATCTGTCATTCTATCTATTTGTTTATTTATATATTTGTCTATCTATTTATATTTCTATTTTCTATCTATCTAACTATCTACCAATCTATTTTCCAACTTGTCATTTATATCTATCTATCTATTGTATATCTATCTTTTTTTCTTTCTATCTATCTGTCTATCTATCTATTTTTTTATATATCTAGCTATATATCTATCTATCTATCTATCTATTTTTCTAGTTATCTATCTTTATTTCTATCTATATGTCTATTTTTCTCTGTATCTATCTACCTATCTGTCTATTTGTCTATCAATATATCTATCTTTGTATCTATTTATCAATCTATCTTTTTATCTATATATCTGTGTAATTGTGTTTCTATATATCTATGTATCTATATGTTTGTCTATATGAAATCTATTTATCTATCTAGATATTTATCTATCTATTTATCCATCTATATATCTAACTATCTATAATTTGACCATCTATCTATATGTCTATTTGTCTATATATATGTGTATCATTATAGAGTGTATTTGACTATATTTATATTTATCTATCTTTCTATCTATCTATTTGTCTATTTTTTTTGGTGATCTTCATATCTATCTATTTGTATATTAGTCTATTTTTCTATATTTTTATAAATCTATCTATCTGTCTACCTGCTTATCTATCAACCTATTTATCTATTTATATTTCTTTCTTTCTTATTGTCTATTTTTCTTATTTTATATATGTTTATAATATCTATATATGTAACTGTATATCAGTATATCAATCTATCTATTTCACTACAAGAAAAATCTCATATAGTTAGGGATAATTTCCTAACTAAATGTGCATTTTTCGTCGCTAAATGATATATAGCAATGGATTTCTGACGGATTGGTTCCCTATCTAAAATGCTCCTCGCTAAAATTTAGCGAGAGAAAATGTCCCGAGCTATAAATTTAGCGACAGAAAATTCTTAGCTAAAAAAATAATTTTACTAGCTAAAATAGCAAGCTAAATGAGATTTACCGTCGCTAAACGAAAATAATGACAGAAGATTTCCCAAGCCAAAGTGCTCATCACTAATATTAGCTACGAAAATATTTTCTAGCTAAATAAATTTAGCGAAGGAAAAAATTTGTTGCTAAAATAAAGATATCCCTAGCTAAATTAGCTAGGGAATTTTCCCTTACTAATTTAGCAAGAGAATTTTAGCTAGCAAATTTAGTTAGGGAAAAATTTGCTAAATTAGATAGGGAATTTTTCCTACCTATTTTAATTTCAAAACTATTTTCAAAATTTAATTTATTTTAAATTTTTTTAATTAATAATTTAATATTTTTATATTAAATTGAATAAAAATAGAACAATAAATGATAATTTATAATTAACAAAAAACAAAATCATTTAATAACTTATTCAAATACAATATTTTACATAATTAAAACAAAAAAATAACAAAATTTTATTACATCTTATTCATCAATGTATCTACCAATAGTGCATAAAGTATAATCTATTGATTCATTGACTGTGCTTTCTCTCCCTTTGCTCCTCCAATCACCAATTTTCTACTGCGACAAAGCTGTCCAAGTCACGAAACATCATGTCTGGTGTAATATTCCATCAATTATACAAGCTTTGTGTGGGGAACAATGCGGTACAATATCTCTAAGAAATTTAAACCACTCAATCAAATCAAAATAAAAAAAAAGTTATATTTTGATAAATATATAATACTATAGTATATAAATAAATATATACTAGCATTTCATGTACATATATTACTACAGTATATGTACATAAAAATTGGAGTATTATGTGTACATATATACTGAGTACAAATATACTTAGTATATATGTACATAAAATACTATAGTATTATATGTACTATATACTAAGTATATACATATGTATATACTTCATTTGTTGCTGTTGTTGTTGCTCCCGAAGCTGATGCCAGTTTTGTCGCTGATCCCACTGCTACTATCACTATTGCCGTGGCTGCTACAGCTGATGTCGCTGATCCTGCTGTTGGCACTGCTGCCACCGTCATCGTCGCTGCCGCTACAACTACTATCACCACCGCTGGTTTCGCCACTACTACCGTTGCTGCCTTAGTACCCACTGTCGCCACTGCTGCTGCAACTACTACTGATAATAAAAGTATGGCATGTGATGATGCTAGACTGATGAACTTGAGATTGAGCGAGTTTTTGATGAGGCGGCGAGCTGCTTCTCCCAAAATAGGACCCGATATTCCTCATAGACTAGAATTACATGACATTACACGAGCATCATCATCAACTTCATTCTAAGACCTAGTACAATTAGAACCATTCATTGCAGAATCTAGAGCAACAAAACTTATTTGCTCATACGTTCGTTTTGTACAATGTGATAATTGCATATCAATACAATTACTAAGATTTATAAGATCGACCTTTATTTGCCTAGCTGGCCTGGACCAAAAATATCATCACATAGCTTTAGGAAAAGTCTAATATTCATTACTTTATTTACCTACATCATTGAGCAATTCATAATAATGACTAGACCAGCCTGAGCAATTATATACTCAAAAGTGTGTCTGTGTTAAAATAGGTGTGTATGTATGACAATATATATATGTCTACAAATAAATATATGCACCCACTTATGTATATACTCGGTATATACACAAGTATATACATCAGTTTAAAAGTACATATATACTTAGTATATACGTACATTTATACTACAATATAAAAGTATGTATATACCAAGTATATACATATGTATATACTATAGTATATAAGTATGTATATACTGAGTATATATGTACAACTATACTCAGTATATATGAATATATATAATCAGTATATACGTACTTATATACTTGGTATATACGTAGATATATACTCAGTATATACGTACATTTATACCAAGTATATATGTATGTATATACTACAGTATTATATGTACGTATATATAATCACATAGTCTTAGATGACACACACACACTTGTACTTTAATGAAAATACACATACCATCAAAGGCAACATAAGAAAATAATATAGGACTTAAAAAACACGCATATAGGTCTCTCAAGCATGGTCAGCATTTCTCGTTATTTTTCTTCTGGTACTCCACTCAAATAGAGAACATTGTTACACATGCACATGGAGCATAACATACTACATTTACAAACTAATAACCAATAACAAGCAGTCACAGATCTGAACAGCTACGACGCATATATACACAAAATAAGAGTGTCAAGAACAAATATACATTTGCATAAAATTAATTTTTTTGGTTCATCTCACTACTTCAGAAGCTAATTAAGGTGTTGTTCCCAGCATCATGGAGTCCCGGCCAAGGCTTTTACATACTTTAATAGGCTAAAACTCAACCTAAAAATTCTGGGGACACACAAATATATTCACAGATATACAATAATAGTTATTTTAGACATGAACAAACACAAATTAAAGTTGATAGTTATACAGCTTCAACAAAAATTCAATTTAATAATTTAATATTTTTTTATTAAATTGAATAAAAATAGAAATTATAAATGATAATTTTTAATTAACAAAAAAAAATTCATTTAATAACTTATTCTAATACAATATTTTACATAACTAAAACAAAAAAATAACAAAATTTTATTACATCTTATTCATCAATGTATCTACCGACAGTGCATAAAGTATAATCTATCAATGTATTGACGTTGTTTTCTCTTTCTCTGCTCCTTCGATCACCAACTTTCTGTAGCGAAAAAGCTGTTCGAGTCACGGTGCATCATGTCTAGTGAAAAATCCCTTCACTTATACAAGCTTCTTTTGGGGACCAATGCGGAACCATATCTGTAAGAAATTTAAACAACTCAATCAAATCAAAATAAATAAAAAAAGCTATGTTTTGATAAATATATATTACTGCAATAAATATATACATATATACTAGCATTTCACTCGTGCATATATTACTGTAGAATATGTACATATAAACTGTAGTATTTTGTGTACATATATACTTAGTATATAAGTAAATAAAATACTACAATATTGCATGTATATACTGACTATATACATACGTATATACCACATTTGTTGCTATTACTGCTACTCCTGTAGCTACTACCACTCATGTAGTTACTATTGCCGCCATTACCGCCGCTGCCACTGCTGCTACCACCGTTGCCACTGCTGCCATTGCTACTTGCCGCTATTGCCACGACAGCTACCGATACTACCCGCCACTACTTCCACTACCACCGCTTCCGCCACTGTAGCTGCCACTACCGCTGCCGCCACCACTGCCGCCACTGCCGCCACCACCGCTACCGCCACTGCCGCCACCACCATTGCCGCCACCGCCGCTACTACTACTGCCTCCGCTGCCACTACTAATAATAAAATTATGGTGGGTGATGATGCTCGATTGATGAACATGAAATTGAGTGAGTTTTTGATGAGGTGGCGAGCTGCTTCTCCCAAAATAGGACCCGATATTCTTCATGGACCAGAATTACACAACACTACATGAACATTATCATCATCATCATTCTAAGACCTAGTACAATTAGAACCAATCATTGCAGAATCTAGAATAAAAAAACTTACTTACTCATATGTTCGCTTTGTACCATGTGACAACTGCATATCAATACAATTACTAAGAATTTTAAGACCAACCTTACTCACATCAGCGACAGATTTAGCGACGGATTTTTCCTAGCTAATAAAATCCATAATTTAGCGACGGATTTAGTGACAGATTTTCCTATCTAATAAAAGCCGTAATTTAGCTTCGGGTTTAGCGACTGATTTTTCCTAGCTAATAAAATCCGTAATTTAGTTATGGATTTAGTGACAGATTTTTTCTAACTAATAAAATCAAAATTTTAGCAATAAATTTAGCGATTGATTTTTTCTAGCTAATAAAATCCGTAATTTAGCTAATTAGATCTAAACATAATCCATCACTATTTTTTTATAGATTCCGTGCAATGAAAAGTCACAAATATAGTGATGGATTTATATATTGAATTTTCCTAGCTAATTAGATCTGGACATAATCCATCATTATTTTTTTCGTAGCTTCCACATAATGAAAAGCCACAAATATAGTGACGGATTTAGAGATGGAAATTTCCTAGCTAATTACATCCACAATATAGTGATGGATTTATACACCAAATTTCCCTAGCTAAATTACATTCAGAATATAGTGACGGATTTAGCGACAGAATTTTGCTAGCTAATTAGATCCGAAAATAATCCATCACTAATTTTTTCGTTGTTTCCATGAAATTATAAACCGGTAAAATATCGATGAATTTAGCGATGAAATTCTCTAGCTAATTAGATCAAAACAAAATCTATCGCTAACTAAATTTTTGAATTTATTTTTTTATAATTTTATATAAAATTAGAAGCTTTTATTCCTTAAATGTTTATTTTCTCAAAATATATGCATTTAGCCAGGGATTTTTCCATAGCTATTTGGGCTAGTGATAATTTATGTCACTAATTTTTAATAATTTAATTTTTTTAGCATTATTTATTTTAATATTTTATTTAATTTTCTATATTAAAGGTATGTCATGGTCTATAGATGAACGATCATTGAAAGACACAATCTCCCCATATAATTATAAAAATATGATATTATAAATAAAAAATTTCATAAATATATAAATAGGAATAACAATTTATATTAAATAAGACTAAAATAACTATTTTTTTGATTATAAATCAATTAAAAAATTATACAAAATATTTTTCTGAAAATTTTAATTATGATATTTAAATATTTGTATTAAAAACATTATAAAATTTATTATATAATTATAATATTTTTTAAAATATTTCAATTAATAAATAAACATAAATAAAAATTACTACTAATAAAAAGCTAAAATAAAAAATTTATAAATATTAATATAATTCATATAATCGAAGAAGGCGAAGGTAGGTGTATTTGGCTCAATCATGGTCGAATTGAAGAAGATGAAGTTGTTTTTGGTTCAATGAAGGTCGAAGAAGGCGAAGGTGTATATGGTTCAACTATGCTTGATCAAGGGAAAGTCATTTTTGGTTAAATTGCATTCGATCAAGGTGAAGGTGTTTTTGGTTCAACTACACTTGATCTCTAGTTCAATTCCTCTCGAACATGGCGAGGTGTCTTTGGTTCAATTGCACTCGAACATCGCGAAGGTGTTTTTGATCTCCACACTCAATACTTTTATGAATAGAAGGTAAGATGCTCATCTCGTAATCAATGATTTGTTCCATGCAGTCAAACTAAGTTTCTAGTTTCCACTATAATTTAATCTGATCTTTTGCACTGCTAGGATTTTGTTTATTGTAGGGTCGTTGGTTTTTTTTTCATAATATTTTTTGATTTCCCGAGCTATTTTATTAATTGAAATACATGAACAATTTAGAGTTAGTTTATTTTTACCAAATGAAGAGAAGTAGCCTTGCTAATTTTATAACTAAGCTTTTGTTCATTGTACCCAATCCTGTAAGGTATATCTTATTTTAATGCATCTACTCTGAGTCATTGTATTGCCCTAATTGTGAAAGACAAAAAAAAAAACTTATAATGCATCATCCATGAATCATTATTTTTAACTAAGCTTCTTTACTTACTTTTGTAGAAGGTTGAAATAGATTATATACATTAGTTATTTGATCCAAAGGGTCTCCAAAAAGTTCTATTATTTTTTTTCCAATAACATATAAGATTGTCAGGGCCTCTTGCTTACACTTTGGCATGAAAGGGGTTGGATTTTCTAACACTGTAATCTAGAATGAGATAGATCTTTCAGTTTCATATAGTTTTTGTTTACTTTCAGAGTTAGTGTTCATGTTGAAAATGAATATTTTCTTTACTATTTCATGTCAATGCGTCTAGTTAAGATACTTGAAACCTAATTGTTGCCAACTTCGAACAAAAGAAATGTGTTCGATATTAAGCAAAAAAATAATATAAGAGAAAAGCTACTAAATGTGATTTTTGAAAATTTTATCTAATATCTCTTGGTTTTCATAAATTTATATGGAACTCTTGATTTTTGTAGCTCCCATGTAAGACATTTTCATAAATTTTTTGTTAGGCTTTTGCTCTTTTGAAACCTTCATGTTTTTTTTTAAAATTTTAGAAGTTTTCAAAGTATTCTTTTTTATACAGATAGTAAATGCCATGTATATGTATTAAGTGTTGTTAAATCTATTCATATTTGTTTTGTTATTATTTTCATTAGTGAAGTTAGTGTCATCAAAACCAAGTCATTAAACCACCATAACTCTCACAGAAAACTTACTATGTTATAATTTCAATTTTTTAAAAATTTTTTAATTTATTTTATTTTGTTTATTTTTTATTTATGGATAAGAGTATCCAATATATATATTATTTCAATTTATCTTGCTTAGCATATAAGGGTATCTTCTATATGTATATTTTTATTGTATTGATAATGAGATTTTCCATATTTTTAATTCACATAGTGCATGTGAATTCAAGCCAATATAATATCCTTTGTCAAGAAAAAGATATGCTTAATACGAAACTTTAAGCACAAGAAAAGTGTGTCACCATCTTATTTTAGTACATTTGTTGCACGATCATTGCATGCAATGTATAATGATTCTAGAAGCAAAAAAAGAATTAGTCCTGCCATTTTTTCTTTTACTATGCATAGAAAATTCTATGCACATCACATAATATGGGTAGCAGGCACATACGATAAACATGCAAGTTGGGAGTAAAGAAAAGTAGAATTTTAGTTTGACATTTTGAATGAAACAAACCAATTGTTAGTGTCAAAATTATTTGTATGATATTAACTTATTGTGGCTATTAATTTAGATTGTAATGGTATGATATCCATATGTAAATATAAGAGATTTTTTTTATCGTTACATATTGTAGGAAGAAAAGAAATCAAGAAGTACTAATAGTTATTTTTAGGGAAGATACTAAAATAATTACATAATATTAAAAGAAATGCAATGAAAATCAAAGTTATCTAATGATATTCATAGAGATTATCTAATATGATACTTATTAGAGAAAATTATACAAAATTTTTCTCTAAGGTAACAATACATATTTTATATTTTTTAGGTATTAATGGTATTGTGATATGTTCTTTCATTTGAGACTCATGGATTCACTACAAAAAAATATATATTTAGATAGGGAATTTTAGCTAGGGAATTTTAGCTAGGGATCAATTCCTAAGTTGATTTGAATTCAAGTTTTATTTTTACCCCTATTAAAATTTATAAGAATTAAACCATTGCATAAGATTTTAATATTAGCTTGTATATTCCATTTTATTAAAATAATAAATATATTTTTTTATGATTTCATTTTAAGTTAACTTAGGATTTTTATAAATGATAAACTATATCAAATAATTTTAAATTTTATGCCTCTAAATTTATTTCATATTATATTCATAAAAATATATTGAATTCATAAAATTTATATCCATAATATATATATATATATATATATATATATATTACAATTATAAATAAAATTCTAAAAAGTCACCTGTGTTCACTATTCATCACAGTTTCCCCCAGGAGAGGAACTATTATGAACACAGTTTCATGCACCAAGTCGTGAGTAGGTCGTGAGCATAATAACCTACTACTCACCTAGTATTTTTTTTCATTCACCAGGCCATTAGCATAAAAACCTAAAACTCGCCTAGGATTTTTTTTTGTGCACCAGGTCATGAGCATTTCAAGTTGCCACTTCTAATTTGACGGAGTTAACAACTAATCCTGAGGCAAGAATTCATGCTTCCATAATCTTTAACACCATTCCCTGTCATGATGTATTAATTTATGATTCCATGCTTGACTATTATAATTTGATATATGATCTGCTACAGCTTTTCAACCTAATAAAAGAAATCCCAGGATTCTAACTGTTATCATCGTTCATGATTGCACTCAAATTACTATCTAATGATCCACTATTCAACTCCTTGTCTATTTCTAGAAAAAGACCCTTCCCTTGTTAAACAAGCTACCACCCTCTATGTTTTCAGTAATAAGCTATGCATTCAGTTTCCTAATCTATTTTATCAAGGCTTCATGATAATGATTAAGGGCTTCGTAATTAAGTTTTCGCGAGTCTTAATTTGCTTTCAAGAGGCCATAATCTCTCTCTAATTGCTTGGTTTTCCACCTAGCATAGTAGTTTTGGAACCAAATAGCTTTTTTGTCTTGGCTGCAAACCAAGTTCATGAGCCAGTTTGTTTTTCCTCTCTGGTTCAAGCTTGTTCTCCACTTCAAAGTTCTTCCCCAATGCCTTCACTTGAACTATTGTTAACCATCTCTTCTTTTCTCCACTCTCATTGCTTAATTCTTATACACATCCTTCTTCATCAAATCCATCAAAAAAAAACATTGGTATTCTATTCTGCAAACATGATTGTTGTTGGTGTTGCTTCTTTGACTAGAAACATTTCCCTCTGCTATAGATGAGCATATTGAAATGAAAGCACAAAAGGAATCACAGCTAGATAATCTCTTTAATAGTGGAAAGAAATGAAACACTCATGAACCAGATATGGGGAAAATTGAAGGATGCGAATAGGGGGGCACAGGGTATTATTTTGAAAGCAAGAATGACAAGGCATAACATGTATCTTGCCTCATCACCCACATGAGTTTTTGTGCACAAAGGTAGACAAGTTCACTGTATGTAACTTGTACAACCACGTCCTCTAATCCAATCAATATTTATTCATTTTTTTCCTTTTTGCTCACTCTATGTCCATCTAAATCATGAAAAAAATGGTTTGATGCAAAATAGTAGTAGAAAAACATGCTAACAAAACTATAGGCTCCACTACGTCTAGCCTCTAGAGATAGTAGTAATGAGGGGGGGGGGGCATTATTCATGTTATCTGTAACTGATAATCACTACCTAGATCTCTTTTTGCTTCATACAATCCTCATAATCAACTAGACTAATTTTGAAATTTTGTTGAATTGAAAAAATTTTATTTACCTTTTATTAATCACCACGTAATAATTTTTACAAACTAAAAAGATATGCTAGACTTCTGTCCGTATGATATTTTTTTATGATGACGTAAGTTCAATTTAATAATTTAATAACTATTATCTACCATATAATGATGGATATTTAACTATGACTGGCTATTGAAGAACGACATGCCCTAGAAGGTGAAATCATTTGGAAATGCCTTATTCGCACAAAGCAGTAGGTCATTTTTATTTTTTAATCATCTTGCTACATCTTTTCTGATTTCATTTCTCATAGATGTGGATTCTTCACAGCCACGGGTATTGCTCATGTTCTACTACTTGAAGTTGTTTCTATATTGAGATCTCTTTGTTGTGCTCTTTTTTGGAGCATTAAAACTACAAAATTCTATACCGACGCCATGAATCTTTATTTATCCTGGTTGGTGTTGAAAATGATGAAGTAAGCTCCTATCACATCTATAATGTTGTACATAAGATGTATTTCAAGTGCATGTTATTCTAAATCAAGTTGAGCTGAATCAATTTGTTTTGTTTTGTTTTTTTGATTTTTATTTTTATGTTTTTGCTATTAAATAAGTAATGATATTAGTAAGTAGAATCATACATATTGCAAAAAGAGCTTGTGATTTTAGAATTCATACATCTATTGATCGAAAAAATGGATCATCATTTTGGGAATGTGGTAGGGTTGAACTGCAACACGATGAACTTATCTACTTCATTTTTCAATTCTTCACGTGAAGTAATTTAACTTAGTTTTTTATAAATTGTGATTTCTTAATGATCAGTGTGAGCTTGACATCATGTTCCATTTGGAAAAGGAACATTTTATGTTGGACGAGATGGTCATGAATGGTGCATTGTGGAGATTAACAAGTCTAAAATCCTCAACCCAATCCAACTGATGGAGAAATCATTGTGATAATGATTTACATGTTTTATGCAGATGGAAGTATTTGCTTGGATATTTTATAGAATCAATGGAGTCCCATATATGATGTTGCTGCAATACTTCTATTTAGGTTCAATTTTTTTTGTGAATCTTTTTAATCTACTGAAATTCATTTGTATTTTATCATCAATAAATTCAATTTCAAATAACATATTCTGAATTTTTTTCTTTTATCATCAATGGGTGGCCCAATCATACCTTGAATTGGCTGCATTTTCATCACAATTAGTTTTGTAGAAATAATCAGAAGCTTGCTAAATTATCTTTTAAATAGTCAATTGGAAAAGATTTTGCCTGGTACACAATGCATGTACCCCATTTTTGAACAAGGCTAGGTGACTTGAGCTTGGTCCAAGGCATGGCACTAAATGGCATGGTCCATAGATGTGTTTTTTAATAATGTTATTTATTAATGGGGTGAAGAATGCAAGTACTCCATTTTTGAATTTATTGCTATTATTGGCAACAATGGCTGCTTTGGGAGTTCTGATTTCTGATAACAAGAGTAACAAGTTAATGTTATTATCACAAAGGCTAATAAAAATATGTATCTTTTATTTTTAAGGTGTTTGATTTCTTCCAAAGGTTATGAACATAAATAAAATCTAATGATTATTGGATTTGTTTTAAAATGAAAAAAAATTAAAGAAAGTATCTTTTAATCTTAAACATTTATAATTTTTCATATTAAAATTATAATTTTATTTTTCTTTTAAAATATTACAATTATTTTATAACAGTGAGCAGTAAGTATTCTTTATTTATTTTTTTATATCATATAAATAATACATCTTGTTAGAATTGAAACTATATTATTGATGATGACTATGAGTACTCAATGTTGATGGATGAATATTTTAGTTGGTTTTTGTGGACTTGTTGGGTATATTGATTGAATGTGTGTGTGTGTGTGTGTGTGTGTGTGTGTGTGTGTGTGTTTGAGTTAGTTTTATTTCTAGTATAAAGTAAATAAAAAATAAACTAAAAAATTTATAAACTAAAAAAATAAAAAATTGGTAATGTGAAAATAATATAAACTTAGATATAGAATAAATCCAATTGAAAAGTTTGATATTTAGTTATATATTAGTCATATATGTCTACCTCGGCTTTTGCATATAAAAAATATAATAATAGATGAATATTTGTAGTATGAATTTATTTTAAGATAATTAAAAATAAAAATTAAAAAAATGTTGATAAAAAAATGTATATTATAAAAAAATATCTACCTGTCAAAATACTGCTGGTATTAGATAATCTTAGGAGATAATTCAAACAATGCATAAATATATATGATCCATTGAATCTTAGATAAATTTAAAGAACATGAGCGGTAAATTTTTGAATATGGATCAACCCTCATATTTATTTATCCATTTCATTTATCATTATTAAGTTGTAAGAAAAATCATGATTAAGTATATTGCTAATGTGTATTTTTTTATCAGATTTTTAAAATTGTAAAACAAATAATAATTAATAATCTTAAGAATGTAAATGGAGTTGTCTATGAAGATAGTGTATTCACACACATCATCAAAAATGTTTATAATTTGGGTCCTTTTTTAATAACTCATATTTTTAAACCCTTAATTACTTTTGCGTTATTAAAAAAAATCAAAAAAAATAAAATAAAATACATAAATGTCATGCATAAACATGTTTTTATGCATACCAGCTATGCATAAATATGTTTTTATGCATACAATCTATGCATAAACTTGTTTTACTACATACCAAGGTATGCATAAACATCTTTTTATTCATACCAGCAATGCATAATTTTGTTTTTCTGCATTTCAAGTTATGCACAAACTTATTTTTTTGCATAACGTGCTTTTTACATAAAACTCAGTTTATGCATATATCAGTATTCAAAAAAAAAAAACTTGTTTATGCATAGTTCGATATGCATAAAAATTCATTATGCACATAAATTCATTATGCACATAAATTCATTATGCACATAAATTCATTATGGACATAAAATTTTGTTATGCACATAAGCATATAAATGAGTTTTTATTCCCAAATGAGCCATGGTTGTAGATAAATTTTTATGTGCATGAGTTTTTATGCATAAAAATTTATAATGCAAAAATGCAAAAACTTATTTACTCATAAATGAGTTTTTATGCTTGCCAAACTATGCATAAACTTGATTTTATGCATAAATGAGTTGTGCAATCCAAACTATGTATAAACTTGATTTTATGCATAATTGAGTTTGTGCATAAATTAGTTTGTGTTTATGCATAAACATGAATATAAATGAGTTAACACATAAATGCATTTGGTGTCGTGCAAAAACTCATTTTTATACATATCTATGCATAAACTTGTTATGCACATTAACTTGTTGGGCATAAATGCATAAAAGGGTTTATGTGCATAACATGTTTTATGCTTAATAGCTCATTATGCAGAAATGCAAAAACTAGTTTAGATATATCTGAGCTTTTATGCGTACTTAACTTTGCATAAACTTGGCTTATGCATAAATGCTTAATAGCTCATTATGCAGAAATGCAAAAACTAGTTTAGGTATATTTGAGCTTTTATGCGTACTTAACTTTGCATAAACTTGGCTTATGCATAAATGCATAAGCTCATCATGCATAAACTCCATTTTATGCATGTCTATGCATAAATGCTAATTGAGCTTATCCATAAATTGCTTTATGCATAAAAATGAGTTTATGCATAAAAATGAGTTAATGCATAAATTCATGCATCACATTTAATTGAATTTTTAAATAATGCAAGGGGTAATTTAATTATGTGTTTGGGAATTTGGTTCCTCAAAAATAGACCTAAATCATAAATATTTTTGATAAGTCCCTAAATATTAAATTAAAATAATAAGGGGTTTAAAATATAATTATTTTTGTTTTAGGACTTCTTTTCATAATTATCCCAAAAAATATTAGGATTTTATGAGATTTTTTATTTTTATGATGATATTGCCATATTTGAGTGTTTGCTGAGTAATTTTTAGAAAATAAAAGATGCAAAATAAAATATTTAACATAATATTAAATAATGTATCAAAAATAGTATTGGTATAAATATGTTTGTAAGAATTATTAAATATGTTTTCTTAGATAAAATATTTTATATTTTATATATCTGTCACATAATAGATTAAATAATTAATAGGTATAGTTTCTTAGGTAAGAATGTCATGTCATAATTATCCCTTTATATAATTATTCCAAAAAATATAGGATTTCATGAGATTTTTTATTTTTATCATGTCATAAAATTGTGTTTGTTGAATGTCTTTAGGAAATATGAAATATAAAATAAAATATATAGTATAATATTAATAATATATCAAATAATGGTGTTATTATAAGCATGTTTGTAAGAATCATTAAAAATAATTTTGTAGATGTTATTTTTCATATTATATATGTGTCATATAATCAATTTAGTAATGAAGATTGACTTTAAGTAGTTTTCTGCTTATTATAATATATATAAAATTTATGAAAATATGTTAAAATATTTAGAAGATTATGAGAGTTTTATATTCTATGTAAGTAAGGTGTCCTAAAAATTCTAAGTAGATGTTAGGTATTATTGAAATTATATATATTTTTTGTTGGATTCAAGTGTTGTTTACTAATTTGTGATATATGAATACATTAATAATAAAATTTATAAAATAATAATTAATAATTTAGATTGAGTTATATAAATTTTATTTTTAAAATTTTTTATGATACGAAGAACTTTTACTTACTTATATATACTCTTACTACATATATTATATTTAGGTATATATGCAATATTAATTCTTTTTAATAAATATAATGTATGCTCAATTTTGTCATTACTATTAAGATTGAAAGTAAATATTTAAAATATTATTTTTTTATTTAATATCTTTATTACTTGGCAACTTGTATGAATACTAATGTAAAGATGAAAGATATAAAAAATATTATTAAATACATATTCATCCGCATTAATTAATTATAAAAATCTGAGTAGAATTTATGATAATTTAAATAATTTATTTAAATATTATAAAATAAGTATAAAATAATTATTGTGAACTTTCAAAAATGGAGATTAATATCATATTTAGAGATAATTTTTTGATTCAGTATTTTGAATGAAAATGATGAGGATGTTCATTGAAATAAGTAAATTATTGAAAAACTTGAATATTATGTATTAATATATTTTATTTAAAAGTTATATGAAAATTAATATGTTGAGCTTGACGTTCTTCTTATGAGCGATTGATTTATTGTCCTTTCTAGTATCTAGTATAATATCATAATTTATTTTTGTTATGATTATGAATATGATTTGAGATAAAAGCATCGTTGTTATTTTAGGATTTGAATTAAAAATTGGAATGATTGATTAGTAAATCACGAATCAAATCAAATTATAGATTAAATTTTTTGTGATTTTTTTTACTTTAATTAATTCATAGTTCTTATCGTCGGTAATTTTTTTTTGGTATTTTAGTTTTTATTTTTATGATTTTTTGGTATTTTATTATTTTTTTACGTTAAATTCATAATATTAAAGGTTTGAGTTATTTTTTTTCATGTTAATTAATTCTTGATAATTAGTATTGAACTAATTCGTGATTCATCGATTTAGTTTTTAATTAATGCATACTTTTTATTCTTTTAAAGAGCGAGATTGTTTACTCTATTAATCATTAATTAAATCATGAATCATATGATTTTGATAACAGTGGATAGAAGAATAACATTTTTATCAAATATTATTAAAATTGTCATGTATAAAAGATTGATAATATTTATGATTGAATTTTAATGATAAAATAAAAGAGACACAAGTGGATGTTAAAATATACAAATATAATGATCCTAACTATATGGACAAACCTTAGTTTAGGATATATTTCTTTAGATTTTTCTTTTTTCAGATTTATATTTTTAGTTGTGTGTTTTTTTATATTGTCTTTTAATGATACGTTCAAGCAAGCATGCTGCCTACATTATTTCCTATAGGTAGTTGAGGTTGGCTTCTAATCCTGCTTATTGTCTGGTGATAGGGCTAGGGCCAGTTGCAATTTATTGCCCATGACAACAAATCTAGGCTAGTATGGGTTAGCTGTAGGCTAGGCCATATATTCTAGATTCTCCCTTGCTTGGTCATGTTGGTATTACTTGACATGAATCTAATCTGAATGGCTTAGTCATTCCATTGAGCTTTAATTGCCTACATCCTTTGGTAATGTGTTGTGGTTGACGGGGAGCAATGTGTTGATCAAGCTTAAAAAATTTGGGCCCTGTTGGTCCATTATGATCTAGCTGATGATTCTACCTCAGTGTTTAATATTATGATAGTATTACTCTTAAAAGTTGGAAATTCAATGTCTGATGAGTCTCTAATCAAAGATATATTGTCTTTGGATGAAGATATTTGTCAAATCACCAAGACATAGTTTTCAACAAATATATGAATCATAATGATTTTTTAGATTATCAATAATATTACGAGTATTCTCATCTAATCGTGGTTAACACATGTAATTTTAAAATTTTTATGATATCCAGTGTGTTAATCAATTGTCATGTTTAAAAATAAGGTATATTTTATTGTCAACTTCAAAAATATGTAAGATGTTATTGTGATTATGAATGGAAGCCATCTCCTCATTAGGTATTAATATTTGCTACTTTAAAAATGTGTTCCAATCATTAGTATGTTTCTTCTAGGAGGTGGCGGATGAGATACTTGATTATATGCTATGGATTTAGTTTTGGAAATCATGTCTTAATGCATGCCTATGAAAGACAATTTCAAGCATGCCAATGTCTTGTTTTTCGAAACTATTGTTGACCCATGCATGTCCAACATGATCAGACCCATGCATGTCCAGTAATGGGATGACTTGGGTCATGTTGGACCATGTGATTTAGCTTGTGTGCCACAAATGGGTGCGACAGTATGACATGACATGACTCTCAAAACTTGCTCGTGCATGTTGAATTTGGTGTGGGTCTTGCTTTGTAATGGCCAAAAATTATGACTTGAGTTGGCATATAAAACTAACATATCAGTTTTAAAAATAGATCATGGTTTGATTGGGTCGGAATGGTCCAAGTCAAGGTTAGTAGTTAGCCTGTGCCGGCTTGCCTGGACTTCACCTTGGCAAGCTAGGGTTTGAGTCGTGTCTAGTTAGGGATCACTTTTGCCTAATACTTGGATTGTCCCGAGGTTTGTCGTCTCATTCCATCTTATACATCTATTCAACAAAATTTATTGATGTCTTATTGATTGTGTCAAAAGAAAATATGAGTGAGGACTATCAAAATTCATAACATAAAAATGCTTGTGTACTGGCAGATTCAAAGATAGTGAACTAGCATTTTTTATTAACAAAAATTGAGGATGTAAGTTAAGTAAAATATAAATTAATAAAAGGAAGGATCGCACATAAAAATATATTTGTATCCTTAATCAATGATGATTTGATTTTGTGTATTTTTTGTAATAAAACTACTAATATAGAAATATTGTGATAAATATATTTGTGATAATTTAAAAATATCATGACATTTAAAATGCAAAAGAATAAATGTTTGTATACGTGTTTTCTAAAAAAAATTAAAAATAAAAAAAAATACTCTATGAAATGGATATTATACATAAAAATTTCATTGAATCTTAGGAAATTGAATATGCTATTAAAAATTATAATAAGATGAGTGTTACATGCATATCTAGTAAAATAAGTAATTAATGAAGAACATAATAATAATAATAATAATAATAATAATAATAATAAATAGTAATTATTTTTTACTTCAAATCTAAAAGGGTTTCTCTAAAATTGATCAAATTCAATTATATTGAATAATGGTTGAAAAATTAGTAAAACATCATATATATTAATTAATAGATGAATATATTATTATTTGTTATTTTAATTTGATTATTTATCCAAGTTTTATGAGGTAATAAATATTATTCTAAAAAAATAATATTTATTTAAAAATAGATGTAAAATTATTTGATTGAGGGAGAAATAAATATTTAATTGTGTCGGATGGATGAATTGATAAAAAATATAAAATGATAATTACTTTTGTGTGATGTATCTAAAATAAATATTTTATTATATTTATGCACTCAACTGATATTTTTATTTCTACAATTACAGAATTTTTATTTAGATTTAATAACAAATATAATAATGAAAGAAATAAAAATATTTTAAGGTATTTTAGATTATTATTAAGCTATATAATGATGCAAATGAAATTTGTGTTTTTTGATTCTTTTAATATTAATTTCATCTAGAAAATTTGCCAATTAATTATGAGCATTTTATAATATCACAAATAAAAAATATTGGAATTGAAATTGTAAAATTTGTGCCAGGCTTTTGAATTATATTATGTTGATTTGGTGCTATAGAATGTTGTAAATGTCTTTAATATGAAGAATGCATTAACAAAAGTTATTTTCTAATAGCTATAAGTGTAAATTTGATTACTAGTTAACATGATTAGATAATTTACTAAACAATTGGAATTGTTTAGATTCTTGAGAATATAATGTACAATTATTTTTTAATATTGACAATTGACTCAATTTGTGATTAAAAAATTTGAGAAATATATTTACTTATTTGATCAGGTAGATAGATAATTTATTAGTAAAATAATAATATAGAAAAAAATAAAGAAAATTATGTAAAAGGGTTGTAATATGAAAATAATTAAGAATCAATGCTCAAAATAAAAAATATTTATATTTTAGTGCTCTTAAAAATATAGGTGAATATATAATTTTTTTTCTCATGTTGCCTAAGCTTGTGATTAAGAAATAAGTTTAAAAATATATTTACCTATTTAATTAGGTAAATATATTTTAATATTTAACAAAAGTCAAAATAGTTTTATTGAATATACTATTTTTGTAAACCAAAGCATATACAATATATATGTTAAAATATATAAATGTATATCTTGTATACATGTATAAATGTATTAATATGTATATGTTAATATGTATATATTTTATATATGTTTGAATGTATAAACATATAATATATATATATATATATATATATATATGTATATGTATATGTATGTATGTATGCATTAATATGTTTTTTTTTTATTTTTTGACTTTTTGTTTTGTACATGATGTAGATGAGTAAGAGTAAATTTGGGTTTTTATTTTTGAAATATAATAAGGTTAGATAGCATTTCTTAATTATTTTCAAATTATATTTTTTTTTTGGATAATTTTTTCAAATAAATGTCCAACACTAAATATATATTTTTATTCTGGAACACACTTGACTATTACTTAAAATATTCACTATTTTTCGCTTCACTTTATTGATTGTTTACATATAAAATTGAGCTTTTATGAAATTCATTAACAAGACAATGAATAATAATACAAAGATATTTGTGAAGGGTACAATAGAAATGAATAGAACTCAAAAAAGTGATACAAATCATTAATATGAGGTGAGATTATAATTAATAAAGTATGGTTATAATTTATCTTGAAATAATGATTATTTTATTATAAATAAGAGTCATGTCTAGCTTATTGGTGATTTTTATTGATGTGTAATAAAAATGATGAATAATTTTAGAAAATAAGAAAAAAATGATAAAACTAATTAATATATGATTGCTCAATGATTACTTGTGAGTTTGTTATTTGGACCTTGAAAACCGTAATTTATTTATATACTATATTTTTAAACATATTTTATTTGATTCTCTTTGTTCTTGAAATATTAATACATATGATAAATATGAATGTGAATTACTTGTTGAGTTTTATCTTTTATTTGGAAGGTTTCTAATGAGATTTCTGAATTTGTATTTCTTTAAATAAGAAAGAAAGTAGAATATATTTGAAATTTTGTGATACTAATAGTTACAACATTGTAGATATTATAATAAGTAATTTTGTTTGATGAATTTATGATTTTTTATCTATGCATATTGTTGTGATTTAATATAATTTGTATGCTTATTTTATGCTATATTGTTTGGGAGCATATAACATATGTACATAATATATATAAATGCGGTAGGTACTGCTGTCGCTGCCGGTGCTGCTGCCAGTGCTGCTGTCGCTGCCGGTGCTGCTGCCGGTGCTGTTGCCGGTGCTGCTGCCAGTGCTATTGCCGGTGCTGCTGTCGCTGCCGGTGCTGCTGCCAGTGCTATTGCCGGTGATGCTGCCGCTACTGTAGGTTCTACTGCCATGACTGCCTATGCAGCTGCCAGCAGCAGCACCAGCATCAGCGATAGCTGTGGCAGGAATGGCAACAACAGCAGGACCAGCAGCAACGTCAATAAATGTAGTATATACATACATATATAGTCAGTATATACTTACATATAATATTGCAGTATTTTATGTACATATATACTGAGTATATATATACTCAGTATATGTGTACGCATAACACTGTAGTTTATATATAATATACTAGAGTAATATATGTATGAGTAAAATGTTAGTATATATGTACATATTTACTACAGTAATATATATTTATCAAAATATTGTTTTTTTATTTATTTTGGTTTGATTGAGTGGTATAAATTTCTTATAGATATAATAGTGGTATTGCATTATTTTCCATACGAAGCTTGTATAAGTGAAGAAATTTTTTAACAAACATGAAGCACTGTGACTCAGACAACTTTTTCACAGCAAAAAGTTGGTGATCGGAGGAGCAGATGGAGAGAAAGCAACGTCAAGGCATGGATAGATTATACTATATGCACAATCGGTAGATACATTGATTAATAAGATGTAATATAATTTTGTTTTTTTTGTTTTAGTTATTTAAAATATTATATTAGAATAAGTTATTAAATGAATTTTTTTGTTTAATTTAAAATTTTCATTTATAGTTTCTGCTTTTATTCAATTTAATATAAAAATATTAAATTATTTAATTAAATTATTTGTTGAAACTAAATGACAATCAACTTTAATTTGTGGTTGTTCATATCTATAATATTTGTTTTTATATATCTGTGAATATTTCCATCGCTAATATTTAGCGACCAGCACTTTAGCTTTGGAATCTTCCGTCGTTATTTTCATTTAGCAACGGAAAATCTCATTTAGCTCGCTAATTTAGCTAGGGAATTTGTCCTTTTTAGCAAGATATTTTTCTTTCGCTAAACATTTAGCTAGGGACATTTTCCCTCGCTAAATTTTAGCAGGGAGCACTTTAGATAGGGAACCGATCCGTCGATAATTCATCGCTATATCCCGTTTAGCGATGTAAAATGTCCATTTAGCTAGGAAATTGTCCCTAGCTATATGAGATTTTTCTTGTAGTGGCGATCATTACCAAAATAAGCTTTCTAAGTATTTAATTTAATTCACATTTAAGGATACAAAGCTTTGTGAATAGCTGAATGACTTAGATTATCTAGATGGAATGCTTAGGGATGTGAATTTTAAATTATCATGACTTAGATTATCTAGAACTTTTTGAGGTATGTGAAAATAAGTGTAAGTAATAATTTATAATAATTCTTTTATCCTCCCCCTATTTTTTTACAAATTATACTTTTAGCATATTTAATGCTCCTAGTAGATTGAATAATCTAATCTCATAAATAATAATAACTTTTCAAAATGAGATATCATCTCGAGAGGAGATATTCCAAATATCATATGAAGCAAGATAGTAATGATGGATCCAATGGATCTATAATGAATCCGATTTATTATTGATGCACAAAAGTTTATTAATATAAAAAAAATATTATTTTTTGGGTTGATCACAAGAAGACCCAACTGATTGTGAGAAATAGGTTTATAAACCGTGCTCCATAAGATCTTGTGCTTATACTAGTATATATGTATATGTACATACACACTGTAGTGTACATGTACATGTATTGTGAAATCCCAACAAAATGAATAAATAATTAACATAATTTGATTTCAAGGGAAAAAATAGGCAAAATGGTAATTTTGTAATAAGAGAAAATAACCTGAAAATTTTAGAGCCCTAATAATAAAATGGATATCGTTATTGAATTCGTCTTGGAAACTATAGCTACGGTGTCAATTTTCATTAAATTATGAAAAAATCAGAATTTGGTTATTTGTTTATTTAATTAAATAATAATTAGAATATTTAGAAAAAAAAATATACGCATAACCGAGAGACAACACCATGATGTCCGCATCTGGCTGTGCACGTGCGGACGTGGTCCATCAGCCGTCTAGGCATCAACCCAAAGAAAAAAAAAATTTAAAAAATAATTAATAATAATAATTATAGAAAAAAAACAAGAAAACATCAGGAATTCCGAAAATGAGAGAACACTGAAAAAAAACATTTCGGTGGCAAAGGAAAAAGATACAGTACAAAAAGAAAAAAAATAAAAAGATCCGTGGATTCTCTTTCAATCATAACAGATTATTCTGGAATCGGAATGAAATAGTCCAAGACTAAAGTTACTCTACACGACGAAATCTTTAGTTAGATATTAAATTTATAAAGTTCTCGTGATATGTTTCGAAAGGTAGTGGTTTTCTCTTATTAGAATTTTTTTATATTTAATGGCCATAAATGATCATGTTTTATATTTCAATTCGAATTATTAAAAATTTTATTGGAAATGATTAATTGGTAAAAAGTTTTGGTATTTCGTTTAGTAAATATTAGTGCAGGACGAATTGGATTTAGATAGTTATAATTATGTACTAGAACATAGGTTAAATCAGAAATGACATAATTTCATTTCATATGCATGTGAACATTCCATATACATGGGTGGGTGCAATATATATATATATAAAGCCGTATAAATGGTATTTAGCGAACTCGAATTGGGACAACGTCCAGACTGAGTTGCATGAGATTTTATTTGGTACATGGCTATTATAAATTTGTGAACTCGAATTGGGACAACGTTCAGGATGAGTTACGCGGTGCATATTTCTCGGAGTAAATCCAAAAAAATCATATTTTATTCGGAGAAATATCCAATATATTTTTTGGAGGATGTCCATATTTTTCAGAATAATTCCAAAAAAATAAGTATTTCTATAGATATACATACATACATACATACATACATATATATATAATATGTCTAACTTGGCTTCAGCATGTGTGAGGAAGTCAATGGGAATAAAAAATATGGTCATATAAACATTTCATCTATATTAGCATTCATATAAATATTCGACTTGAATGGACGTTGATTTATATGTATTACATTTTATGTACACTTAGGTAGGGAGTAACTCTGTATGAGTTTACCTCTAATGAGCTTTACTTACTCTGTTGCGGGACCACTTTTAAGGTACAGGTCCAGGGTAGATGACAAATCCACATACGAGATGACACATGTGAAGGAAAGCTGGTTGTGGCTTAAATAATATGTTGTGTATTTTCTTTATTCTGCTGAGCAAATAAAATAAAAAAAATGTATGGTACATTTGAGAAAATTTTATTTTATTGCACATTGTATTGTGTGATGGAATGAATGGGACCCCCTAAGGGATGGGGTGTCACTTATATACTCAATCAAGTTCCACTTGTAAAATCACTTGGCTACTCAATGGAAGTTTTCATGTAGATATCAAGTGAATAAACAAAGCACAAACTAGATGATAAGCAATAATAAATAAAAATGCACAATAGTCTATAGAAGATCATAATTCAGCCATGAAAGAAACATAACGAACCTAATATTAGTACAAGTTTCAAATTTTAAAAACATTTTTTCAGAATTCATTAGTTTAATAAGGAAAAAGAAGGAAGTATGTGATGGCTATCATCCAAATCATACTTGATTTTTGAGGCGGTTTTGCATTGATCCATAGCTCCAATACCTCATTTTAAGTAGTAGCAAACTCATGAGATTTGTATGATTTCATTATCAACTCATGTAGCTTTCCCATAGTGTACCCAATGAAGTGAGGGTGTAAAATGTTAAACAAATTGAAGCTTATATTACTCTCATTATTATAGGAACATTGTGATATGATTACAAGTTTCAAATTTTATGAATATTTTATCTACATTCATTAGTTTTATATGAAAAAAGAAAGTAACACATGATAGCTATCATCCAAATTATACCTGCTTTTTGAGGATGTTTTGCATTGATCCATAGCTCCAAGTTATTATAAGTAGTTATACATAAATGTATGCAATGTTATAAACAAATATATAGATTTACATGTATATATAAATAGTTAAAAATATAGTTATATTTAATTATATATAGTTTTATTTAGTTTTATAAATATTTATATATAGTTATGCACATATAATTAAGCATAATGTTGTATGTTGTTTTACATGTAATTATAAATATAGTTACATGTGATTATACATATAGTTACACATATAGTTATACTTATATTTATACATGTAGGTATATATATTTATTCATATAATTTTATATATTTATATATATAGTTATGTATAGGTATACTAATTTTATATATACTATAGGTATCGATATAGCAAAATACATTTTTATATACTAATATATACAAATGTATATTAAATATAAGTTGTAAATTATATATTTAAATATAGCTATGTATAAAGCTTATATATTTGTATATATAATAAGATACAATTATTAATAGTTATAAGTTATTATACATATAGTATATATAGCTATAAATATTTTTATATAGTTAAACATATAGTTATACATAGATATATATATATATATAAATATAAATAGTTATACATAAATATATAAAGTTATAAATAAATATATAGATTTACATATATGTATACATAGTTACAAATATTATTATATTTAATTATATAGAGTGTTATATAGTTATACAAATATTTATATATAGTTATACAAATATTTATATATAGTTATACACATATAGTTATACATAATGTTGTATGTTATTATACATGTAATTATAAATATAGTTAAATGTGGTTAAACATATAGTTGCGCATATAGATATACTTATATTATACATGTAGGTATATATATATATATTATATAATTTTATATATGTATACATATAGTTATCTATAGGTGTATACATGGTAAAATAAATTTTAATATACTAATATTTAAAAATGTATATTAAGTATATGTTGTAATATAATAATTATATTTTTAAATATAGTTATGTCTAATATTTTATAGTTGAACAGATAGTCAAAGATAATTATTTATAGTTATATGCACTTAAACCTTTGGGATCCAATGACAAAAAGATGCAAAATAGAAAACAAATAAGTTTGGCTTACAACAGATCAGAACAAAGTAAATGTAGTATTGTATTTTAGGCATGCAATATATAAATATAAATAAAATTTGAATCCCCCTAGAAACAGATGATGTCATCTACATAACAGAACACAACTCAAGCAAAATTGGCAAAGATTAGATCCACATCTAGATATGTTAACAAAGTTTGTTTCATCATACTAAAATTGTTTATGACTTGTCGGCAATGTAATTGGAAAGCCAATCAAGACCCTCGTAGAGGCCATTGCCAGAGGTAGGATAGGTGCTCTAAATGTGCCAATGGCGTTGGAGAAGAGAGTGAAGTCCTAGCTTGTTAGTAATTCCAGTTGCATTCATCACATTAGGAAAAGCTTGCTTATTAGCAAACCCCAGTAAAATTGCATCTCAATGCTTTTCCTCATTTAGCATCCATGCAACTCATATTTGGTTTCAATAACTCGATCCTTGTCATTGTTGTCCACCACAAATATGAGACCATGGGTATTTTGGAAGTAATCCCTCTAGAAAGGGCGAATCTTGTCTTGACCCCCAACATCCCACACAGTGAAATTAATGTTTTTGTATTCAACTTATACATAATGGTTGTCTTATCGCCAGCATCAAGACCTAGCATAAAAATCCTCATCTCCTTGTTGGCAAACAACGTGCTGAATAGCTTTGTGAATGTAAACCCCATTTCTTCTACTAAATTCAATCCCTTTGTCATATAGAAGTAAAGAGATTTGATGAGAGAAATAAACAGAATAAATAGACCTCAAGAGATGGTCACCAGCGAGGGAGGTCAACATCTATATGTTCTTATACCTATAGAATATATAATTAAAAATAGAGTTATATATAGATAAACATATAATTATATATAGATATATTCATACAAGTAGTTATAAGTAGTTATACATAGATATATACAAAGTTATAAATAAATATATAAATTTTTAATATGAATACATATATGTATACATAGATACAAATATAGTTATATTTAATTATATATAGTATAACATATTTATACAAATAGTATAATACAATTATATATAGTTATGCACATATAGTTAAAAATATGTATGTAGTTAAAGATATAGTTATATATAACATTTTTATAGCTATACATATATTAAAATACAATTATATATAGTTATATAATATTATACATATGATATATTTTGTTAAAAATATAGTTATATAGAATTATTCATATAGTTATAAAATATTATATAGTTAAAAAAATAGTGATATATAGTTATTAATATAGTTATAAAAATAGTTTACATAGTTACGAATATAGTTAAATATAATTATGAAGAGTTTTATATAGTTATACAAAAATTTATAAATAGTTATCATATACTATGATAACAACACACTCTCAAATGCCCAATTGAATTACACCAATATAGAGAAAGAACTTGTATCTATAATCTTTTCTTTTTGCAAGTTAATATCATATTTAGTGGGAACCAAAGTAATAGTATATACTAAATATTCTATAATCAAATATCTCATAGAAAAGAAAGATGTCATGCCTAGATTGATTTGATGGATTTTACTATTATATTCGTTTGAGCTAGAGATATTAGATAAGAAATGTACATATAATCAAAATTGAAAATAGCTTATCATGTCTAGAAAAAGAAGATAGAAGTGTTTTTGAAGAAGATAGAAGTGTTTTTGAAGAAGATATTAGATAGATTTGTTTATTTGAAAAAATTATAGTTTTGAATGAAAATGTAATTCCATGGCATGTATTATTGAATGAACCTTATCATTGAAAGTAGTACACTCATCAAATTTTGAGGTAGTGTTATATATGGGAGATTAGTAGTATCTTGCAATAATATCACTTTTTGCTACTGCTCTCACGAATTTGTGAAATATGTTAATATTTATGTGCTCAAGTATTTTTTTTCTCAAAATTAATGTTGATATTTACATATATATGCATCAATATATATCTACATATACACTACCCTACACACTCACAAATTTATACATCCATATACATTTGTATACATTTTTGTATACATCCATATATATCTACATATGCATAAATTTGTGAAAAAATTTATACTTTATATATCAGCATACACATTTTTGTACTTTTGTATATATTCACACATGTATCTACATTTTCAAGTAGTGTATATATACTTGTATGCATGCATATACTACTGAACACCCACACAAACATACACATATACCTATATACATAATGTATTTTTAAAGTCACGCATGAAACTATATATATATATATATGTGTGTGTGTGTGTGTGTAAATGTATTTAAAATTTTTTGATTTTTAAGATTTAATTAAAATAAAATATTATATATTGTACGCAATTATAAAATATTGTAAATTCTTTATACTTAAAACAAATATTTGTGTGTTGTGTACGCGCGCGCGCACGCGTGTGAAGCATATTAATGCGTAAAATGAAATTATAAATCAAATATATAAGCTCATATTTTATTCAAATAGGTATTCTTTTAATATTTATTTTAAAATAACTATCAGTATACACATATAAAAAATGAAGTTGGCGTATTTGTAAATTATGTTGTTTTTACAATTATGTTAAAAATTAAAATATAGGACATAAATAGATAATATTGTTTTTGTTTTCTATATAATATTTTTATTAAAATATTAATGTCTATGATAAATTTCTACCTATTATTTATTGCTATTAATAAATTTTTAGAAACATTAAAATTCAAACAAATATAATGTAGTGCATATAAATACATGCCTTTAATATTTTGTAAAAAACAAGTATTTCTTTAATTATGTTTAAACAAAACAAATTACCATATAAATACATGAGTACATTTTTCTACAAATTATTATTTTTTTATTTTATTCAAAATATATAAATGACTATATAATATATGAATTTGTTTTTTAAATAATTATTTTAATTTTTTTTTTAAATTGAATACATGACAATGTTTTTTTTGTAATTAATAGATACATTTCAAACAATTTTTATTTATAATAAATATAACATATTGCATACTATGAGGTGCAAATTTTATTTTGTAAATAAATTTTATTTTTAGAGTTTTATCTTTGTAAATTGAAACGACATCACATACATATTTTAAAAATTTTTTATAATATTTATTACACAAACATATTATTATTTGTTTTGAAATTTACAACATGAATTTTAACAAATAAACATTTTATTAAAAATTAATTTTAGTTAAATGATATTAAGTTAAACAAAAATACAAACCTTAAACATATTAAATCATAATGATTTATACACACATATAAAAATACATTAAAAATACATTTAAGGTTGAAAAAATTTAATTTAAGTTCCTAAAAATATATGGAAAAATGCTAAAGATATATACAATATCAAAAAATATATATATATATATATGAATGAAATGAATGATATAAATGGATATTAAGTTTCTGAAGCATGTAGTTATACATGTTGTAGATGTAGTTATATTTAGCTTTTCATGTAATTATATATACTTAGACATATGGCTATGTATAGGTATTGATGTAGATAAATACATTTATATATAGTAATATGTTGATATACATATTGTTAAATACATTTATATATAGTTATATATAAATGTATAAATCTTTATACATTTAAGTTCTGCAAATCAATAATTGTATTTAAACATAACTATACATCAATATTAATGTGTGATATAATTCAAACTTCTTATATAAGTGTATTTTACTATATCTATAACTATAAAAATAGTATACATAAATATAACTATATATAAATATAACAACATATATTTAATATGCACACACACACACACACACACACACACACACATATACATACATATGCATGTATGTATGTATGTCAGATGAGCTGGATATCTTATATATTTTAACCCAGTATGAATCATATTGATAGTCAATGCTAGGGTATTTATAAGGGAGCCTATGCGGCATTTAATTAAACATAGTAACTAACATATAGTCAAATACATACATGTATTTAAATGTCTGGTAAATTAGTATCAGTATACATAAAACCTATTACATTTTTATTTGAACTAATTGAAAAATGGTCAATATATGTTTGCAGATATTAATTTGACATTAATAAATATTAATGTGACTATACTTTAAATTTATAGATATTAAATACACTTTTACATTTTTATAAGAGTGTTTCTTTTTCCCTATACATAAAGCCATGTATAAAATATAATTTACAAATATTATTTTAATTATACTTAATGGGTAGGCACGACGATATGGAATAATAGATATTTTCATAATGCAAATTTATTAAATGTGTATTTCATAATGATGACTTACAAATTTCAAATATATATTATTAAAAGCCTTCATAAATCAGAATAACTTTATTTGTGTAAATAATGTATATAATGTTATTTGTATAATACTAATTATATTTGAAATACACATGTATATTGAATGTATCACATATAGAATTAAGATAGATATATATATATAGATATAGATATAGATATAGATATATATATATATATATATATATATATATATATTAAATATATGTTGTTATATTTATATATAGTTATGTTTATGTATACTATTTTTATAGTTATAGATATAATAAAATATACTTATATATTATTGTGTTATATACACACTACCCAACACAAACACCAACACCCATTTTGTGATTAAACTAAGAAAAACAAAATACCGTTGAGTAGAAAAAAAAGGAAATAAAGTCGGCATACCTACTGTGCACCATCAGCGTCCACACAATGAGAACAGATTGTATCACAAATGCATTAGGTAGGTATATGAATAAGTTTATATAAGCAATCCAAGAATACAATGGAGATTAACAAAGAAAAATTTCGGAAAAAAAATTAACAGAATCAATATGCAAACTCTTGCATTAAAATAATCTATGAAAAATTAGGGTATAAAATGTACTTCAAATCAATAATAAATTATTGCTTAATCTTCGAATAGGTTTTGATGCGTCTGTGTCAAGAGATAGATGGAAGACTATGGAGGACTTGTGCTTCGCTTGTTAGAGTAGTCTCTAGAGTCTCGACAAGTGATTATATATATTACCATAATATTTATATTTTTAATTATAAAAACATTAAATAAATAAATAAATATATATATATATATATAATACAAAAAACTCATGTATTTTATTAACTATAAAATTTTTCCACATAATTAATGTGGCGTGTAGGAAGGTACACAGAAAAAAAACACTTATAATTTTTTATTATATATGATTAAATAAGGAATATATAAACAATATAAAAAAATATATGTTGAGCCTTATTCAAAAAAATATCAAATAGCTACAAAATTAACAAACTCATATAATAAAAAGATACATGAAAAAATGACTTTGTCTTCATGTCACTCTCCTAAGAGTTATAAAATACTCAATGTTAAAAACATATAACAATTTATATTTTATGGTTATAAATTTTTAAGAATTCATATTAATTTTTATGAAGATAATATGAAATAATTTTAAATGCATAAAATTTAACTATTATGTTGATATCATTAAAATTTTAAATTTAAAAAATTAATATAATAATTAAGAAAAAAAATAAAATATAATAAGAAAAAAATTATAAGAAGAATGCAAAGAAATTAATATAATAAGAAAAAATTTATATTTGATAATATGAAGATATCTAATAATATTATTTGACAAAGAATAACAATAATATATAATAAGAAAAAAAAATAAATAATTAAGAAGAATAGGAAGAATGCAAAGATAACAAGAATGAATAAAATAAGAAGAAGAAAAAATATATAATGATTAAATAGAAAAAAAAGAATAAGAAGAATAAAAATATTAAAAATAATAAGAAGTAAAATAAGAATACGAAGAATAAGAAGAATAAGAAGAATAAGAAAATAAGAAAATAAGAAAAATAAGAAAAATAAAAGAATAAAATAAAAAGAATAAAAAGAATAAAAAGAATAAAAAAGAATAAAAAGAATAAAGAATAGAATAAGAATATAAAAAATAAAAAGAATAAAAAGAATAAAAAGAATAAAAATAATAAAAAGAATAAAAATA
>JAREIK010001559.1:120010-133470 GCA_029783825.1 Sapria himalayana | reverse complement strand
TAGAAAGATAGACAGACTAAAATATAATTAGAGAGACTGAAGATAGATAGATAAATAGACAGGTTGATATTTAGTTTGATATTAGAATGATAGAAAGACTGATCATTTTTTGATAGATAGATAGATTAATTAATAAAGATAGATAAATAAATAGATATACAAATAGATATTCAGATAGACAGACAGACTAATAGACTGATAAATAGATGATATGGAATGATATATAGATAGTTAGATATACAAATAGATAGAAAGAGAGATACACATAAAGATAGATAGACAAAAAAGAAAAATACATAAAAAATAGATAGATAGACAAATTAAAATAAGAAAAATAGTTTATAAACATAGATAGATTGATATAAATATCTACAAAATATAGACATATAGATATAAGATAGACTAATAGATTGATAGATTGATAGACAAATATGTATACAGATAGATAGTAAGATAAATAGATAGATAGATAGTTAGTTAGATTGATAGATAGATAAATAGACAGAAAGATAAATAGATAGATAGATAAATATACATCGACATATATATAGATAGATAGACAAATATATAAACAAATAGATATATAGAAAGATAGACATATAATATAGATAGATAGATAGATATATTGATAGAAAGATATATAGGCAGATAGATAGATAGATAGATTATAAATTACAAATTGATAGATATATTGATAGATAAAGAGATGATAGACAGCTAGATTGACACATAGATAGAGAGATTGATAGATAAATAGATGTACAAATAGATAGACAGACAGATAGATAAATAGATGGACAGATAGAAAGACAGATAGTTAAATATATAGATAGATATACAGGTATATAGATACATAGATAGATAGATATAGATATATATTTATATATATAGACAAAAGGCTAACAAAAAGACTGACAGATTATTAGATAGATTGTTAGATATAAAAAAATATAGATAAATAGATTTATAGGCAAATATATAGATTGATTTATATAATGACTGATGTACAGCTAGATAAACAAATATATAAGTATATTGATAGATAGATATATTGATTGATTTATAGTTAAATAGATAGATAGATTGATAAAAAGAAAGATATATAAATAGATAGATAGATAGATGATATATATATATATATATAGACATATAGATAGATAGATTGAGAGATAGATAAATAGATAGACGGATAGATAGACTGATTAATAGAGTGATATATAGATAGACAAAAAGAAATATTGACATAAATATAAACAAAAATTTAACAAAAATTTTGACATATAGATAGTCAGATAGAAAAATAGATAGATAGATAGATAGATAGATAAACAAATAGATACATTGATAGATAGATAGATAGAAAAAAAGATAGATAGATCGATAGAAAGATAAAACATTTCATTCATTGATAAATAAATAGAAAGATAAAAAGAAAGATATATAGATTGATTGATAGATAGACTGATAGAAAGATAGATAGATATAAAGATATGTATATTGATAGATAGATAGACTGATAGATAGACAGATATATTGACAAATTGATAGAAGCAATACCAAATAGATAGAAGCATAAACAAATAGATAGAGAGATAAATATATAGAAAAATAGATTGACAGACAGATAGCTAGATTGATAGATCAATAGATTGATAAAATCATATACAAATAGTTAGACAGATTGATAGACAGATAAATAGATATATAGATAGATAGATAGACAAATAGATAGATAGATATATAAATAAATAGATAGATATAAAGATAGATAGAAAGATAACCATATATATATATATAGACAGACACATAGACATACAGACAAGTTGGAAAATAAACTTATAGATAGATAGATAGATAGTTAAATTGAAAGATCAAAATATAGATAGAAAGATAGTTAGACAAATAGATAAATAGAAGAAAGACTTATAGATAGAGAAATTGATAAATACATACACAGATAGATAGACAAATATTAGACAGATAGCTAGAAAGATTGTTAGACATAATGATAGACAGATTGACAGATAGATTAATAGACACATAGATAGACAGACAGATAGATGGATAGATAGATAGATAGATAGATAGATCAATCGATTGATATACATATAGATATATTGATAGATAGGCAGTTAGATAGATAGATAGCTAGCTTTCTAGATAGATAGATTGATAGACATAATAATAGACATACAGACAGACAGATGGATAGACAAATAGATAGACACAGATTTAAAAATTGAATGATAAACAGATAGTTAGAAAAATTGATAAATAGATTGATAGAAAGATTGATAGACAGATAGATATAGAAAAAGCTAGACTAAAAGAATGATTGATTGATAAATATATTGATAGATAGATTTATTTATAGATTGAGAGATAGATAAATGTAATAAAAAAAATAAAAGAATAAACAAATATATAGATAGATAGGTGGATAGATATATAGACCGATAGATAGACAGATAAATAGACAGATTAATAGATACATAGATAAATACATAGATAGATAATTACTTAGATAGATAGATAGATAGATCAATCGATATATAGAAAGATATACAAATTAATAGGCAGATAGATAGATAGTTAGACAAATAGCTAGATAGATTGAAAGATAGATTAATAGATAAACAAACAGATAGATAGATAGAAAGATAAACCCATAGATAAAAAGATACAAAGATAAACAAATAGATAGATAAATATATAAATAGATTGATAGCCAAATTTATAGGCATATAGATATATAGAAATCTAGTATAATAGAATGATTGATTGATAGACTGATTGATATATAGAGTTATAGATTGATTGATTTACAGATTCACAGACATAATGATCGAAAATAAATAGAAAATAGATAGAAAATAGATAGATAGATAGACATATGAAAAGATAGATAAATACACATATTGATTAACAAATAGATAGACAAATAGATAGAAATATAGATAGACAGATAGATAGACATATGGACAGATTGATAAATACTTATATTGATTGACAGATAGATAGATAGACAAATTAATAGATGGATAGATAGATATATATATATATATATAAAAGATAGATAGGTAGATAAATAGATAGATAAATAAATAGACATATAGATAAATAAATAGATAAACACCTAGATAGATAGATTGATAGACATATAGATTAATAAATAGATAGACACATAGTTAGATTAATAGATACACATATAGATAAATAAATAGATAGACACATAGATAGATTGATAGATAGAATGATAGATAGATTAATAGACATATAGATTGATATATAGATCAAAAGATAGATTAATAGATTAATTGATTGATATATAGATAGATATATCGACATATATATATATATATATATATAGACATATAGACATATAGATAGATAGATAGATAGACCTATAGATAGACATAAAGATAGATAGATAGATATATAAATAGATAAAAAAATAGATAGACATATAGATAGATATATAGAAAGATAGATAGATAGACATGCAGATAGATAGACAGATAGATAGAAAAATAGATAGACAGATAGATAGATAAATACATAGACACATAGATAAATAGATGGATAGATAGTTAGAAAGATACATAGATATATATATATATTTATTTATTTATAAATAGATAGACAAATTGATAGACATATATATATATATATATATATATATATATATATATATATAACTTAGATATATACATAGATAGATAGTTTGAATTATTGATTGATAGATAAATTGATAGACAAATTCATAAATATATTGATAGATAGATTGAAATACTAATAGATAGATTGATTTATAGATAGAAAGATACAACTAGAAAAATCCCATATAGAAAGGGACAAATCCCTAGCTAAATGTGCATTTCCATCGCTAAATATGATATAGCGATGGATTAATGATGGATCGGTTCCCTATCTAAAATGCTGATCGCTAAAATTTAGTAAGTGAAATTGTCACTAGATAAAAATTTAGTGACGGAAAATTCATTGCTAAAAAAGATAAATTCCCTAGCTAAATTAGTAAGCTAAATGAGATTTTCAATCGCTAAATGAAAATAATGATGGAAGATTTTCCATGCTAAAGTACTTGTCACAAAATTTTAGCGACAGAAATAGTCCCTAGCTAAATAAATTTAGCAATGAAAAATTCCATTGCTAAAATATAGATTTCCCTTGCTAAATTAGCTAGGTATTTTCCCAAACTTTTTAAATTTCAAAACAATTTTTAGAATTTAATCTATTTTAAAATTTTTTAATTAACTACTTTAATATTTTTATTTTAAATTGAATAAAAAATGAAACTACAAATAATCTATAATAAACAAAAAATAAAATCATTTAATAACTTATTTTAATTTAATATTTTACATAATTGAAATAAAAAAATAATAAAATTTTATTACATCTTTTCATCAATGTATCTACCAACAGTGCATAAATTATAATATATCCATTCATTTATGTTGTTTTCTCTCCCTCTGCTCCTCTAATCACCATTTTTTATTGTGACAAAGCTGTCTGAGTCACGCCACGTAATGTATTGTGAAAAATCCTATCACTTATACAAGCTTTGTGTGAGGAACAATACAGTATCATATCTGTAAGAAATTTAAACCACTTAATCTAATTAAAATAAAAAAAATGTCATGTTTTGATAAAAATATAATCTTACAGTATATATATAAATATATACTAGCATTTCTCTCGTATATACATTATTGTAGTATATGTATATAAAAATGGTAGTATTATGTGTATATATATACTGATTACAAATATACTCAGTATATATGTAAATAAAATACTATAGTATTATATGTACATATATACTAACTTTATTCATATGTATATACCGCATTTGTTGCTGTTGCTATAGCTCCCGATGCTACTGCCACTGTTGTCGCTATTGCCACTACTGCCACTGCCAATGTGCCTGTTGATGCCACTACCACTGCCAATGTTGCTGCCAAAGCCCCTGAAGCTACCGTCACTGTCACCGCTGCCTCTATTGCCGCTGATGCTGTCATTCCTTCCGTCATCGCTGTAGCGGCTGTCACCATTGGCCACTACAGTTGTTGTCGCCACTAGCTACTTTAGTGGCTGCCTCCACTATACGCTGTAGTGGCTCCCGCTACTGGCCGCTACAGCCACCACTTGTGCTACCACTGCATGCCAGAACTACCGCAGCTGCTACCACTGCCGCCGCTGCTACCACCGCCATTGTCGCCACTACCACTGTCGCTGTCGCCACTACCACCTCTACCTTTGCTGCCACTGCTTTCGGTGTTGCCGCTACTTCCGGTGTTGCCACTACTTCCGGTTCTACCGCTGCTCCTGCTGCTGCTGCCACTACCACTATTGGCACTGCCTCCGCTGCCGCCGCTGCCGCCGCTCCCACTGATGTCATCGCCGCCGCTACTATTGCCACCGCCACCATTACTGCTTCTACCACCATTTTTACCACCCTTGCCACTACAGCCACTGCTGCCACTACTACCACTACTACTACTACTACTACCACCACTATTTCCATTGTAGTCATTACTACTGTTGTCGCCGCTGTCATTGTTACTGTTGCTGATAATAGGCTTTTACATACCTATAATAGGCTAAAACTCTACCCAAAAAATTCGTAGACACACAAACATATTCACAGATATATAAAAATATTTATTATAGACATGAACAAATACAAATTAAAATTGAATGTCATACAGCTTCAACAAAAATTTAATTAAATAATTTTATATTTTTATATTAATTGAATAATAACAGAAACTATAAATGAAAATTTTTAATTACACAAAAAAATCATTTAATAACTTATTCTAATACAATATTTTAAATAAATAAAACAAAAAGATAATACAATTATATTATATCTTATAAATAAATGTATCTACTGACTATGCATTTAGTATAATTTATCAATACATTGATGTTATTTTCTCTCCCTTTGCTCCTCCGATTACTAACTTTCTATTGTGAAAAAGTTATCTGAGTCATGGTGTTTCATGTATGTTAAAAAAACCTTCGCTTATACAAGTTTCATATGAGAAACAATGCGGTACCATATCTATAAGAAATTTAAACCATTCAATTAAATCAAAAAAAATTTTAAAAAAATTATGTTTTGATAAATATATATTACTAGAGTAAATATCTACATATATACTAGCATTTCACTCGTACATATATTACTATAGTATACATACATATAAACTATAGTATTATGAGTACATATATATTGAATAGATATATACTCAATATATACGTAAATAAAATATTGTTGTATTATATGTACGTATATACTTACTATATACATATGTATATACAACATTTTTTGTTGTTGCTGCTACTTTCACTATCACTACCGCTACTATCACTAGTGCAGCCACTACTACTGTTGCTTCCGCTATTGCTGCCATGGCTGTCGGTGCTGCCACTCATCACATCT
Source organism: Sapria himalayana (assembly GCA_029783825.1). Taxonomy (NCBI): domain Eukaryota; kingdom Viridiplantae; phylum Streptophyta; class Magnoliopsida; order Malpighiales; family Rafflesiaceae; genus Sapria; species Sapria himalayana. Next base: position 126,998 of record JAREIK010001559.1, on the reverse strand, counting down.
AAAAATTACATACGTATATACATACTAACTATATACATACTGACTATATACGGATAATTTATATGTCTAAAAATTATCAATATAATATATATATTTATATGTAACTCTATATATTTCTATCATTAATCTATAAGTTAAAGGTGCCTGCCATCATGCATCAGTCATCATGTCTTCGCTCGTGTCGTGTCCATGTTCTAGGTACCCAAGTCATACATGGCACGGCACATGGGCCTTCGACACAGCATGACACAAATTGTGTTGAGGATCCACTCGGCATGAGCCCAGGCATGGTCCTAGACTGTATCATGTCGGGTCGGGCACACCTGAACTATGTCTAACTTCGAGCCTAGCCCGACTTCCCGGCCCATTTGATACCTCTATATAACACCACATAATTTTTAGTCATGATGAACTTTTTTTACTACCCTTTTACTCCATGGAGGAAATGCCTTAGTAGTTTTCATTCTTGTTGCTGCAACTTTGTACTCCAAAGAAATAGTTCAATGGTCATGATATTTTTGTCACTGTGACTATTGGTTATAGGTAGTGATTACCTCAGTCATAGTATTATTGCCGCCATAATTTTGAGTTCCAAAGAAGAATTACTTCTGACATGGTATTCTTTGTCACAATAACTTTTCAATCTAAAAGAGATTAAAAGAAATATGATAGAGTCATGAATTTAATCTAAACTTATGACTTTCTACTTAAAATAATGCACAAACCTAAAAAAATGTTTTGGGCAAATGAATATATATGATGAATATAAAATTGAGCCAAACTTGGGTTTTTCTGAAAAATTAAGAAATGATTAAATGATAATTAATAAATATTAAATTATATATGATTATATGGATAAATGTCAAGTGCAAATGAATATGTGAGTATATAAATAAATAATATATGCTAAATGAGAAATTTAAAACCCGAAAAATTAACTAATAGAAATGACACCTTTTCTTTTGGATGAAAGATCTCAAAAGAAAATACATTCAAAAATAAAAGAAAAAGATATTTAATTGATTAAATAATTTATATTAATAATTAAGAAATACCAGAAAGATCAAGGAACACCTCCATGTGAGAGAAATATTCTTGATATTTCAACTATATTTTTATTCTTTTTTATTACTTTATTTTTAATTAGTTTTTTTTGTAAAGAATATCTGATAAATCATTTCATAATTCTAAAGATATTAGAAAAACTTAGGTAAATATATTTTGAAATGATTATTGTTTCTCAAATTAGAATATAACAGTCACATTAAATTTAAATATGTTTAAACCATCACTAATTTACTGGATCTCATAAGAACTCTAAAATTAAATGTGTTTGATCATGATTACTACTAAAATAATTGACCAGTATAAAATTTTATTGTATACATCTATCCTAGGATTAGTAAGTGTGGATTAGAAGAGGGTTAAAAAAAATTATATAAAAAATCACATTAAATTTTTATTATTTTCAGAAAATATACTAAAATATTAAAGTATAATTTCTTTATCGAATTAAGAAATCTCATTGAAAAGGAGGATGGGCATTAATAGATATAATAAAAAATAAAAACAATCATAAATAATAATTTTACAAAAAATCTATGTATTTACATAAGTATTACATAATGTATCAAATAAAAAACTCTAATATATTTTTTTAATTAATGTCACACTTTAAATAGTACAAATTATTTTTTTTCTTTACCCCTAAAGAACTTTTTAATTGAATAACAAAGCATGACTACTTTACACCAATCTATCTGTCTATCTATATATCAATCTATCAATCTATCTATATATCAATCTATTTGTCTATCTATCTTTCTATGAATCTATCTGTCTATTAATCTCTCTATCAATCTATCTATATATCTATCCGTGTATATATTTGTCTATCTATCTATCTATCTATTAGTTTATCTATTTGTCTATCTAAATAACTATCTATGTGCTTATTTATTTGTCTATTTATTTATCTATCTCTCTATCTATCCATCTATTTGTCTATATATATATATATATATATATATATATATATATATATATATATATCTATCTATCTATCTAAATGTTTATCTATCTATTTATCTGACTATCTATCTATCTATTTTTCTATCTATCTATTTTTCTATCTATCTATTTATCTATCTTTCATCTATCTATTTTTCTATATATATATATATATATATCTATCTATCTATCTATTTATCTATCTATCTACTATCAATCTATTTATCAATCAATCTATCAATATTTAAATCAAACTATTTATCCATTGTCTATATATCGGTCTATCTATATATCTATCTATATGTTTATAAGTCTGTCTATATGGCTATCTAATTGGCTGACTAGTAGTCTATTTGTCTGCCTATCTATTTGCCTATTTATTTTTCTATCTATATTTCTATCTATCTATTTATCTATCTACCCATCTAAATATTTGTCTATCTATTAATCTATCTTTCAATTTAATAATCAATTTATCTATTTTTCTATCCATCTGTTTATCTATCTATCTATCTATCTACCTATATATCTCTTTATCTATTTGTTTATATATCTGTCTATAATTTGTCTTACTTTTTGTTTATCAATATGTCTACCTGTTAATCTATAAATCTATCTATCTATCTGTTTGTTTGTCTAACTATTTATTTGTTTGTTTTTCTATGAGTCTATCTTTGTCTCTATGTATATATTGATCTTTCTATCTATCTCTTTATGTCTCTATATGTTAGTTTTTCTATATGTGCATCTATATATTTGAATTACAATTGTCTATCTTTCTGTCTACTATACTATCCATATAATTGAATGTCTATATGCTTGACTGTATGTCTACCTAACTATTTGTCTACCAAATTTGCTGTGTGTTTATCTATCTATTAGACTATATGTCTGTCTATCTGTTAGTATGTTAGTCTATTAGTCTACTAGTCTATCAGTTTGTCAATCTTTCAATTAGTTAGTTTATCTATTTTGTCTATGTATCCATCTGTCTATCTATTTTTCTATCTATATATCTCTTTATCTTCCTATCTATCTACCAATCTCTCTATCTCTCTATCTCTATATCTTTCTATCTATTTCTCTATTTATCTATCTATCTCTCTCTCTCTCTCTATCTCATTATCTATCTATATTTCTATCATCCTATCTCTTTTTTTATCTATATATATATATATATATTCTCTCTCTATCACTCAAACTCTCTACCTCTCTATCTTTTTATCTTTGCATCTATCTATCTTTCTATGTCTCTATCTCTCAACCTCTCTTTCTCTATATCTCTCTACATACTTACCTACTTAACTAGCTACATTCCTACCTAGCTATCTCTTTATCTATCTAACTTCTTGTCTATCTATCTATCTCTCTATCTATCAATCTATATATCTGTCTATATGTCTATCAGCCTTTCTATCTATATGGCTCTCTATCTATTTTGCTATCTTTCTGTCATTTTTCTATCTATCTCTCAATCTCTTTATCTGCATATCTAACTATTTGTCTATCTATCTCTCTATCTGTATATCTAACTATCTATCTATATATCAATCAATCTATCTATTTGTCTATCTATCTATCTATATATTTATTTATCTATCAACCGTTCTGTCTATCTGTCTATATTTCTATATGCCTATCTATATATATGTCTATCTGTCTAATTGTTTATCTATCTATCTATCTGTATTTCTTTATATCTACTGATCTATCTAACTGTCTACTAGTCTATCCGTTTATCTGTCTAAGTGTATATATATATGTCTATCTATTTATAAATCTATTTATCTATCTATCTATATGTCTATAAGATTATGTGTCAATCAATCAATCTATCTATCTGTCTACGAGTCTAACTTTATATTTGTTTATATATTTATCTATCTATCTATCTATCTATCTAACTATCTCTCTATTTTTCTATTTCTCTATTTGTCTATGTTTCTATTTGTCTATCTTTCTATTTGTCTATCTATCTATATGTCTATTTGTATATATGTCTATCTATATGTCTAACTATAAATCTATTTTTTTGTCTATATATCTATCTGTATATTTGTCTATTTTTCAATCTATCATACTATCTATATGTCTATTAGTCTATTAATCTATATATCTATCTATATATATTTTTTCTATCTATCTATCTATCTTTCTTTCTATTTTTCTATCTATCTATTTGTATATATGTTTATCTACATATCTATCTATATATGTGTCAATCTATTCATCTATCTTACTATTTTTCTATTTTTCTATTTGTATATAGGGTTATCTACCTATCAACCTATCTATCTATCTATATATGTGTATATCTGACAACCTGTCTATATGTTTATCTATCTATCTGTCTATTTGTGTAGCTATCTATTTGTCTTTTTGTGTGTCTATCTATTTATCATTCTTTTAGTATATCAATCTATTAGTCTATTAGTCTATTAGTCTATTAGTCTAGTAGTTTATCAGTTTAATAATATCTCTATTTTCCTTTCTGCATGTTTGTCTGCTTATCTATCTATCTCTAAATCTGTCTAACTCTCTATCTCTTTATCTCTCTATATCTTTCTCTCTCTATCTTCTATCTCTCTATTTTTCTATCTATCTACATGTCTATTAGTCTATATATAAATCAATCGATCTCTATTTGTCTATTTGTCTATCTATCTAACTAACTAACTAACCATCTGTCTGTCTATCTGTCTATTTGTATAACTATCTGCCTGTCTATCTGTCTATTTGTATAACTATCTGTCTGTCTATCTATCTACCTTTCTTATTGTCTATAAATATGTCAATCTATCTATAAATCTATATGTCTATTTTTATATCAATCTATCTTTCTATCCGTCTATCAGTCTAACTCTATATTTGTCTCTATATCTATCTATCTATATATCTATCAAGTTGTCTAACCATTTATCTATTTATCTATTTGTATACCTTTCTATCTGTCTACCTATCTATCTATCTATATTTCAATTTGTACATCTGTCTATCTATCGATATCTTTATCTATATATTTTTCTATCAAACTATATGTCTTTTTATATATCTATCTATCAGTCTATTTGTCTATATATTTATCTGTTTATATGTCTATCTACCTATTTATCACTCTGTATATCTATTTATCTATTTTTCCATTTATCTATCTATCTGTCTGTCTGTCTATAGGTCTATCTATTTATCCATATCTCTATGTATTTGTCTATTTTTGTATCTATATATCTATTAGTTTATGTTTCTATCTGTCTATTTATCTATCTATCTTTTTCTCTATCTTTTCTCTATCTTTTTATGTGTCTATATGTTTATCTGTCTATATATCTACCTATGTATCTGTCAGTCTATCAATCTATATATCTTTGTATCTATATATCTATCTATCTGTCTTTATGTCTAATGATCTAACTTTATATCTACATATCTATCTAACTATATATGTGTGTTATTGTCCATTAGTCTATTATTCAACAATCTATCTATCATTTTCTCAATATGTTTATCTATCTATCTTTCTATATGTTTATGCATCAATATACCTATTTGTTTATCTCTGTATCTATCTATCTATCTAGCTTTTTGCCTATTTATCTATTTTTCATTCTTCTTATCTACCTGATAACTATCTGTTTATATGTCTATATGTATATATATCTATCTATAGGCATGTCTATCCATCTATCTATAGGCCTTTCTATTTATATGTCTATCTGTCTATCTATCAAACTTTCTATCTATCTATCTATCTGTCTATATGCCTATCTATATATTTATCTATTATCTATTTTTCAATCTGAATATCTATCTATCTGTCTGTCTATCTGTCTGTGTGTCTATCTATCTTTGGATCTTATAGTAAGTCTAACTATATATCATTCTATCTGTGTATCTATCTATCTGTCTATCTGTGTGTCCATCATTCAATCAATCTATCTATCTATCTATTTTTCTATCTATCTATCTATCTATTTGTGTATAAGTCTAAGCTATATATCTATTTATATTTCTATCTATCTATATATCTATTTGTCTATATATCTATCTATCTAATTATCTATATGACTAGCTGTTTATTTTACTATTTATCAATCTATCTATCTAACTATCTATCTATCTAATTGTCTATCTGTCAATTAATCTTTTTGTATGTCTATTTGTCTATCTATCTATATGTCAATTTGTCTATCTGTCTAACTATATATTTGTATATGTATATATGTAGTAATCAATCTATCAACCTATTTCTGTATATATATCTCTGTCTATCTAAAAATATGGGTAATTGTCTATCGGTCTATCTTTCTATCTATTTATTAGTTTGTATGTCTATTTAACTATTTGTCTATTTGTCTATCTATCTATCTATCTATATATTTATCAGTATTTCTATTTATCTTTTCATATGTCTATCTATCTTTTTGTAAATCTGTATATAAATCTATCTATCTCTTTATATATAAATCTATATATCTATGTATCTATCTATCTTTATGTCTTTCTATCTATATTTCTATATGTCTATATGTCTATATGTGTATATGTCTATCTATCTATCTATCTATTTGTGAATTTATCAATATGATAATCTTTCTAACAACTAACTTTATAACTATTTATCTATCTATCTATATAACTATCTAATTATGTTTCTATCTATTTATCTATCTATATATCTGTCTATCTATCTATCTATATATCTATCAATCGATCTATTTATCTATCTATCTATATGTCTACCTATCTTTCTATCTATATGTCAATGTATCTATCTATATATCTATCAATTAATTTATCTGTCTATCTATTTTTATGTCTATTTGTCTATCTATCTATCTCTCTACCAATTTGCATATCTAAATATCTATTATCTATCTATCTAAATGCATATCTATCTATATGTCCATTAAGCTATTTGTCACCCTATTAATCTATCTTTTTATCAATTAGTCTATCTATCAATCTATCTTTCAATATA
>JAREIK010001559.1:52510-117510 GCA_029783825.1 Sapria himalayana | reverse complement strand
TGTCAATCAATCAATCAATTAATCAATTTGTCAATCTATTAACTCTATATTTGTCTATATATTTATCTGTCTATATATCTATTTTTCTATCTATCTATTTATTTGTCTATCTTTCTATCTATATATTTATTTTAATAACTATATGCCTATCTGTATATCTATATTTCTATATATCTCTCTATCTATTTATATGTCTTTATGTATATCTATCTTTGTTTCTATCTGTCTATATGTCTATTTATCTATCTAGCTATCTATATATCTATTTGTCTAATTGTCTATATGTATATCTATCTATCAATATATAAGTTTTTTCTGCCTATCTATCTATCTAGTTATCTGTTTATCTACCTTTTTGTTTATCTATTTTTCTATTTATCTATCTATCTCTCTTTTTATCTCCCTATATATCTATCTATATGTCTATTTGTATTTCTATTTATTTGTCTATCTATTAATTTGACTATCTATCTCACTATTAATCAATATTTTTGTCTATATATCTATCTATATGACCTATCCATCTATTTGTGTATTTGTCTATTTCTGTATCTATCTATCTTTATATTTATTTGTCAATCTATCTATCTATCTATTTGTCTTTGTGTCTATCTACAAATCTATATAACTTCCTTTAGTCAATTCGTGTATTTTTCTATTTGTCTATATGCCTATTTTAATGTTTATTTATCTATGTTTCTATCTATATCTATCTATCTATCCATATTTTTGTCTATCAGTATATCAGTCTATTTATCTTTTTAGCTATCTCTTAATATATCTATCTTTCTTTCTTTCTATGTGTCTAAGTATCTTTCTATCTATCAGTATATCTATTTATCTATATATCTGTATATATATTTATTTATCTATCTATCTATCTATTTATCTATCGATCGATCTATCTATCTATTTTTTTATCTATCTATCTATTTGTCTATCTATCTGTCTATCTCTATATCTTTACAATTGTCGATTTTTCTATCTATCTATATGTCTATCTATCTATATATCAAACTAAAAATCTTTAAATTTATTTATCGGCCTATATATCTATTTATCTATATATACATCTTTCTAGTTTTCTTTTAGTCTACCACTCAAACTATCTATCTATCTATCTATTTAGTTATCTTTCTATCTATATATCTATCTCCCTATTTGTGTATCTATCTATTTCTTTAAATCATTGCATGTTTATCTATCTATTTGTGAAATAGTCTAACTATATTAATATATAATTAAGTAACTATCTTTTGTCTATCATTCTATTAGTAAATCTATCTATCGCTCTATCAATGTTACAGTTAGTATGTCTATCTATCTATTTATCTATCTATCTATATATCTAAATATCTAACTATCTATGTATCTTTCTATCTATTTGTATATCATCTATCTTTGTATATATCTACATGACTATCTAAATATGTCACTAATTTTTTATTTACCTATTTGTTTATCTATATATCTATCTTTTTTCTAAATGTCTATATGTGTATCAATCTATATATGAAACTAACTAATTCTATATCTTTCAATCTATCTATCTATATGTTTAACTATCTAACTATTCTTTGATTATTAGTGTATCAGTCAATGTATCAATCTATTGATATATATATATATATATATCAATCATTAATATACATATCTATCTATCTATTTGTTTATCTATCAATCTGTCTGTCTGTCCGTCGATCTATCTTTTAGTATATCTATCTATCTATCTATCTGTCTATTTATCTATCTGTGTATGTGTATATATGACTATCTTTCTATTTACCTACTATTTATATATTTACCTTTTAATCTCTCTAGCATTCTATTTAGCTATTTATCTATCTGTTATGTGTCTATTTGTCTATTTTTTCAATCTTTTTTTCTGTCTATCTATCTATCTATCAATCTATCTGTCTATTTGTATAAGTTTTTATCTGTCTATCTATCAATCTATCTGTCTATTTGTATATGTTTTTATCTGTCTATCTATCAATCTATCTGTCTATTTGTATAAGTTTTTATCTGTCTATCTATCAATCTGCCTATCTATCTATTTGTCTATTTATCAATATGTCTATGTGTCTATCTATCTATCTATCTATATTTCAATCTGTATATCTACCTATCAGTCTATCTATCTATTTGTCTATCTATCCATCTATCTATCTAAAAATCTGTCAATCTGTCTATTTATCTTTATGACTTTTGTAAATCTATCTATCTTTCTATCTAACTAACTATCTATCTATCTGTCAAACTAATATTCTTTCTATCTATATGTCAATCAGTCTATCTATCTATCCACCTATCTATTAATCTATCTATCTATCTATTTGTCTATTTGACTATCTATCTATTAGTCTATCTATCTATCTATCTGATTGTCTATTTATCTATCTTTTTGTTTATCTATCATATATGTCTGCCTACCTATAGATTATCAATCTATCTTTCTATTTATCTATATGACTACCTGTCTATTTGTCTACATATCTATATGTCTATCTGCCTATCTACCTATCTATTTATTTGTTTATCTATATATCTATCTGTCTATCTATCTTTCTATCTATTTATCTATCTATCAACTTGTTAATCTATCTATCAGTCAATTTGTCTATTTATCTATTTATATGTCTATCTATCTATTTGACTATCTAAATATATGTTTATCTACCTATCTACTTATCTAATAATCTATCAATTGCCTATCTGTCTATCTATATAATTTTCTATTTAATATTCTATCTATCTATTTGTATATCTAGCTATTTCTCTATCTATCTATCTAGTTTTTATCTATTTATCTATCTATCTATCTATATATCTTTTAGTCTATCTTTCTTTCTTTCTTTCCATCTATTTATCTGTGTGTTTATTTGGATATCTGTATATCTATCTATCTTTCTATTTTCCTATCTATTTATCTATTTTACTATCTATCTATAATTATATCTCTATATTTTCCTATCTATCTAAATATCTATCTATCTGTCTATTTCTCCATAAGTCTATTTGTCTATGTGTCTAGATATCAATTTGTGTATTGATCTATCTCTTTATATGTCCATTTGTCTATATATCTAAGTGTCATGTGTATATGTGTATATGTGTATGTGTCTAAATATCTATCTTTTTTTATATATAAATATCTATCTCGCTATATATATATATATATATCAATCTATCTATATATTTATCAATCAATCAATCTGTCTATCTTTCTATAAGACTTTCTAAGTATTTTTTAATCTTTTTATATGTATATTTGTCTGTTAGGATATTTGTCTACCTACCTACCTATCTATCTATCTCTTTAAATGTTTATCTATTTATCTATCAACATAACTATCTATTTATTTATTAATCTATCTATATGTCTATATGTTTATATATATCTCTTTCAATTTATCAACCTATCTATTTATAAGTCTATATATTTGTCTATCTATCTATCTATATGTCGATTAGTCTATCTAGATATCTATATATCTATATATCTAACTTTCTTTATATCTATCTATCTATCTATCTAACTTTCTTTATATCTATCTATCTATATGTTTTTTTTGTTCATCTCTCTATCTGTCAATATATCTATCTATTTATATGTCTAATGTCTATCTATCTATCTATATATCTATCTATCTGTTTATCTTCCTATCATATATCTATCAATCTATTTGTCTATCTATCTATCTATCTATCTATCTATCTATATATTAGTATATCTATATATTTATATATCTAATTTTCTTTATGTATATCAAACAATATATCTATCTGTCTATCTAATTATCTATGTATGTATCTATCTATCTGTCGATCAATTTATCTAATTTTCTATCTGTCTCTCTATATATTTTTCTATTTAAATATGTTCTGCTCTATCAATCTATAATGCTTTGTAATTTTTTATCTATGTATCTACCTATCTATTTAACTATCTATATATCTATCTTTTTATCAGTCTATCTATCTATATGTTTATCTTTCTAACTGTCTATTTGTCAATCAATCTATCTTCTACTGCTGATAATAAAAGTATGGTGGGTGATGATGCTCGACTGATGAACTTGAGATTGAGCAAATTTTTGACGAGGCATCGAACTGTTTCTCCCAAAAGAGGACTCGATATTCCTCTTGGACTAGAATTATACGACACTACACGAACATCATCATCATCATCATTCTAAGACCTAGTACAATTAGAATCAATCTTTGCAGAATTTAGAGCAAAAAAACTTATTTACTCATACATTCGCTTTGTACCATGTGATAATTGCATATCAATCCAATTACTAAGATTTTTAAGACCAACATCTATGTCTAGCGGGCCTGGACCAGAAATATCATACCAAAGCTTTAGGAAAAGTCTAATATCCATTACTTTTATTACTTGCATCTGTGAGCAATGCACGATGATGACCAGACCAGCCTGAGCAATTATATTTCAAAAGTGTGTCTATGTGTAAATGGGTGTGTATGTATGAAAATATATACATGTCTACAAATAAATATATGCACCCACTTATGTGCATACTCGGTATATACGTACGTATATACCGAGTATATTCATAGTTATATACTCGGTATATGTACATATATAGTGCATGTCATGCACCACATGACTCGGAAAAGTAAGATCAGCACACCACAAGAGCTAGCACATGAGGCCCTGTATTGAACTGTTACAACATCCAACTCTGCATGGTAAGCAGGAATCTAGTATCATTAACAAATTTCACAGGCTTCAAGCTTTAAGAAAACTAATTGACAAATAGAAATTTTAAAAAGTTACCCAGTGAAAATTAGAAAAGTACATGCCCAGAAAAACATAATTTTTATCTTCCAAAACAAATCAAAAACAACACGTGCCAAAACAAGATAATATAATGTCCAATGTCCTTGATGCTACTTCAATCACAACATGCTTTCTATCTTATAAATCTAACATGCTCTCGAAGATAAATTTTCATTATGTATTTCTTCTTCTGTGTGGCATTATACTTGGTCTCTTTGATAGGTTTGGTTGCATTATAAATGAAGCAACGAAATGCATGTATTTATATTTTTGAACATGATATCAAAGTGGGGGAAATAAAAGTGATAATGCCGCCTCCACCACCATCATTTTAGCTAACATGCTGGAGACTACCCCAAGACACCTGATGTTTTTTTAAAGAACAAAAGTAAAAGTGTTTGGAGTATGCCATCAATATAAGCACTACACTACCTAGACTAGATACAAGTGAAATAAAAAATACAAAAATTAAAATAGTGCAATAAATATAATGAATATTATATATATTCATCACCTCAAACTTAAAAGAAAAAAGAAATTAAGGTACTCTAGATAATTCTCATTAAAATCTTTGCCAACAATTGTGATGAGAATGGTTATTGCCTGGCCCAGCACATACCCAACCCAGAATAACCGAGGTCTGAACCAGGAGAGCTAGACATGTGCTCTTCAGGGCCTAGCCATGGCACCTAGTCCACCTCACAATGGCCCAGGCCCTAGACCTTCGACCCCTGTGGGCCATGTCCACTGGACAGTGTGTGCAGGTGGCAAGTGCTGAGCATGATGGCAGCATTATATCAATATATTATACATAACATAAAAGTGTGAATTGTTATGTGTATCTATATATACACATAATATAATAATTTTGAATTACAATATACAAAATACATACATAATGTATATAGAATGTACATACAATATGTATATATACTCATATTTAATATATACATATACACATTGTATATAGATAAAAATTATTGTGTATATACATGTATACATAATGTAAATACAAAATATATTCATACTTACCTAGTATATAAAAAATTTAAAATTAAGAATTTAAAAAATTAAATAACATTAAAAAAATTTTAATTTAAAATTATAATTAATACTTATTAAATAAAAAATGGTAACATAATCTTTCAAAATATAACTAAAACATAAAAAATATTACAAATCATTAAGTCATAAAATGATAAAAATTATAAGATCATTTTCAATCTATCTATTATGATCGATACAACTTTAAATTTTATCATATATATCATCAAATATATTTTGTTGTAATGTAGGAATTTGATTCTTGAAGACTCATCTATGTATTATCATAATCTTTCTATCATAACAAATTTTCGTTAATATTGATTGTAATTTGATTTTCCTATCTAAAATAATATTAACAATCATAAATATGATAGACTTTAATATACAATAAACATTGTAAAGATCAAAAAATCACGAGATATTTTAGATATCATGAAACAAATTTTATATAATTTTTACAAAGTCTTTGCATCTAGATTCTTCATATCCTCTAAAAAAAGTAGAACAATAATTGATGTCCAAGTATTTTAACAAGTTGTTCTTATAGCTCTAACTTATCACTTACCTCTAACTAATTTGAATTTATTCATATTCATATCTAGAACAATAATGATGATAACAAGTTATTCATTTATAAAAAATGAATATATGAATATATTCATATCTTAAGATAAAAATGACTTAAGTTTATATATTCCATGAATCAAATAACATTAATACATTATTTTACATCCTGACATATTCAATGTTATATGATGTCTTTTTAAAATGTATATTTAATGAAATCTACTGATAATTTTTTTTGTATCGAATCTATTTAGTTTTAATGATATTTTGAAATTTTTTAATAATATATGATATGCTTTCAATGATCAATATTCAATGAATCTCTTGGTATTACTTGAGAAGGATTGAATAAGTTTGGTAGCATTTGATGATAAGTCCATGTTTTTCAATCACATTCAAATTTTATTAATGATACGTCTTTTTATTATTGCATGTGAATTTTTTTGATCAATTTCAATCATTTTCAATAAATATGTAAGATATGTTAACATATTTTTTATAGTTCATGATTAAATTATATGTGTTGGTCTTACAAAAATAACACATACATCACATAGTTTGAAATAAAAATTCATAAGAAATAATGAAAAAAAAATAAACAATAAAATAAAATACAAACTAATAACACTTAAGATTTGAATGATAAAAAAATGAAAAAAAAAACTCATTTATAAATGTGCAAGAGGAGCTCTCAAATGAAAGAGTAAGCAAGATGAATCTTCACCCACCCATAGTTGACTTTTCCCCACATATCAATGATCTTCAATTATATTTGTTGGATTTTTATACAAATTGATAATTTTCAATAATATTAAATAATATCAAACATTTGTTTAATGATATATGAGTTTAAATGATATATGATTTATTTTGATATATGTTAATATTTGTTTTATGACACTTGATTTTTTTTATTATAATTCAAAAACAATTCATTGATATTTGACATCATAAAATCAATCCTACTCCATCAAAATAGAAATATATATATTTTTATATATGTCCACAAATTATTGTTCATTTTGAATACAAAAAAAAATTTTGTTACCCTTGCTAGTAAAAATTGTAAATAACGTACACTTTTAATGATTTAAATATGGTATATAAAACTAAGATATGAACATGTTGTAAAATTTTTAAAAAATAAAAAAATATTCATAAATAATTGAAGTCATAAAAAGTTGTCTTAAAACGATTTGAAAATAAATCACCAATATATAAAAAATATAAAATGATAAAAAATCATGAATATTTATCACATTTCAAACAAAATAGTTAAGAAAGTTAGATTTTCATGACATTTAATGGAAAGATTTTAGTGTCAATCAAAAATATTCTATCAAATATAAAGTATTTATCATTGAAATATATATCAAATAGTATTATCCCTGCATCAAATGTATTGGATAATGTTCAAGATTTTTTCACTCACCACTTACATTGCAAAACAGCATCATAAAACTAAAATAATATACATTGTTTATATATATATATATTGCAAATTTAATGCATTTATACACACACACACACACACACACAACATCATATGTATATATGCATATGCATATATGTATGCGAATCTATAAATATATATAGATATATTGATGTTATTATATATGATGCATATATTTATATGTGGATTTTATAAATGATATACATGTACATATAAATTTACATATATGTGATAAAGGTGATCTTAAATCATGATTGAATGAAAAAATAATTACTTGTTTAATTTACAGTATTACATATATTTTTATGCGTTAAGAAGAGAACGGCTAGAAAATAAACTATAGAAAGAAAGAACATAATTTTGATCCAAAGATCATATCCTGATTTTGATTCTAGGAAAATAAAATATATAAAGAGATATTATTAGTAAAATGAAGATTGTTGCTGGCAATAGTCATCTCTTAAAATATTTCTTTGCTAGACCTTTCTCTATTTGGTTTTATTCATAGTGTGTTCATTTTCACTCCCCTTCACGCATGGCAATGCAATAGAATGAGTGCTAAACTTGTATTGAAAGTCATTAAATAAGAGGTATTGAAAACTTTCATGAAAATATTAACAATTTTTTAGAGGAAAGATGACGGAGTTAAAAAAAGCTGAACATGACATTTTCATGAATAAAATGGTAGTCAATTTCAATGTATTTGATGCAAGCATGAAACATATGATTATGTAATAAGTGAATAACATTTTGATTGTCACAAAGGGGGAGTGGTTGATGTTCGGTTTGAATTCTAATGCCATGGAGAAGATATTGGAGTCACATGAGATCAGCAATAGTAGTGACCATAGTGCAATATTATGTTTATGTACTAGAGTGGGAGATGGTAGGTTACTTTTTGGAACCAAAATTGATGTATTTTCATGAATAAAATGATAGTTAATTTCAAAGTGTTTGATGCAAGCATGAAAAATATGATTATGTAACAATAGTGTGAATAACATTTTGATTATCATGAAGAAGGAGAGGGTGACGTTCGAGTTGAATGCCAATGTCATGAAGAAGATATTGGAGTCACATGAGATAAGTAACAATAGTGACCATGGTTTGATTTTATACTTATGCACTAGAATGGGATATATTAGGTTACTTATTTGAAGCACAATTAATGTATTTTGATTCAAGAAAGATGCAAAAACTAAAAGTAATTTGTTGAGTTAAAATGATGACTTACCTAATCTACATTACAAAAGGCATTAAAAGTAAGTGAAATTTATTATAAATATTTCAAACCACGTTTGAGGGTTTCCTTGATGCAACTAAGTATGCGTTTGACGACATGAAAGTCCATGGTTGGATTTTGGAAGTGTTGACTGACTAAGTTTACAGCATAACTATGATCAAGGTGAGTTAATGTGAGACATTGAAGGGACCCACAAAGTCATTGGTAAGTTATAAGATTAGTGAGATGCTCATCATTTGGAAAAGGAGTAGGTTTGTGGACAATGAGGGAATTTATTTTTGTAGCATCAAGCATGTTTGTTTTAACTAACAGGTCATGTGCATATTTAATTTGAGTAAAAAAAAGGCATTGGAAATTTTTTAAGCTTTATCCCCATAAAATAATTGAGATTGCATAAATACTTCAAAGAGAAATCATCATTTAGTCAAGTAATGAGTTAAGATATAAAAAAGTGGTCATTACCAATAATAATTATTTTATCAAGATAAACAAGAAAGAGGACAAGATAAGTAAGTTTGATGAATTAATAAAAAGTTATCAGCTTGACTGAATTTAAAACAAAAAAAAGATTTTCGACAAAAGTTTAGCAACCCAAGCACAAGGGGCTTATTTAAGGCTATATATAGACTTGTGTGGAAGACAAACACAATGCAGGCAGATTATTCTCACAAAACTAGGAGATTATTTCATGAAAATCTTCTCAAAGAGATAACCAATTAGGAAAAGATTCTTGACAATAGAGAGGATGAGATGACTAGTGGTAGCCTTGAAGGACTAAATGTTTCACCAAAATCAAGTCTAGAAATTTGGGAAAATCTTTTAGCAACTAAACATGCATTAAAGCAATAAATCATATCATATTCTTTGAATTTTTTGCAATATACCATTTTTTGTCAATAACATTAACATTAGAAGGTTTGGACACTAAAGTCCTAAGTGTTATTAGAATGAATAGTAGCAAGTTCTTCTTGCATGTAAGGTATGCTGATGGAGAACCTTGAGAGTGTTTTTTTAGTGTCTTAGGATCATTGCTAACAATAAAGTCAATTCTTGAAAACTATTCATCAAGATTAGAAAAAGTTGTAATGGAAAGATTATGAAAGAAAGATAATTCATTTTTTATATAGAGAAAACAAATCTCATTAATGACTACGTGTTGAGAAATGTAAATCTAATTTGATGGTGGATCAAGACATTTATAAAATTTGTGCAGATAATTATATCCTAAGAAAGAACAAGATACAACCTTTTTTGAAGATTTGTGCATGTTATAGGTTTTTAAATAAATAAAGAAGAGTATATCAAAAACACATAAGATATAGTAACTTGGATGGTAACCAAATAATTTAAAAATATTGATAATTATTACCAATAGAAAATAGATGTAGTCTGTTAATAAGATAAGACATAAGTATCAATTAAGAAGGTATCAACTAGATTTTAAAGGGACATTAGCATGGAAAACAAGAGTACAACTTATTTCTACAATATGTCAATATTTTATCTTAGCTAATCACCTAATCCATTTTGTTCATGGGTATGTAAATATGATATTTATTTTATCCCATATTGAAGCAAATGATTTGAAAAATTACTTGAAGAAAACTCATCTACTCTATCATATTACAAAGTTTTTATTAAAAAGTTTTTCACAAACATTTGAAAATTTAGAAAACATGTTTAAAAATTAGATTTGTAACTTAAAGGATATACACATATGTATCGGATAAAATCATCAATAAAAATAATAATGTATGAAAATTTATGTGTGGAAATAAGAAGTATTGTGCCAAATATATCAATGTGAATTTTTGCAAGATGAAAACTCATAGTAGTTCTTTATTTATTAAATAAACCTTTGTGATAGTTTCCAAGTTGATAATTAGTACAAGGAATAACCTTATATATCCAATTGGAAATAGTAATAACGTTTTTATTCTTTAAATTCTTTAAAAAGACATAATTAGGATGCACTAAATGAGCATACCAAATTTTTGAGTATAATACTTGAGATTTTGTAATAATATAAGTTTCCCTTTTTTCATGTTAAAGGATAAAAAGAATTCTTATTTATGATAATTTGTCATTATCTACTATATGGAATCCTTGATAACAAAAATAGAAAATGTTTAATTCAAATAACAAACATTGTCATGAATAAGTTGACTAACTGATAATAAATTCTTTTTTATCTCAAGAACTACTAAAACATCTTTAAAATTTAATTTATCATGATGAATGTTAAGAGATACATTACCAGTATAGTAAATAATTAGTAATGCTTCTCTATCTCCAACAAGAATGCGATCATTACCAAAATATGGTTTCAAGGTTTTTAATTTAATTCACATTTGAGGATACTCAGCTTTGTGAACAGCTGAATTTTAACTCATAATTTTCCAAGGGAATCCATCTAGGTGAAGATGGCATGCTCAAGAATGTAAATTTTAAATTATCATAACTTATATTACCTAGAATCTTTTTGAGTTATGTGGAAATAAGTGTAAGTAATAATTTGTAATAATTTTTCCTATCCTCCCCCTATTTTTTTACAAATCATAATTTTAGCATATTTAATGCTCCTAGTAGATTGAATAATCTAATATCATATAATAATAATGTCTTTCCAAATTGAAATATCATCTCAAGAGGAGATATTCCAAATATTATATGAGGCAATATAGTAATGATGGATCCGATGGATCTATAATGAATCCTATTTATTATTGATACACAATAGTTTTTTAATGAAAAAGAATATTATTCTTTAGGTTGATCAAAAGAAGACCCAAACCATGGTGAGAAATAGGTTTACAAACCATGCTCCATGAGATCTTGTGCCTATATATATCTCCTTATGGTTGGGGAGCCCTATAAAAATCTCCTACACAAGTTATCAATGGAAATGATAATAGCCTGAGGGATGAGGAAGAGTAAAAACTAGTATCCTCAATTCCTTGGATGATAAAATCCAACAACTCTATCCTCTTTGTGACAGACAATAGTTTTTCAGCCCATAGTTGTATTATAGAAGAGATCTCATGGACTATAGAAGAATTGTGAAGTGATCAATCTACTTGATGATTATGAAACTCTCATAAATATAAAAGGAAGTTTGAGGTGTGAGAAATTAGAATTATTAATGATCAATTCGTGGTGCTCAAGTTTTATCCCTCCAAATAAGATGTTCAATTTGGAAGGATTATTTTGCAGTCCTGATGGTTCAGAAAATAATTGGACACTATCTAATAAGGAATGAATAGAAGATCATTCTCTTTTTGAAAAAAAAAGATAAATATCATCTACATACATAAGATGAGAAATTTATTGTTTAGTATGTCATGGATGGAAGAAATATATAGTATCTAGTGGTATAATTAATTAGTTTTGATAGGTATTCCATAACAATAATAAAGATGTGGGGAGATAGTGGATCATCATAAGTCAACCCTTTTCTTTTCTAAAAAATACCCATGCATATGCTCATTTATCATTATGGAATAGCTGGTGGTTGAAATACACAAATAAAAAATATTGATGATCTTGTTTGGGAAGCCTAGTGCATGCAACATCTCAATTATGAATATCCAATTTACCATGTCAAAGATCTTTTGCAAGTCTATCTTGATAAAACACCTAGGAGATATACCATTCCTCATATATCTCCTAATTAGATGTTGAGCAAGAAAAAAATTATTCATTATTAACCTACCTTAGTATACCAAAGTTTGGTCAATAAAATCATTAACTATAGACTTGATTTATGAAATTATTAGTTTAAATATGATCTTGTTAATGACATTACAACAAGAAATCAATCTATAATCTTTAATAGTAGATGAATGAAAAGATTTAAGAATTAAAACAATACATGCATGATTGATATCTTCCCAGATTTTTCCATTAATAATAAATGCTTATCATGCATTAGTAACATCTTGTTTAAAATAATTCTTTGAGTGTTTACAAAATTTCAAGGAAACCCCATCAGACCCTAGGGATTTTAAATCCTTATTATTAAAAAGGGTAATTTCTATTTTTTCATAGAAAAAGGATAAAGACAATTTCCTATATGTTCAAGGGTCAAGATCATTACAAACTTGACTACGTCCACCTAAATAAGAGGGGGATTGTATGTAGTCCCAAAAATATTTTGAATATTATTTATGAATTTTAATATCACTCCTCCTAAAGAGGTAGTAGGGTCCCCATTTCCATTGTTGATAGAGACAATATAATTATTTTACAACCTTCAGTTTATAATGGCATGAAATGTAATGCCCAAAAAAATGATTTGGGAAAATAAATAAGATAAATGTTGGGTTAAGCCAAACTTGGGGTTTTTTAAGAAATTAAGAAATGATTAAATGATAATTGATAAATATTAAATGATATATGATTATATGGATAATGTCAAGTGCAAATGAATATATAAAAATATATTCGAGTATTATATGTTAAATAAGAAATTGACCAAACCCTAAAACTTAACTAATAGAAAAAGGGAAAATATAAATTTGGTAAATGAGGACCTAAGGGTCATATATGAATATATTTATATGCCTATGTATGATAATGAGAAACTTGAAATGCAAATAAAATAAAATATGGTATATATAATATTCATATATTCTCATAATATATGAATATATTATGAGAAACTTGTTATATCTAGACATAAATAAGATATAGAATATATATGTCTAAAAAGTAAAATTAACTCATATTAAACAGACCAACCTATCACTTAACTCTAACTTATTTGAATTAAAAAGTTATCATCTTTCGATACTTCATAATCATAATTTAATTAAAAAAATACTTATTTTCTTAATATTTAAATAGATTTTTTAATTAATCAGAAATTTTACTTTTTTAATTCTTATAGCTAATTAATTCCTAATCTAAATGTAATAAGTTTTTATAGTTATACATATAGTAAGATACAATTATTTATCATTATATGTTATTATACATATAGTATGTATAGTTATAAATAGTTATATATATAATTAAACATATAGTTATATATAGATATATTCATATAAGTAATTATATTTAGT
Source organism: Sapria himalayana (assembly GCA_029783825.1). Lineage (NCBI taxonomy): Eukaryota > Viridiplantae > Streptophyta > Magnoliopsida > Malpighiales > Rafflesiaceae > Sapria > Sapria himalayana. The sequence continues at coordinate 103,330 of JAREIK010001559.1, read as the reverse complement.
TGTACATAAATATATACAAAGTTATAAACAAATATATAGATTTACATATATGTATACATAATTACAAATATAGTTATATATAATTATATAGAATTTTATATGGTTATACAAATATTTATATATAGGTTTACACATATAGTTTAGTAGCAAATATAACAGATGAAGAGTTTTAGATTACTATAAACGTTGTAAATTATTGATTTAATGCAAACCATGCTAAATTCTACTTCATTGAAAACTCTATCTCATGACTTTGCAAACCTTAATTTCATAAATATATATAATACTATAATATATATGTACATATATAATGATATATATTTACATATTCAAATATAGTAGTATATATGTATTCACTAGTATATATGTATATGTACATATATACTTGTATATATGTACAAGTATTTATATGTACATATATACTCAGTAAATGTATATATACACTACAGTGTATATGTATATATATACACTACAGTATATATGTACATGTATATACATTTACAAGTAGTGTATATGTACAAATATGTACATATATACTAGTAAATACTTATACATATATACCAGTATATATGTATATGTACATACAATATATGTACATGTACACTACAGTGTACATGTACATATACACTCAATCAAGTTCCACGTGTAAAATCACTTGGCTCCTCAATGAATGTTTTTATGTAGATAACAAGTGAATAAGCAAAGCACAAACTAGATGATAAGCAATATTAAATAGAAAAGCATAATAGTCTATTGAAGTTCATAATTTAGCCATGAAAGAAACATAATAGCGAACCTAATATGATTACAAGTTTCAAATTTTATGAATATTTTTTTCAGAATTCATTAGTTTAATAAGGAAAAAGAAGGTAGTATGTGATGGCTATCATCCAAATCATACCGTATTTTTGACGCTAGTTTGCATTGATCCATAGCTCCAATGCCTCATTATAAGCAGTAGCAAACTCATGAGTTTTGTATGATTTCATTACCAACTCATGTAGCTTTCCTCGAGTGTACCCAATGAACTAAGGGTGTAAATTGATAAATAAATTGGAGCTTATATTATTCTCATTATTATAGGAACATTGTGATATGATTACAAGTTTCAAATTTTATGAATATTTTATCAGCATTCATTAGTTTTATAAGGAAAAAAAAAGTAACACATGATACTATCATCCAAATCATACCTGATTTCTATGGCTGTTTTGCATTGATCCATAGCTCCATGTAATTATAAGAAGATATACATAATGTAGACAAAATTATAAACAAATATATAGATTTACATATATGTATAAATAGTTAAAAATATAGTTAGATTTAATTATATATAGTTTTAATTGGTTTTACAAATATTTATATATAGTGATACACATTTAATTGAACATAATGTTGTATGTTGTTATACATGTAATTATAAATATAGTTACATGTGGTTATACATATAGTTACACATATAGTTATACTTATATTTATACAAGTAGGTATATATATTTATTCATATAATTTTATATATTTATACATATAGATATATATAGGTATAGATATAGTAAAATGCATTTTAATATACTAATATATACAAATATATATTAAATATATGTTGTAAATTATATATTTAAATAAAATTATGTATAAAGCCTTTATAGCTATACATATAATAAGATACAATTATTTATAGTTATATATTATTATACATATAGTATATATAGATATAAATATTTTTATATAGTTAAACATATAGTTATATATAGATATATTCATACAAATAGGCATACCTAATTATATAAAGTTATAAATAAAAATATAGATTTACATATATGTATACATAGTTACAAATATAGTTATATTTAATTAAATAGAGTGTTATATAGTTATACAAATATTTATATATCGTTATACAAATATTGGTATATAGTTATACACATATAGTTAAACATAATGTTGTATGTTATTATACATGTAATTATAAATATAGTTAAATGTGGGTATACATACAGTTACGCATATAGTTATACTTATATTTATACATGTAGGTATATATATTTTTTATATAATTTTTTATATGTATACATATAGTTATCTATAGGTATATATATATATGGAAAAATACATTTTTATATACTAATATATAAAAATGTATATTATATATATGTTGTTAATTATATTTTTAAATATAATAATGTATAATATTTTATAGTTATACATATAGTCAGAGACAATTATTTATAGTTATACGTTCTTATACCTATGAGATCCAATGGCAAAAAGATACAAAATAGAAAACAAACAAGTTCAGCATACAACAAATTAGAACAAAGTAAATGTGGTCTTGTATTTCAGGCATTCAATATATAAATATAAATACAATTTAAATCTCCTAAAAATAGATGATGTCATCCACATAATTGAATAAAACTCAAGCAAAATAGGCAAAGATTAGGTCTACATCCAGATATGTTAACAAAGTTTGTCTCATCATGCTAAAATTATTTATGACTTGCTGACAATGTAATTGGAAAGCCAATCAAGACCCTCATAGAGGCCCTCGCCAGAGGTAGCACATGTGCTCTAAATGTGCCAATGGACTTGGCAAATAGAAATTCCTAGCTTGTTAGTAATTTCAGCTGCATTCAATGCATTGGAAAGATCTTGCTTATTGGAAAACACCATCAAAACTACATCTCGAAGCTTTTCTTCGTTTAGCATCCTATGCAACTCATCTCTGGCTTCAACAACTCGATCTCTATCATTGATGTCCACCACAAATATGAGACTTTGGGTATTTTGGAAGTAATCTTTCTAGAAAGGGTGAATCTTGATTTAATTCCCAACATCCCACACAGTGAAATTGATATTTTTGTATCCAATAATCTCTACATTGAAGACAATAGTAGGAATTGTGCTGACAACTTCACCAAGCTTCAACTTATATAGAATGGTTGGCTTACTGCCAGCATGAAGACCTAGCATCAAAATCCTCATCTCCTTGTTGGTAAACATCCTGCTGAAAAGCTTTGTGAACGTAAACCCAATTTCTTCCACTAAATCTAAATCCCTTTGTTGTCTGGCAGTAAAGAGTTCTGATAAGAGAAACAAATAGAATCAATAGACCTCAAGAGATGGTCACCATAGAGGGTGGTCAACCTCTATAAGTTCTTATACCTTTAGTATATATAATTAAAAAAAGAGTTATATTTAGTTAAACATATAATTATATATAGATATATTCATAAGTAGTTATAAGTAGCTATACGTAAATATATACAAAGTTATGAATAAATATATAGATTTAATTATATGAATACATATATGTATTCATAGATACAGATATAGTTTTTAATTATATAGAGTGTTACATAGTTATACAAATATTTATATATAGTTATACACATATAGTGTTAAATATGTATGTAGTTAAAGATATAGTTATATATAACACTTTTATAGTTATCCATATATTAATATCCAATTATATATAGTTTTATATTATTATACATATTATATAAGTTATATAGAATTACTCATATAGTTATAAAATATTATATAGTTAAAAAATAGTTATATATAGTTATTAATATAGTGATAAAAATAGTTTACATAGTTACAAATATAGTTAAATATAATTATGAAGAGTTTTATATAATTATACAAATATTAATAAATAGTTATCATATACTATGATAACAACACTCTCTCAATTGCCCAATTGAATTACACCACTATAGAGAAAGAACTTGTATCAACAATCTTTTCTTTTGGAAAGTTAATATCATATTTAGTGGGAACCAATGTCATAGTATATACTAAATATTCTATAATTAAATATCTCATATAAATGAATGATGTCAAGCCTAGATTGATTTGATGGATTTTTTTATTACAATAGTTTGAACTAGAGATATTAGATAAGAACTTACATATAATCAAAATTGAAAATAGTTTATCATGACTAGAAAAACAAGATTGAAAAGTTGTTGAAAAAGATATTAGATAAATTTTTTTATTTAAACAAATTATAGTATTGAATGAAAATGTAACTCCATGGTATGTAGTATTGAATGAACCTTATCATTGCAAGTAGTACTCTAATCAAAATTTGAGGCAAAGTATTATAGATGGGAGATTAATAGTATCTTGCAATAATGTCACTTTTTGCGTTTACTCTCACGAATTTGTGAAACATGTTAATATTTATGTGCTCAAATATTTTTCTTCTCAAAATTAATATTGATATTAAAATATATATGCATAAATATATATGTGCATATACACTACCCTGCACACACACACATTTATACATCCATATACATTACTATACATTATATATATGCATACATGCTCGTATACTATTGTTTATATTCATACATGTATCAATATTTTCAAAGTAGTGTGTATATACTTGTATGCATGCAATACTACTGTACACCCATAGAAACACACACATATACCTATATACATGAAACTATTATATATATATGTGTGTGGGCACGTGTGTGTGTAAATGTATTTAAAATTTTTTGATTTTGAAAATTTTATTAAAATAAAATATTATATATTGTACACAATTTATACAATATTGTAAATTCTTTATATTTAAAACAAATATATGTGTGTGTGCGTGTGCGTGCTTGTGTGTGTATGGAGCATATTAATGCATAAAATGAAATTATGAATTAAATATATGAGCTTCTATTTTATTCAAATAGTTGTCTTTTTAATATTTATATTAAAATAACTATCATTATACTCATATAAAAAAATGAAGTTGGCATATTTGTAAATTATTTTGATTTTACAATTATATTAAAAATGAAAATATAGTTCATAAATAGATAATATTATTTTTGTATTTCTATATAATTTCTTTATTAAAATATTAATGTCTATGATAAATTTGTACCTACTATTTATTATTATTAATAAATTTTTAGAAACTTTAATATTCAAACAAATATAATATAGTGCATATAAATACATGCCTATAATGTTTGGTAAAAAATCAATTATTTTTTTAAATATGTTCAAATAAAATAGATTACCATATAAATATATGAGTATATTTTTCTACATGTAATTATTTTTTTTATTCAAAATTAATAAATAACCATATAAATATATGAATTTGTTTTTTAAAAAAATTATTTTAATTTTTTTTTTCAAATTGAATACATGACAATGTTTTTTTTGTAATTAATAGATACATTTCAACATTAAATATTTATAATAAATATAACATATTGCATATTATGATGTGCAAATTTTATTTTGTAAATAAATTTTGTTATTTGTTTTAAAATTTACAACATGAATTTTAACAAATGAAAATTTTATAAGAAATCAAATTTAGTTAAATGATATTAAGTGAAACAAAAATACAAACTCTAATCATATTAAATCATAATGAGTTATACAAACATATAAAAATACAATAAAAATACATTTAAGGTTGAAAAAATTAAATTTAAGTTCCTAAAATATATGGGAAAATAGTTTTATACAATATTCAAAAAAAACATGTATGAATGAGAAGAATGATATGAATGGATATTAAGTTTTTGAAGCATGTAGTTATACATGTTATAGATGTAGTTATATATAGTTTTTCATGTAATTATATATATTTAGATGTATGGCTATGTATAGGTATAGATGTAGATAAATACATTTATATATAGTAATATGTTGATATACATATATTCTTAAATACATTTATATATAGTTATATATAAATGTATAGATATTTATACATTTAAGTTCCTCAAATCAATAACTGTATTTAAACATAACTATACATCAATATTTATGTGTGCTATAATTTGAATTTCTTATATAGGTGTATTTTACTATATCTATCACTATAAAAATAGTATACATAAACATAACTATATATAAATATAACAACATATAATTAATACACACACACACACACACACAATCATATATATATATATATATATATGTGTGTGTGTGTGTGTGTGTGTGTGTGTGTCAGATGAGCTGGATATCTTATATATTTTAATGTAGAATGAATCATATTGTTAGTCAATGCTAGGGTATTTATAAGAGAGCCTATGTGGCATTTAATTAAACATAATAATTTAAAGTATAGTCAAATATATACATGTATTTAAATGTCTTGTAAATTAGTATTAGTATACATAAAGCCTATTTCATTTTTATTTGAACTAATTGAAAACTGGTCAATAAATGTTTACAAATATTAATGTGACTATACTTTAAATTTACAGGTATTAAATACACGCTTACATTTTTATAAGAGTGTGTGTTGTTCCTTATACATAAAGCCATGTATAAAATATAGTTTACGGATATTAATTTAATTATACTTATTGGGTAGGCACGGCATTATGGAATAATAGATATTTTCATAAAGCAAATTTATTAAACGTGTATTTCATAATGATGACTTACAAATTTTAAATATACATTATTAAAAGCTTATCATAAAGTCAGAATAACTTTATTTGTGTAAAATATGTATATAATGTTATTTGTATAATACTTATTATATTTGAAATACATGACATGTATATTGAATGTATCATATATAGAATTATGATAGATATATATATATATATATATATATATATATGTATGTATATTAAATATATGTTGTTATAATTATATATAATTATGTTTATGTATACTATTTTTATAGTTATAGTTATAGTAAAATACACTTATATAAAAAATTTGAATTATATCACACATGCATATTTATGTTTATGTATATTGTTTATATATAGCTATGTACATTGATCATTGATGCAGATATCAAGTCGCCATACCCATTCTGCACCATCAACATCCACATTTGAGAACACATTATATCACAAATGAATGAAGTATATATACGAATAATTTTATATAAGCAATCCAAGCATACCGTGGTGATTAAAGAAGAACAATTTTGGTAAAAAAATAACAGAATCAAAATGCACACTCTTGCATTAAGATAATTGATGAAGAATTAGGGTAGAAAACATACCTCTAATCAATAATAAATTCTCGCTTACTCTTCGATTAGGGCTTGATGAATCGGTGTCGAGAGATAGAGGTGGATTGTGGGGGACTTAGGTGATGTCTCAAGTGTCTCGACAACAAATGTTTAGCCAAAATAAAATTGCTAAAATTTCCAAATTTATTAAAATTACCAAAATTATTAAAATTATCAAAATGTTTTTCATTATAAAAACATTAAATAAACAATAAAAATATAAAATACAAAAAGACTCATTTTGTTTATTTATTATCAAAAAATTTCCAACAAAATTCATGTGCGTCTAGCAAGGTACACATGAAAAATAAACACCTTATAATTTTTTATTATAAAATTAATTAAACACTAAATATATAAATAATTTCAAAAAAAATTGTTTTCCCTTAAAACAAAAAAGAATCAAATAGCTAAAAAATTTACAAACTTCATATAATAAAACATATATGAAAAGATAATTTTTCTTATAGCCACTCTCCTAAGAGTTATTAAATACTCTTTATTTTAAAATATTTATATATATTTTTTTATGGTTATGAATTTTTAAGAAATCATATTAATTTTTAAGAAGATAATATAAAATAATTTTAAAGGCATAAAATTTCATATTATTTGATATCATTTTAAAATTTTAAAATTCTAAAAATTACTTAAAGTTAGAAGATAATTAAAAAAAGTTATATTTATTATTTTAATAAAAACTAAATATTAAAAGCTAATAGTAAAACTATTACTCAATTATTTAATTCTTATAAATTTTAGTAGGGGTAAACATCTATGTATTTATTTTTAAATATCAATTTATTTTCTTTTTAATTTACCAAAAAAAATTAAATTTTTATTATAATACAAGATTTTCAAATTTTGTAGTAATTATTTTTTTAAAAGTTCCTATAATCATAAAATCATTTTTATACTTATAATAATATTAATATTTACTATTTTATTCGTCAATTCAGATATTTTTGTAAATAGTTTCTATTTAATCATACAAAATATTATTTAACCTTTATATTAGTAGAAATTTTAATGTATGTTCATTTATTTTTTAAATTATATTAAAAAATTATTATAATTATAGAATTAATTATTTAATCTTACTTTAATACAAAATTTTAAGCTTCTTAATTAAAATTTTTTTAATAAATTTTGTATACTTTTTTAAAAAATTAATACATCATAAAAATAGTTATTTTAGTCCATATTAATATAATTTTTTTTTATTTTTTAAATTATTTATTTTAATATCTTTTTTTATAATTTTATGGGGAGAATATTTCTTTCAAAGATCTCTCATCTATAGACCATTAACATACATTTGATAAATAAAATTAAATAAAATATTAAAACTAATAATAAATTAAAAAAATTAAATAATTAAAGATTGGCTAGAAAAATTCCAATGCTAAATCCATCACTATGTTTGGGATTTAATTAGCGAGGAAAGTTCAGTCATTAAATCAATCACTATATCCCATATTTAATTAGCTAGGAAAGTTCTGTCGGTTAATCCGTCGATATATTCCGGATTTAATTTGCTAGAAAAATTTCATCGCTAAAATCTATCTCTATATTAAGAAAATAATTGGCTAGGGAAGTTATGTTGCTAAAATCTGTAGCTATATTTAGTATGTAATTAGCAAGAGAAATTATGTACTAAATCCGTAACTATATTTTGGGATGTAATTAGCTAGGGAAATTCAATTGCTAAAATCCATCGCTATGGTCTGGATGTAATTATTTAGGGAATTTCGTCGCTAAAATCTATCACTATGTTCTAGATGTAATTATCTAGGGAAATTTAGTCGCTAAATCAATCGCTAAATTCTAGATTTTATTAACTAGGGAAATTTCATCGCTAAAGCTTTCACTATATTCACATTTTATTAGCTAGAAAAATTTTGTCGCTAATCCATTGTTAAATTATCTCGCTTTCTTTGAGCAGAATTTACGAAAATATTCCGTCGCTAATCCATTGCTAAATTCCCTACTTTTCTTAAACGGAATTTACGAAAATATTTTGTGGCTAATCCTTTGCTAAATTCCCCCACTTTTTATGAGTATAGTTTGCGAAAATATTCTGTCGCTAATTTGTCGCTAATCCATTGCTAAATTTCCTTACTTTTCATGAGTAGAATTTACGAAAATATTCCACCGCTAATCCATCTCTAATCCATTGCAAATTTTTATTTCGGTGAAAAAACATAAATCCCTTGCTATTCCCTAACTAATATCTCGCAATTTAGCTAGGGATTGATCCCTATCAAAATTTCCTAGCTTAATGAACATTTTCTTGTAGTGTTATATATCAATCTTTCTATCTAACTAACTAACTATCTATCTTTGTTTCTATTTATCTTTATATCCATCTATCTACCTATCTATATTTCTATCTATCTAACTATCTATATATCTATCTATATATCTATCTATATATCGATTTGTCTTTATATCTACCTATATATCTGTCTATTTATTTTCAATTTGTCTATCATTCTATCTTTCTATCAGTCAATCTATCAATTGAATGTCTATCAATCAATCAATCTATCTATCTATATGTCAATCTGTCTATCTTTATTTATATCTATATGGTTATCTTTCTATCTATTTATATGTTTATCTAACTATCTATCCATATGTCTACCTATCTATCTATCTATCTCTCTATCTGTTAATGTGTCTATTTCTCTATATGCCTATTTGTCTATCTCTCTATATGTCTATATGTCAATCTGTCTATCTATCTATCAATCTATCTAATTTTTATATGTCTATATGTCTATCTATATATCTGTATTTTACACACACACACACACACACACATATATATATATATATATATTTGTCTTTCTTACTATATGTCTATCTATCTATCTATCTGTCTCTCTCTTTATATTTCTATTTGTCTATCTATCTATCAATCTATCTATCTATCTAACAATTTTTCTATCTATCTGTAGTTAATCTATCAATCTATTGAACTATCTATCTATCTATCAGTCTATCTATATATATGTCTATATGTTTTACTATTTATCTATCTATATGTCTATTTATTTATCTCTCAGTCAATCAATTTATCTATCTATCTATATGTCTATCTGTCTATCTTTATTTATATCTATATGGCTATATTTCTATCTATTTATATGTTTATCTGACTATCTGTCTATATGTCTATCTATCTATCTTTCTATCTGTTAATGTGTCTATTTCTCTATATGACTATTTGTCTATCTCTCTATCTATCTATCTATCTATCTATCTCTCTATCCGTTAATGTGTCTATTTCTCTATATGACTATTTGTCTATCTCTCTATCTATCTATCTGTCAATCTATCTAATTTTTTATATGTCTATATGCCTATGTATATATCTATCTTATGTATATATATATATATATATATATATATCTATCTATCTATCTGTCTCTCTATCTATCTTTCTATTTGTCTATCTATCTATCGATTTATCTAACTATTTTTCTATCTGTCAGTCAATCTATCGATCTATTGAACTATCTATCTATCAATCAGGCTATCTATATATATGTTTATATGTCTTACTATTTCTGTATCTATATGTATGTCTGTCTGTCTACCTATTTATATATTTTTCTATCAATCAATTTGTCTATCATTTTATCTTTAAATATCTCTATCTGTCTAATATTAATCTACAAACATTTCTCTGTATCTATCTATCTATGTATCTGTCTGTGTATCTATCTATCTAAATATATATGTATCTATCAATCAATCAATTTGACTATCTTTTTATCTATTTATATATTTATTTATCTATCTATCATTCTATCTGTCTATCTATATATTTATTTATCTATCTACTTGCAAATCTATCTTACTATCTATCTACTTATCTATCTATATATTTTTCAATCTATATATTTGTCTTTATGCCTATCTGCCTATATGTCTATCTTTCCTTCTGTATATATATCTATGTTCAAATTTGTCAATCTATCTATTTGTCTATCCGTATATCTTTCTATCTATCTATGTTTCTATCTATATATATGACTATTTATCTATTTGTATATCTATATATGTATCATTTATCTATCTATTTGTCTATCTATTTATATGTCTAATTGTCTATAGGTCTATCTTTCTTTCTTTCTTTCTTTTAATCTAACTATCTAGCTATCTATCTATATATTAATCTATCAATATAACTATCAATATAACTATATATCTATCTATATATCAATCTATCTTTCTTTTTTTTTCTTTCTTTCTATTTATCTATCTATCTATCTATATTTCTATCTATATATCAATCTATCTATTTGTCTATCTGTCTATCAATATATCTGTCTATCTGTCTATCAATATATCTGTCTATCTTTACATTTTTCTATCTTTTAATCTGTCATTCTGTCAAATGACTATATGTCAATCAATCAATCTATCTATCTATCTTTTGTCTATCTGTCTATTTATTTATCTGACTATCTATTTATCTGTCTATCAAACTGTCTGTCTATATGTATATATATATATATATATATATCTATATGTCTATATGTATAACTATCTATCTGCATTGTTGTTTATTTATATATCTTTCTAACTATCTATGTGTCTATTTGTCAATCTCTATAATTATATATCTCTATATCTGTAGATTTGTATAACTTTATATTTGTATATTTGCCTATCTATCTATTTGTCTACCTATCTATCTGACTATCAATCTATCTATCAATCTATCTATATATCAATCTATCTATTGGTAGATCTAGCACTCTATCAATATGTCCATATTTGTATCTAATTATTAGTCTATCTATCAATATGTCTAATTATCAATCTATATATCTATAGATCTATCTATCTGTGCATCTATCAATTTGTCAATCTGTCTATCTGTCTCTCTATCCATCAATCTATCTATCTGTCAATTTGTCTATCTGTCAATCTATATATCTCTTAATTTGTATATCTTTTTATCTGTCTATCTATATATTTGTCTATCTATCTCTCTATATATCTGTTCACCAGTCTATTTGTCTATATGTGTATTTGTCTATCTTTATATCTTTCTATGTCTATCTATCTGTTTATATATTTATTTTTCTATCTATCTGTCTATCTATTTATCTGTATATTTTTCTATCTATCTATTGATATATTAACCTGTCTAACTATCTATCTATATATCTATTTATATGTCTATCTTTCTAACTATCTATTTGTATATTTGTCTATTTTTCTATATGTATATATATATATATATATATATCTGTTTATTTGTCTATCTTTCTATCTGTCTATATGTTTATTTGTCTATCATTCTATCTGCCTATATGCCTATCTATATATCTATCTACCTATATATCTTTAATCTGTCTATATGTTTAACTGAAAATTTATCTATCTTTTTATCTGTCAATTTGTCAATCTGTCAATCTATCAATCTGTTAATCTATATATCTATCTTTCTATATATATATATATATATATATATATATATCAATATGTTTATCTGCCTATTTGTTGATCTATCTATATGACTATCTTACTATCTAACAATTTTACCATCTAACTATCTGATTATATATATATATCTATATATATATATATATCTACGTATCTAACTATTTATCTATTTTTTATCTATCTATCTTTTTTCTATTTGTCTATTTTTTAGTGTAAGCCTGCTTATCTATCTATCTATCTATCTATCTGTGTTTCTTTGATCTCTCTATCAATCAATTTATCTATCTGTCTGTGTGTCTGTCTGACTTTTTTTCTATCTATTTATTGGTCTAATTATTTATATTTTTATCTATCTATCTGATTAACTAACTAACTATCTATCTATCTAACTAACTATCTATCTTTTTTTCTTTCTATATATCTTTCTATCTACCAATTTATCTGTCTTTCTATCTTTCAATTTTTTTATCTTTCTATATGTCAATCTATCATCTAACTATGTCTTAATCTATCTATCTATCGGTCTATATATATGTCAATCTGTCTATCATTCTATCTATATGTCTATTTTTGTATCTATCTTTCTGTCTATCTGGCTATTTGATTATTTGTATATCAATCAATATTTGTGTTTATCTATCTATCTATCTATCTCTATATCTATCTATCTTTCTGAATTTTCTTTATTAGTCTATCTAACAATCTATTTATCTATATATTTACCTATCTGTCTATATATCTATATGTCAATCTTTATATCTCTCTATATGTCATTATGTGTATTTGTTTATATGTCGATATGTCAATCTGTCTATTTGTTTATATATCTATCTGTCTATTTTCTTATCTGTCTATTTTTCTATATATCTATATGTCTATTTAACAATCTATCTATCGATCTATGTATTTATCAATCTATCTATATGTCTGTTTGCGTATTTGCATATCTAACTATCTGCCTATCTATCTATTTGCCAATCTATCTATATGCCTATCTGTCTATCTGTCTATATGTATATCATTTTATATGTCTATCTATCTATCTGACAATTTGTCTATTTTTGTAACTGCCAATCTTCCTATTTGTCTATCTGTCTATCTACATATATGCCTATCTATCTATATGTCTATCTTTCTATCCATCTATTTATATATGTCTATCTATATATCTATTTATATGTCTATCTGTCTATCTAACTATCTGTCAATCTACCTATCTCTCGATCTATATATCTATCTCTCTCTTTCTATTTGTCTATTTTTTTTTTCTGTCTATCTATCTATTTTTCTACATATCTACTTATTTGTCTATCTAACTTTGTGAATCTGTCTTTCTGTCTATCTGTTATTATTTTTATTGGTCGATCTATCTATTTGTATGTCTATCCATCAGTCTATTTGTCTATCTGTCAATCTGTCTATATGTGTATCTATATATTTGTCTATCTGTCTATTTGTAAATATGTCTATTTATCTATCTATCTATCTATCTATCTAACTATATATCTATCTGTCTATCTAACTATCTTCCTTTCTATCAATTTGTCTATCTATTTATTTATCTTTCTTTCTTTCTTTCTATAGATCTATCTATTTGTCTATCAATCTATCTATCCATCTGTCTATTATTCTATATGCCCTATCTATCTATTTTTTCTATCTATCTACCTATCTATGTATCTCTCTATCTTTATATATATATCTATTTGTCTATCTTTCTATTTCCCTAATTGTCATTTTATTTATTTGTCTATCTATTTGTCTGTCTATCTGTCTATCATCTATTTGTTTATCTATCTATCTATCTATTAGAATATCAATGTATCTATCTATCTGTCAATCTTTCTATTTGTCTATCTGTCAATCTATCTATTTGTCTACTTTTCTATCTATCTATCTATCTATCTAGTTTTCTATATATCTATTTTTATATCTGTATATCTGTTAATCTATATATCTATCTATCAATGATCTATTTATTTTTCTATCAATCAATCTATCTATTTCTATCTATCTATCAGTCTATCTATCTATTTATATATCACTTTATTAGTGTATCTGTCAATCTATAAATCTATCTATCTATTTGTCTATTTTATATCAATCTATCTCTCTTTTAGGTCTATTTGTATATTTGTCTATCTAAAAATGTGTCTATCGGTCAATCTATATATTTGTCTACCTTCTATCTATCTATATGTCTATCTATCTATAATTCTATCTATCCATCTATCTATCTTTATGTCAATCTATCTATGTATTTATCTGTCTATTTATTTATCCGACTATTTATCTATATACCTATCTGCCTATGTATAAATCTATATATTTGTCTTTTGTCTATCTATTTATTTGTCGATCTATCTATTGATTTTTCTATCTTTCTATCTATCTATCTGTCTATCTGTTTATTTATCTATCTATTTAATTGTCTATCTATTTATCTACATATTTGCCTATTTGTCTATCTGTCAATTTGTCTATTTGTGTATATGTATATCTTTATATTTGTCTATCTGTGTATGTGACTATTTGTCTATCTATCTATCTATCTATATAAATGTCTATCTACCTATTTGTCTCTCTACCTATCTGACAATCAGCCTATCTATCTATTTATATATCTATATGTCTATCTGACTATATATATCTCTACCTATCTATCTATCTATATATCTATCCATCTAATAATATATCTATTTATTTCTTTATCTATCTACCTGTCTATAATCTATATGTCTATCTATCTATCATTCTATCTATTCTTTCTTTCTATATATCTATTTATCATTCTGTCTATCTATTAATCTATCTGTCTATCTATATAACTATTTATCTATCTATCTATATATCTATCTATATTTCTATCAATCAATCAATTAATATGTCTATCTATCTACTATTTATCTATCTATCTATGTATCTATTTATCTGTTGTCTATCTATCTATCTCTCTATCTATCTAGCTATCTATCTCTCTATATGTATATATATATATATATATTATATTATATTATATTATTTATTTATTTATATTTATATATCTTTTTATAAATCTAATTGTCTATCTATCAATCTCTCTATCAATCAATCTGTCTGTCTATTAGTCTACCTATTTATATATGTATCTATCTATATGTCTAACTAACTATATATCTATTTATCTATCTATCTTTCTATCTATCTAAAAATTTGCATGTCTATCTATCTATCAATCTTTCAATCTATCTATATATTTATCTGTCTATCAATCTATTTATCTATATGTCTATCTATCTATCATTCTATCTATATACCTCTATCAATCTATTTATATATATGTATGTCTATCTATCATTCTATCTATATACCTATCTATCTATCTATCTATAAATCTGTCTGTGTATCTATCTATCTATCTATCTATCTATTTGTATATATATCTATCAATCTTTATATCTATATGTCTTAAATCTTTCTATCTATTTATCTATCTAGCAAAATTTATATCTAAATATTTTTCTCCATATCTATCTACCTACCTTTCTATCTATCTATCTATCAATCTATCTTCCAATCTATCTATCTATCTATCTATCTGGGTATTTTTCAATCTGTATGTCTAACTATCTATGTGTGTATATGTTGGTCTATCTAGTTTTCTATGCATGTATGTATGTATATATATATATCTCTTTATATGTCTCTTTATTTATCTATCTATCTATTGATATATCTATCTTTCTTTTTATCTATTTATATATCTATCCATCTATCTATAATCTATCTATTTATCTATCTATTTATATGCTTATCTATCTATCTAATTATCAATCTATCTATCTATCATTCTCTCTCTCTTTCTCTCTCGCTATATATATATATATATATATATATATATATATATATATATATATATATATATATATATTTCTAATTATCTTCCTATCTATCTGTTTGTCTATCTATCCATTTATCTATCTATTTACCTTTTTAAATAACTATCTATTAATATATCAAAATATTTTACTATTTGTATTTCTTTTAGTGTTTGTTTGTGTCTATTTTTCTTGTGTCTGTCTGTCTATATATCCCTTTATCTATCTATATAATTATCGATCTATCTCTCTATCTATCTATTTATCTATCTATCTACCTATCAATTTTTTTATTTATCTATTTGTCTATATGTCTATCTATCTATCTTTCTTTCTATTGGTCTATTTGTCTATCTATCTATCTAGTTGTTTATTTATCTATATATCTATCTATTTTTCTATCTATGTAATTATCTTTCTATCTATCTATATTATTATCTATCTATTTATCTATCTGTCTATCTATTTATCTATCTATACATTTATCTAACTAACAGTTTTGTCAATCCAACTATCTATCTCTTTGTCTATCTATCTATATATTTTTTTATTTGTCTGTCTATCTATGTATCTATGTAACAGTTTTGTCAATCTTTTAATCTAATTATCTATCTATGTATCTAATTATCTAACTATATTTCTATCAAACAAACAAACTATATATCTATCTATCTATATGTATGTCTATATGTCTATCTATCTATCTTTCTCTCTATATATTAATCTGTATGTCATATATCTATCTATTTATCTATCTATCTAACTGTCTATATATGTGTATATCTATCTATCTTTATATCTATCTTTCTATCAGTCTATTTATCTATCTATCTAACTAATTAGCTAACTAACTATCTATATATATATATACCTATCTATCAATTTTTTTCTATGTATCTCTCTATCTGTTTTTCTATCTATCTTTACGTCTTTATATCTAGTTGCCCATCTCTATATATGTTATCTATCTATCTATCTATTTTTTTATCTACCTATCTATCTAATTATGTATCTATATATCTGTTTATCTTTCAATCTATCTATATATCTCTCTACCAATCTATCTATATATCTCTCTATCAATCTATCTATATATCTCTCTATCAATCTAACTCTAAATCTGCCTATTTATCTTTTAATCTATTTATTTATCTACCTATCGATATGACTAGCTATCTTTCGATCTATATATCTATATATATCTATCTATCTACGTATCTATCTATCTATTTGTGTATCTGTCAATGTAACGATGTTTCAATATATCTATTTGTCTATCAAAAAGTCTAACTTTCTATCTATCTGTCTACTTGTTTATCAGTCTAACTTTCTATATGTCTATCTGTCTATCTATCTAACTATTGATGTATTTATATTTCTATTTATTTAATTTATTATTTATCAATCTCGGTTTTTATAACTATTTATCTGTCAATCTTTCTATTAGTTTATCCATCTATCTATCTCTCTAACTATCTCTTTATCTCTCTCTCTATCTATCTACGTCTCAATCAATTTCTATAACTATCTATCTATCTATTTGTCTATCAGTCTATTTTTCTATGTATAAATCTATCTATCTATCTATCTATCCATCTATCATCCTTAATATCTATCTATGTATATGTTTGTTAATTATCTCTCTCACTATATATATATATATATATATATATATATATATATATATATATATATATATATATATATATCTCTCTCTCTCTCTCTCTCTGTCTATATATCTATGTGTATGTCTATCTATCTATCTATCTATATGTCTATCTTTATAACTATTTGTGTGTGTGTGTGTGTATCTATCTATTTGTTTTTTGTGTATCTATCTTTCTATCTATCTATGTATCTATATGTCTTCTATATATATATATATATATATATATATATCTTATCTATCTAGTTATCTATATATCTATTTTTTTTATCTATCTATATATCTATCTAATTATGTGTGTGTATATATATATATATATATATATCTCTATCTAATTATGTATGTATCTATCTATCTATCTAATTATGCACCAATCTATGTCACTATCTGTCTATCTATGAATCTATCTTTCTCTCTATCTATTAATTTCTCAATCTATCTTTTTATATTTCAATCTATTTATCTATCTATCTATTTATATGACTAGCTATCCATCGATCTATCTATCTATAAATGTTTATCACTCTATCTATCTATATATGTCTATTGATCTATCTATCTATCTATTTGTGTATCTATCTATCTGACTCTGTTTCAATCTATCTTTTTGTCTATCAATCTATCTAACTATGAGTCTATCTGTCGATTTGTCTATTAGTATAAATTTCTATCTATCTATATGTCTATCTATTTAATTATCAATCTATCAATGTGTCTATTTATTTATTTGATTATTTGTCTATCTTTCATAACTATCTATCTATCTACTTTTATATCAGTGTGTCTATCTATATATCTCTCAGTCTCTTTGTCTACCTATCTATCTCTCAATCTATCTCTATAACTGTATATCTATCTTTCCAATGATCTATTTGTCTATATATCTAATTGTATATTAGTCTATTTGTCTATCTATCTTTCTATCAATCTATATGTCTGTCCATCTATTAATCTTAATATCTATCTATGTATCTTTCTATCAATTATCTATCTATCTATCTATATATCTTTCTATATATCTATCAATCTATCTATCTTCTATCTATCTATCTATCTTTCTGTGTATCTATCTTTGGGTCTCTCAATTAGTCTTTCTTTCTGTGTATCTATCTATCTTTCTTTCTTTCTTTTTTTTACTGAAACCATTATTAATAACCCTCTCTTTTGGCGGAGGAATACCATTTTTACAACCTACATCTACCCTTTGCCCTCTTATACCCATCTTAAACCTTAAGCCTACAAGCTAACATATTGGATTTTAATTATCTTTATCAAATATAGCATTTATTCATTTTATAAACTAGATTTCAACTAGAATAAGCTGGAGCTTTGGCTTGCTTTGTTCTGCTTTGACTGGCCACTTGATTGGCCTCTATTTTCGGCCCATCTTTTCTTTTATTTTTTTTGTTTATTGTTCGGCCCCTTGTGTTTCTATGATCCATGTTTCCTGTGCTCATCATCTGACTTCCCGTCTTCCTCGTGTCCCGACTCCTGTTCTTCGCATCATTCCCGTGTGTTCATCGACCATCCTCCTTCTTCTTTTTTCACGCTCCAGTGGTTAAGAATTCCATTCACTCTTGTTTCCTTTGCCACACCTTTTTTATTAGAAATGTTCTGTCATTTTCAGCTTTTCACGAGCTGCAGCAGAGCCTAAAATTTTTTCTGCATAACTCAAACTCAATAAACTATGAGTAAATTCACTTAAAAAATAAACCAGACCCTATCAGATAAATCCATCATTAAACACCCCTCCGAACCAGGGTGATGTATGTGTTCTATGGATCCACTGCAAGTATGCTGATCAACCACAGGGCCAGGTGAATCATCCGAGAATGTAACTTGTTTAGAAACATCCAACTCGAAAAGTAGCAAGCAAACCATAGACAAATCAACTTATAATTATGTGTTCTTTTCGAGAGCACTATATATATAATCTGCAATTTCACAAAAAACAGAAGCAACCAAAAACATAAAAGGAAGCAACAAGGAACAGCAGCAAAAATACAAAATTAACAAGGAACGACAACAAAAACACAAAAGGAACCTTGCCCTATTACCTTCGCTGCTAAATTAACACAAGCAAAATACAAAAAATAGCAAAATACAAAAAATTAATCATACAAAAGGAACAACAGCCACAAAAGGAACAACAGGAGCAAAAACACAAGCAAAATACAAAAAAACAGCAACTTAGCAGTTTAGCAGCAAAATTAACCATACAAAAAATAGCACATTTCAGAATTCCAGCAGCTACTAGATTTTCTGGTTGTTTATACAATTAACTTCGCTGCTAAGAAAAAAGAAGCTACAGTAAAATATGCTATCAACCATTATCTTACCTTGCCCTATTACCTTTGCCTCCATAATGTACATACCTGTTAACCTGCAGAGACAAAAATTACCCTGCACAGAAGCTACCACAATACCATAACAGTTAATAGCTTATATTCTTATAATTCTCATATTCTATTTTTTCTGTTAATACTACCCTTCTTGAATCTTAAATAAGGGAAGGCCTTCCTATCTAATTTTGCTATTCCTTTTAGTTTTTATGGCATCGAAACCTCATCAAATTCATGTTCTCCTCTTATCGAACATAATCTTGCAAGGCTATCCGCCAAAGTATTGGCTTCTCTATATATATGTAAGATTGATGCATTAAGCAGTTTAATGAGGTTCAAAATAATTTCCATTTCTTCCTCATACCTCCAAAGAATTATTTTTCCATTTACTAAATCTACCAAAAGCATGGATTCTACTTGAATTTGTATTTTTTCTAAATCTAACTTTATACAAACATTTAATCCTATATTCAAAGTTTTATCTCCGAGTGGAGAGCTGAGAATGCTTCTGTAGCCGATGTAAATGCTTTTATCACATACCCATTTGAATCCCTTATTACCCCCCCCCCCCCTCCACCTGCTATACCAGTGTACCTATTAAAGCTACCATCCGTGTTTAGTGATATGTTACCTTCCGGAGGCCTATTCCAACTTATACTTTTTACCCATCCCTGTTTCGTATTTGTGATAGCGAGGCCCCAGAACATTCCAGCTACCTTATTTAAACAAGCACCATCAACCTTTATAGGGTTTATACTTGATATATTCCTAATTTCTTTAATAATATCTTTTATAATTTCATTTGAATTCATTCTTATACCCTCAAATTTACTCTTATTACGAGTTTTCCATAGGCACCATATTACTATATGAGGTAGATTCTGAGTGAACCAATTTTTGATATAACTGCTAGAGTTTATATTCTCCCAATTCTTAATTCTATCAATTATTCTATCCTCTTTTTTACTTATTTGTATCAGGTCTCTTAATTCCCTCCAGACTGCTGCAGCGATTCTTCCACTTGAGAATAGATGATCCATTGATTCTTCTTCTGCATAGCAACATTCACATCTGGAGGCCATTTTAACACATTTTCTTTTCACATTAGTATCCACAGGCAGTGCATTTACTAGAACTTTCCATGCCAGCGAGCACATTTTCTGTGGAATACCTGCTTTCCAGGCCCATTTAAATAAAGATTGCACGGGTTTTTTTCCTTCTTATCAATTCTTTTGCTGACTTTAACGTAAAATTACCTCGTGGATTAAGGGTCCATTTCCATCCCGATTTTTTCAGTAATGAATGGGCATCTACTATTTCCTTTTGTTTTTCTAATGCTTTCCAGTTATTTGATTTCTGCTTAATGCGATTGTGTTCTTGTTTTAGATATTTTGCTCGCATATATTTTGCCTAGAGGGAATCATTTTCTTTTATCCTCCACCAACCTTTGCAGTCCCAGGCAGCCGCCATATCCTGTAAATTAATGATGCCTAACCCCGCTTCCGCTTTTGGATAACAGATGTCTTTCCAATTTTTCCAGTGAATTTTCTGCTTTCCGTTTTTTTACCCCATAAAAAATTTTTCATTTCCATTTCTAGTTTATTTGTGAATTTCTTAGGTGGGTGTATGACTGATATAATATGTACCAGTGTACTTTGAAGAACATGGGAGATTAATGTAATCCTCCCACCAAATCCTAATAGATCTACTTTCCAACCAGCTATTTTCCTTCTCATTTTATCATGTAAAGGCATTAGATACTTTTCTTTCAGCCTTCCTTCGTATATCGGACAACCTAAATATACTAAAGCATCTTTTTTATGTTTAAAACCCGTTATGTTTTTAAATTTTTTTTACCACTTTTCCCGAGGATTTTTTTGCTAACATAAATTGACTTTTATCCTTATTAAGGGCTTGACCTGTTTCCTTCTCAAATAATTGTAAAAGGTCCATCAGGTTCTTCAATGAACTTTTATTCGCATTTGTGAAAATAATAATATCGTATGCATAAGCTAAACAACTTATTCTCGGAGTATTTTTTGGCTGTTTAAAGGGGATTATTTTGCCCTCTAACATTCTTTGATTTAAATTAACAATTAACAATTAACAATTCTAAGTACATGTCAAATAATAAGGGCGATAATGGGTCCCCCTGTCTCAAGCTACGTCTTGGTTTGAATTCTTCATCTTTCATTCCATTTACAATGATTCTAACCCAAATGCTAGTTACACATCTATATATTAAATCAATACATGTTTCAGAGAAACCAAATTTTCTCATAAAGAAACATAGTGTATGCCATTCTACTCTATCAAATGCCTTAGATAAATCTAGCTTAACTACTAAGTTACTTCCCCTCATTTTAAATGCTATTTCTTTCATCATTTCTGATGCTAATCTAATATTTTCAATCATTAATCTATTCTTAACAAATCCTAGTTTGTTCATGTGATATTATAAATGGTAAAATATTACTAAGTCTGTTTTGAATTATTTTTGCAAGGATCTTATAAATTGCATTACATAAACTTATAGGCCTAAAATCCTCACATTTTTGAGGTGATTCTTTTTTGGGGATTAGCACTATGAAAGAGTTTGCCCATGCCTTAGGAATGTCCGCCCCTACAAAAAAACTTGCAATTGCATGAAAAAGATCTTTTTTGATAATGAGCCAGTTTAACTGAAAAAAATAATTATTCTAGTCATCTGGCCCTACTGCACTATCTTTATCCAGATTAAACACTGCATTTTTAATCTCTCTTCTTCCGGAATCTTCTCCATCATTTGATTTTGTTATTTTGAGATGACTGTGTTGATCCCATCCATTAATGAGTTTCTTACCTGAGGAGCCTGTCTGCATAGATGACTTTTAAAAAATTCCTCAAAGAGGATTCCTATCTGCTTGTCATCTTCAACCCATGTTCCCTCATTAGTTTTTAGGCCCTTGATTTTATTTTTTTGAGCCTTTATTTTGCACATGTTATGAAAAAATTTAGTGTTTCTATCTCCATCTTTCAACCATTTAATTTTTGAACACTGTTTCCAGTATACTTCCTCCATATGAAACTTAAGCCTCAAGTCCCCTTTAGCCTTATTTAGTTTCTGTCTCTTTACCTCTATGTTATTATTATCGTATTCTAATTCTAGATTTTCTACTTTTTCCTCTTCTTGCTTTATTATTTGATTTAAATTTCCAAAGACTTCTTTATTCCATATTTTTAGACATTTTTTTAATCTATGAAGCTTAACCATTAATACTTGCATCGGTTTCCCCATTGCTGGCTCCATCCAAGATTCAGTTACTAATTTTTCAAAGCCAGCGTGCTTTTCCCACATATTCTGAAATTTAAAGTTACCTGATACTCGGTTAATCTTATAGATTGTAATGAGCAATGGGCAATGATTCGAACAGGTTCTATTTAGTTGTCTTAGCCTTGTGACCCCATGCAAAGCTACCCATTTAGCATTACACAGTACTCTGTCCAGTCTAGCCCAAATTGTGATTCTTTTACTCCGGTTGTTATACCAAGTGTAACTTGAACCTGTGAAATCTATTTCCATTAATTTCGAGTTTGAGATCGCCTCATTAAATTGTGTCATTGCTATTGGATCCGTGGTTTTACCTCCTTTCTTTTCTTGATTGCTCCTGATTATATTAAAATCACCTTCTATAATCCAGGGTGCATTCCTAGATGCGATATTCTGCATTTCCTCCCTCAGTGCTAACCTTGATTTTTTATTATTTTTAGCATATACAACCGATATTATTTCATCTGTTTCTTTATTTATTTTAAAATGTACTACCTGATCTGTATCTTTTAAAATTTCAATGTCCAAATAATTATGCCACATTATCCAGAGTTTACTATTAATATTAGCATATGCATTGTTAAACCCTAGTTTTTGGCTGTAGTTAATTAATTGATCCTTCTGGATCATAGGCTCCGCAATGACTACAAGAGAAATTCTATGAGTTTTAATTAATAGTTTTAACCTATTTATCGAGGTATTATTAGCAACCCCTCTTATGTTCTAATAAAGGCATCTATACATTAATTCCTAGTAGAGGTGTCAAATGGGCCGGGCCGGCCCGGCCCGGCACGAGGCACGGCACGGTTCGGCCGTGCCTGGGCCGGCCCGGCACGTTAAAAAACCGTGCCCGGGCCCGTGCCCGTGCCGTGCCCGGTCGAAGCAAGGCACGAAACGTGCCGTGCCTGGCCCGGCACGGCTCGTGCCTAGGCACGGCACGCCGGCACGAGTCCATCCCGTGCCGGTCACGCAGGCACGCGTGGCACGCCGCCAGTGCCACGCGTGCCGTGGCGTGACCGCGTGACCCCTGACTCGTGAGTCGCGACTCACGGTCACGAGTCACGACTCACTGAGTCGTGACTCGTGCTCGAACCACCAGCACTAGGGCCCCCCCCGGAAAAAAGACCGCGGGTCGGGTCCAAACAGACCCGACCCGCGGTCTTTTCCGCCTGAAAACCGAGAAAAAAGAAAAATATAACGGGAAAAAAAAAAAATTTCAAACGTAGATCGATTTTCAGCCGTTGGATTCGACGCCAACGGCTAGGGGGCAGAATCCGACGGTCCTCGTGATTCTGCCCATTAAATTTAATAAAAAAATTCAAAAAAATAATAAAAAAATAATTTTTTTTTAAACAAAAACTTTTTTAGGCTATATAATCTACCCCCCTCCCTAAAGAATTTATGTTTTTCAAAAACATAATCCTCTCAATTTTTTCTCTCTCTCACATAAACCGTGCTTTTCTCGCTCGGCCCTCGTTTTATTGATTTCGGCTTGAATTTTCGTGAAACTCAACTTGAGTTTTGAACTTCAAAGCTTCCTGCGGGCTTCGGTGCATCTTTCACGTGAGAGACCTCTTTGCTTTTACCGGGTAATATAATTTACTTTTTGTTTTATTTTCTCTCTCTAAATCTTCTCTCTCTAGAAAAACGTACGAAAAAAAAAATGACGAATTCACCTAACACATATTTAAATTTGGAAAATGAAAATGTTAGTGTTACACAAACGTCCGTGGCTCCTGAAACTTTGGTTTCTCCTGTCATGTCAGCCCAAAGTTCTAAAAAACAAAAAACTAGGAGGACTTCTGTAGTTTGGACACATTTTAAAATCATAACACAATTAGATGTTAGGGGTGAGGAACATGAAATGGCACAGTGCAAATATTGTATGCGACTTTTAACATGCAAGAGTACATGTGGGACTGGGCACCTAAAGAGGCATTCTGAAATATGCTCCAAAAAACATGGACCGTTAGATCCTAGGCAAACCCAACTTGGCACTACATTTTTTGAGACTGGATCGAGTTCAGTCTCAAAGTTTACTTCCCTTCGTATACTCCAACGAGTTGGGTAGGGACGGCATGGCCAGGCTCATCACATTGATGGGTCTTCCGATCAGATTTTCGGAAGATCCGAGGGTAGTCCGCATCATGCAGACTTATTTTCAGCCATCCTATCGTAGGATTCCTAGGTCCACATCTAGGAGTGACATACTAAAGATATATAAGTTAGAAAAACAAAAAATAATTAATGAATTATTGGCATTTAGTGGAGTGGTGTCCGTGACGTCCGATATATGGACATGTCACGATGATTCTTCTTATGCATGTATCACGAGTCATTATGTCGATTCAAACTGGACAATAAATAAAAAAATATTAGGATTCACTGAGATTCTTCATCCTCATGATGGCCCGGCCATTTTTGAGTGTATGATGAAAATATTTAGGGAATATAAAATTCAAAATAAAATTTTTAGTGTCACTTTCGATAATGCTGCGAATAATGGAGTAGCGATCAATATGTTTGTTAGGAATATTAGAGACGCACCTTTAGGAGAGATATTTCATGTCAGATGCATGTGTCATGTTATTAACCTTATAGTTCAAGCGGGTATGAAGGTGTGTTCCCCTGCGTTGGAAAATATACGCAATGCACTCAAGTATATTCGCACTCCTCGCAGACTACAAGAGTTTGGTAATCTCTGTTTGTCTGCGAATCTTAAGAAGAAGAAATTCCAATCTGATGTGAGACATCGTTGGAATTACACGTACCTGATGTTGGAATCATGTGTTGGATACGAACACGTGATATCCGACTACGTCAATAGTAAGAGTGGCGAACTTATTATTGACGACACTGACTGGGCTTCAGGAATTTCATTTATGAAATTCCTGAAGATATTTTATGACACTACGAACATGTGTTCGTCGGTTTATACGCCCACCACTTGCATTGCACTCCGTTGCATATGCAACATTAGTAGCATGTTTAGGATGTATCGAGCGGACCCGATGCTCAGCCTTATAGTTGCAGAGATGGAGACCAAGTACCTGAAGTACTGGTCCACCATTCCATCTCTTTATTGCCTCGCAGCATGCATGGACCCTAGGGCTAAGGTGGAAGGGGTTGAAAACACCCTGACTTTCATTTCCTCGTGCATGAACCTGGAAGAGCCACCTCAAGGGTTCATTTACGAGAAGTTGACAGACCTGTTCACATACTACGATACTAGGTATGGTGGTGGTGGTGTTGAGACTGTGAGTACGGACTCTGATACCTTGTTCGGAGATGACCCATATTCCATTAACCTAGCGAGGGGGAAACGTAGGGGTGGACCTTCACATAGGAGCGAGCTGTCTCGGTACTTAGATACCGATTACTGCTCAATCCTATCACCATCTGACAATAAGAATCTTGATTTATTACAGTGGTGGAAATCATATGAGTCCGCCTATCCCGTGCTATCTAGGATGGCACGGGATCTACTGACTCCTCCGGTGTCGAGCGTAGCATCGGAGTCTGCTTTTTCTGTTGCAGTGAACGTGATTTCGGATAGGAGATCGAGATTACGTCCAGATATGGTTGAGGCCTTGGCATGTTTGAAGGATTGGGAGGATTCGAGATTTAGCATCAGTGATCGTGCTGAAGCTGGGACTGTGACAGACACTACAGTCGCATCCACATCCACTACGATGGCGGAGGAGCTGATTGCCGATGATGATGACGATGACCCATATGATACTGATCTTGATGTTGCGGCTGATGATTCTCATTTTATGCCGCTTGACGATTGATGCTCATCTGCTCTTTTTTTCGATATTTTGTAATTTTTTTCATTTATACGCTTTGTTTATACTTTGGTCTTTGTATTATACGTTGTGTAGAAGTTGAAACTTATCCTTTTTTTTTCGGAGTTTTGGTTTCAAAAGCATGAATGGTAATTTTTATTTTCGTAGTTTAAATTTTTTTTAATTAAAATTATTACTAAATTAATGTATTTTTTTATTATTTTAAGATTTAAATATTATTTTAAAATTTATTAACTTTAAATCTTAATATTTAATTAATACATTATAATATTAAAATTTACTAAACTTAAGTGAAAAAAAAAAATAAATTTCCTAATTTTTTTTTCATAATTACATTTAATTTTAAATGTAATATTAGTTACAAAAAATTTTAATTTTTTTTTTTACATAATCTTAAATAATGATAAACAGAAACATAAAAAAAAAAAAAAAAATTTTTTTGTAATCTGCCAAGGCACCAAGACCAAGCGGTCCAAGACCCAAGTGGACATGGGTCATGGGCCATCAGCCATGGCATGGCTACTGCGGCAGTGCCAAGCACGGGCCGTGCGCCCGTGCCCGTGCTTACTGCTTGGCCGAGCGGGCCGGGCACGGCACGGCACGGCCTCGCCGTGCCAACGGGCCCTGCCGTGCCCGACTTAAAAAAACCGTGCCGTGCCCGGCACGGCACGGTTGCACGGCAGGGCACGTGAAAAACGGGCCGTGCCGTGCTGGGCCGGCCCGTTTGACACCTATAATTCCTAGCTTAGTTTGGGATCTAGTTGTATACTTAGTCTCATATTTTGTGTTTAAATATTTTTTCTTATTCTTTGTGATCTTAATTGCATTCGAGTTTACTTGTATTTTTTCATAATTTTTATCCTTCCACCCAAGCTGCATTGCCATTATTTTTATAGCTTCCTTGGCTTGAGTTTTAGTGAGCTTTGTCCAATCTTCCTCATAAATATCCAAATCATCCTTCCCCTTTTCTATATAGAATGCATGCTCCTCTTCTTCTCTACCTATTGAAGGACAACTAAACACCTCTGCATCTTCCTCTGGGAAATCCAAGAGGTCATCATCTATCCAGCTATAGTCCTCTAGTTTTTCTTTTAAAATTATTCTAGTTTTAATTTTCTTGTTCCTCTTCTTTCTACCCTTTACCTCCTCCCATTTTTCTCCCTCCCCCAGCTTGTCTCCTTCCTCCATGCTTCCGTCATGATATACTCTATTACTAGCCTCTCCCTCTCCTAATAACTTACTCTCTTTCTCTCTCATATACCCCCCTTCTTCTTCCATTAAACCTGCCTCAATTGCAGGATTTTCTCCAGCCCCTCCCTCCTTCCTAATCCATCTTTCTACCTTTCTTTTTCTACCTTCTAACCCTTGCACATTTTTCTGATTGTTCTGTACCCAATCTTACACACCCCCGATTCGTGCCCAAGTCTCTTACATTTTATGCAATAAGTAAGCAGATTTTCGGGAATAACAGGTTGCCAAAACGCATTATTCTGCCCATCCTCTCCATTACCGATCCAGATCATATTTGGTGGTTGAGTGAGTAGGTTACACTCAACACACACGCGAGCCTTGCTTGGCCTTGTCATAGAAACAGTAGCTTCATCACGAATTACAGGTTTACCCAAACAAGATGAAATTTTGTAGAGAGATTGTGGGTTAAACAAATATAATGGGAGATTCGGTAAGGAAAACCATACCGGGGCTAAAGGTGCCTCCTCCAGTGGACTGAACTCCTTCGTCCACCTCAAAACCTGCATGGGGAAGCCGTTAACTTGCCATAGACCTCTATGCCATAAGCGGTAGAAGTCCTCAATCATAAAACACTGCAGGAAGACGTGTTTCACGTCATAGTCAGCTAGCTTCACCCTTCCCGCAAGCTTTAACGAGGAGATAAACTGTTGTATTTCTTTCGGGCAAGACCTTCCATGAGAAAACTTACCAATAAGCATATATTCAAATGGCTCCATGAACTTGCGCATCTCTTCTATTGAAAAAACAATCACGGGACTCCCGTGTTTGTTTTTGAAGCAGCATGAGGGAGGCACGGACTCTCTCAATATCGATGCAAACGACTTATTATTTAGTAATAAGTCTTTTTGCTCCATATTTAGCTTGAGAGGAGCTTGATTCGGGCAGCAATGGTGAGATTCTCTCTCTAGGTATTGCGATTTTCTCTCTCTACGAGCTTGAGAGCTTGAAGAGGGATCTAACTTACTGAAACCATACTAATTGTTTATCTATATGTTTGTCTATCTATATATGTTTGTCTATATTTGTTTGTCTATCTATTTGTGTATCTTACTATCTATCTATCTTCATATCTATCTATATATCTAATTATCTTTCGTAGTATCTGTGTATCTGTATATCTATCTATCTATCTTATATCTATTTTATCGATGTGTATTTTTATATATTTATATATCTATCTATCTATCTATCTAACTATATCCCTATATTTCTATCTATCTATATGTATGTCCATGTATCTATTTGTCTATCTATCTATATATTTGTTTATCTAGTTGTTTATCTCTCTATTTATCAATCAATCTATCTCTGTATATATTTAACTATTTATCTATGTATCTATTTATTTATATATCTATCAATCTATCTATCTCTCTAGTAATCTATCTATCTAATTAGCTATATATTTATCTCTCTATGCATCTAACTATCTATCTATTTCTTTCACTAGCAATCTATTAATCTATCGAAATGTGTATCATTCTATCTATATATCTATGTGTCTATCTATTTATCTATTTATCTATTTCTCTGCTACTCAGTCTATATATCTATCTATATATCTACATGTATGTCTAAATGTCTTTTCATATATCTCTGTATCTATCTACCTGTCTATATGTCTATCTGTCTATCTATTTATCTATCGATCTATATATCTATATTTCTTTCTATCTATCTGACTATCTAACAATCTATATATATATATATATATATTATTATATATTATATATATATATATTATATAGGTATATTATTTATATATTTATATATTTATATAGGTATATATTTATATATTTATATAGGTATATATTATATATTTATATATTTATATATTTATATATTTACATATTTATATTTATATATATTTATATTTCTTTCTTTCTTTCATTCTATCTATCTATATCTCTATCTTTCTATCTATCTATTTTTTTAATAATCAATCTATCAATCTCTCAATCCAGCCATCTTTCTATATATCTATCAATTTATCTACTTATATCCTTATCTTTCTATCTATATATGTCAATCTATATGTCTATTTGTTTATCTATCTATTTATTTGTTTATCTAGTTGTCTATCTATCTATATATCAAAATATCTATCTATTTATATATCTATCTATTCATATATATATATATATATATATATATATATATATATATATCTCTTTCTCTTTCTATATTTTGATCATTTTTTTTATCTCTCTAATAATCTATCTATCTAATTATTTATCTATCTATTTCTCTTTCTATCTATCTAACTATCTACTATCAATCTTTGTATCTATCAGTGTACCTATCTATCTATCTATTTATTTATCTATATGTCTCTTCATCTATCTATGTATTTGTCTACCTGCTTATCTCTCTCTCTATCTACCTGTCCATATGTCTACCTATTTATCTATCTTTTTTTAATTTGTCTATTTATCTATCTATCTATCTATCTGTCTATCTCTCTATATATCTATTTGTCTAATTATATTTCTGTCTATCTATCTATATGTCTTTCTAACTTTCTGACTATCTTTCATCAATATATATATATATATATATATATATATATATATATATATATATATTTCTCTCATTCTATCTATCTATCTATCAATTTATCTATCTGTCTATATATGTATCTATCTATCTATATTTCTCTTTTTCTATTTATCTATCTATCTATCTTTCTTTCTATATATCTATCTATCTATCTCACTACAAGAAAATGTTAGTTTAGCTAATGAATTTTAGCTAGGGAATAATCCCTAACTAAATAGCAAGGGATTAGCTAGGGAATAGCAAGAGATTTTTGATTTTACATTGAAATAAAAATTTGTGATGGAAATGTTCAATTGAAATTTTCTCATCGCTGGTTTAGCGTAAAGTTCTGCACAATGAAAAGCGTGAAATTTAACGATAAAATTTCCTTAGATAATAGATCGAGACATAATCCGTCACTATTTCTTTTATAAATTTTCATGCAATGAAAAGTGAGAAATCCAGCGATGGAATAAGCAATAGAATTAGTGATTGATATTCCCTAGCTAATTAGATCGAGACATAATATCTTATTATTCTTTGATAATTTTCCATGTAATGAAAAGGCTAAAATCAAGCACTAGAATTAGTGACGAAATTTCCCTAGCAAATTATATGGAGACATTATCCGTCGCTAAATAATTGTCTGAATTTTTTTACTATTTTATATTTTATTGCAAGTGATTATTCTTTAAATGATAATTTTAACAAAATATATGCATTTATCTAGGAATATTTTGTAGCTATTTAGGTTGGGAATAATTTTTGTAACTAATCTTTATTTATTTAATTTTTTTTATATATTATTTGTTTTAATATTTTATGTAATTTTCTTTATTTAACGTATACCATGGCCTATTAATGAGCAATTCTTAGAAAGACACATTTACCTCATATAATTATAAAAATAGGATATTATAAAAAAATTAATTTTAAAAATATACAAATACAAATAAAATTTTATATTAATAATGACTAAAATAATAATTTTTATTATTATAAAATTTTTAAAAATCTATAGAAATTACTTTTATGAAATATTTAATTATGATAATTAAATATTTATGTAAAAAAACTTTAAATAATTAATTATATAATTATATTGTTTTTTTAGTTATTTTAATTAATAAATAAATATACATAAAAATTACTACTACTAAAATGGTAAAATAATTATTTGTATTAATAAATAAATAAAATTATAAAAATATCTAAATTAACTAATAAACAAATAAATATTTATATTATTTAAAATAAAATAAATATTTTAATGATTCTAGTAATCTTTTTAAAAAAATATTTTATAAAAAGATTTTAAATTTTTGAAAAAAAAAAATCTAATTTGTTATAAAATATAAAAGAAAATAAATTGATATTTAAAGATAAATACATAGATGTTTTAATTATATCAAAAAAAAATTGATGATTAAAAAAATAAATATCTCAGTGTGGTTATTAAAAGAACATTTCAAGTGTTTTTTTAGGATTTTAAAAGAATTATTTAAAATATTACTAATGAAATTTTCTTGTCCTAAAAATTCTTAAAATTATTTTTTGGCTTAGAAACACTTTTAAAAAGTACTACCAAACTAATCATAAGTTGATTTTAATTCAAGTTTTATTTTTTGTCTCTACTGAAATTTATAAGAATTAAACAAATGAGTAAGATCTTTACTATTATAATATTCTACTTTTTATTAAAATAATAAATATAACGTTTTTATTGATCTTCTCATCTTTAAATAATTTTTGGAATTTTATAAATTATACTTTATATCAAATAATATGAAATTTTAATCCTTTATAATTATTTCATATTATAATCATTAAAAATAAATTGAATTCTTAAAAATTTATAACCATTATATATATATATATATATATATATATATATATATATATATATGAAAAACTTTATTATTATATATTATTATTAAATTTTTTTTATGAAATAATATCATTTATGGTTAAAAAAATCTATTTCATTTTTTTTACTTTAATTTATTAATTTTTATAAGTTTAGTTTACTTTTATATTTTTGTCTCTTTTTTTAAATAAAAAAAAATAAATTTAATCACTTAAACATTTATAGTTTCCATGAAAAAAAATGTTGAGGCATTTAATCACTTAAACATTTTTACTATCTTTCCAAATGGAAGAGAGGAGAAGAATCTTTTTAAAAAAAAAAAGATAAATTCAAACACTTAAACAATTTTAGTTTCCGTAAAAAAAATGTTAAGGCATTTAATCACTTAAACATTTTTTCTATCTTTCGAAGAGGAAGAGAGGATAAGCATAACTAGATTATGGAAGCAACCTATAAATTTGACATCTTCTTGTTATCAGGTAATATTATCATTCCTCTTCTCATTCAGAATACTATATACATCTTTCTGTCTCTATCAATTGATTACCATTGGCAGGGTTTGGTTTATACTAAATATTTGATTTTATTTTTTCCCAATTTTCTTCATCTTTCTTATATTTTTACATCACTTATATGATTTTGAATATCCACCATTAATGAAACAACAAATGGTAAGTGTGAACTTTGTTTTGTTACTATTTAAATATTTAGGGTTTTATAGATTTAAAATACAAAATGTATGCATTTTGTTTTCTACTTTTGTAACTTAAAAAAATTATGATTATTGTTTTCTGCTTCTGTAATTTAATAAAAAAAATTATGCGTAATATTTTCTGCTTCTGTAACTTAAGGAAAAAACAAACTCAATATTTAGTGGTTCTGTTTATGTTATCTCCAAAAACATTATAAACAGATAACACTATTTATAAACCTTTATAAATTTATATAATTATATGACATTATATATAGAATGTCTATACTTTAATATATAAACGTATTGCATTATATATAGACATTGATATGTTTATATAAACATATAATGTTATATAAAAATATTTATACATACGTATAGATGTTAATAAATATTTATACAACATTTACATAAAATTATCCATTTTTATATTTTTTTATATAACATTTAAATATCATATAAAATGTTTATACATATTTGTAAACATTTATATAGCATATAAATTTTTATATAAATATAAAATATTTATAATTTTATATAAATGTGATATATATACTATATAATATGTATAAAAGGGTAAATATATATAATAATATATGTAACATTTATAAAAATATTTTAAACACAACATTATATCTAAACACTTGTATATATATAAAAGTGTAAGTTTTTTTATGATTAATTTTTTTTAATGTTTAATGGATTTCAAATCACCGGAAAGTGTGCTAACTCTTATAGTTGTTTATATATTTAATATTGAATGCTTACTTTTCATTGCTTATCTTATATGTAGGAGGGTTTGATTTGAGGTAACGCTTTCTACCCTTACTCAGCAAAATGAAACCTAAAATATGATTCTTCACATTGTCAAATAATTGGATGTCTTGTTCCATTATGTTCTTTAAGGTTTTCCTAAATATCTTATTGCAGGTTTTTATGAAGCAAATGTGTAATATTTTTCTTTACTATTGTGTGTTCCAAATTATTTTAAAATTAAAACCAAACTAATATTTGAGTAGAATTCAATAGCTAACAATATTATGACATTAAGATTGCAATCTTATGCCATAGAGATTTCAGTGAAGTAGAATTTAGCAAGGATTGTATTAATCTAAAACACTTCATCTGTTATAGCTACTAGTAAACTATATGTTTATAACTATAAATAAATATTTGTATAACTATATAAAACTCTATATAATTAAATATAACATATTTGTAACTATGTATACATATATGTAAATCTATATATTTGTTAATAACTTTGTATACATTTATGTATAACTACATATAACTAATTGTATGAATATATATATATATATAACTAAATGTTTTAACTATATTTAACTATATTTAACTATTTATAACTTTATATACTATATGTATAATAATATATAACTATAAATAATTGTATCTTACTATATCTATAACTATAAAAACATTATAGATAACTATATTTAAATATATAATTTACAACATATATTTAATATACATTTTTATATATTATTATATAAAAATATATTTTACTATATCTATACCGATAGATAACTATATGTATATATATATATATAATTATAAAAAATATATATATACCTACATATTACATTATGTATAATATAAATATATGTATATCACTATAGATAACTTATATATAACTATAGATATATGTATAATATAAATATATATATATATATATATATATACCTATAGATAACTTATATATAACTATATATATATATAAGTTTAACTATATGTGTAACTATATGTATAATAACATAAAACTATATTTATAATTACATGTCTACAAACATATTACATTATGTTTAACTATATGTATATAACTATATATAAATATTTGTATAACTATATATAACTTTATATAATTAGATATAACTATATTTGTAACTATGTATACATATATGTATACATATATGTAAATCTATATATTTGTTTATAACTTTGTATACATTTATGTATAACTACATATAACTACTTGTATAAATTTATATATGTATATATATATAACTATATGTTTAACTATATATAACTATTTATAACTACATATACTATATGTATAATAACATATAATTATAAATGGGATAATACTAATTTGTTGCGCTAACTTGAAATTAAATTACTAAAGATATAATATCAACAATATGTAAGCACATAGCATGAGAGTGTCCATTGGTCAGATATAGCATGATGTTGAATTAAGGGTAGTACTCTTGCCTAATCCCACCCCATGGGCCTCAGTCTCATATATGAACTTATGTATGACAAAAGATGTAATAAATGATTGGTTTGTATAGAAGAAACTTTTTTATTCTTTTATATAATATTCATTCTAACACTGCATTCTCTATGTATCTCTCGCTCCCTCTCTCATTCTTTTTGGGTTACTCTCTCTCTCTCTCTCTCTTATCTCTCTCTTGCTATTTTATATCTTTCTTTTTTGCTTTCTCTCTCCCTCTCTCTCTTTCACTCTCCAGCTCTCTCCCTCTTTCTCTACCCCCTTTCTTCCTCTCTCCCCCTTTCTCTCTCTCTCTCTCTCACTCTCCCTCACCCCGCTTTCTGTCTCTCAACAAAGAAGTGCAGACTTAGCTATTGCACTGGCATTCCAAGAAGAGGACATAAATAATATTAATCTTGTGCATGTAGATTAATATCTATAAAATTTATGTGACTCAAATGGTGGCCTAATAGAGATTGAAGATGATAAATTTCTATCTAAAGATGAGTTAGAACTTACATTGGAATCAGACAAAATACAGAAGATCCATTGAAGGATGATAGTATTGCTGATAATTAAACTAATATAATCATATTATAATATTAAACTATCAAAGACTTTTTAAGTTTTGTTGAAATCTATTGGTGTATTTTATTCTAAAATACATGGTTGTTCATCATATCTATATTATTTATTCTATGTTTTAATTTTTTTGTATAGTAGATGGCACCTAAAGGACATGGCCATGGTCGAGGTGGACGTGGATGGAGTACTGGACCAAATCCATCTAGTATTTTACACCATTTTGAAAATTTAGTACCATCTCATACCCACCATATCTAGACATCAACATTACAATCACCATCTCCATTTCCATCACCATCACCATCATTGACACCTTTACTATCACCTTTATCAGATATAAGCCTATCACCCATTACCATTCAATAACACACTTTTGATCCATAGCCATCTTCAATACTCATTTTACACCAATATTTCTTCCATTTATAGAACCATCGATAGGATCAAATGCTGTGCCTTCCTCTACATTCAGTGCTAAGTTAGTAATTAAGATTGAGGATAGGAGGTATAAGAAATATGTAAATATTACTTGAATAAAAAATTATGATGTTCTTGTTAGTGGTTTTTTGTATAGGTTTTTCCATCTCACATTTGTTCAGCTATAATTACAAAGTCTTTCAAGAAAATGGTTGATTCTAAAGCATTCTAATGGAAGAAAGTTTCTAAATAATGACTTTCAGGTAAAAATAATGAAACAAAAGCATTGAAAATTACTTATCTAATTAGTTAACTATTATGCTGATTATTTTTCAAGCAGTAAATAATTATGTGATTGTTATTAATATAAATTTTTTTTGTAATTTTTCTATATATAGAATCCATCCAAATGGGCACCCAAATTTGATGGAAAGATAAAGTCATTATGGGAGAGCAAAGCTACTGAATGGTATTCTATTTTGTCCATAAATTGAAGAATATAAAAGAAAGTCCTAATTTTATATCTGAGGATGATTGGCTAGAGTGGCTTAAGCATTGGGAGGAGCCAGATGTGAAAAATAATTAGAGATTTCTAGCAAAAATCGATGAATTAAGTTAGCTGGACTAGGTACAGGAATGTCTCGCCACAAAGGAGGATCAAAGTCTAGCTTTGAGCATGCTCGAGATTTGGTACAATTTTAAAAATCTAAACATTTATATATTAGTGGTTATCCTAATAGTCTTAATAAATAAAATCTACGCATGGTTTTATTAATTTTGTTAAAGTTTTTTATAATTTATTATTTTATGATTTAATAAATACATACTCTAGGGTGGAGAATTGAGTTGAGATTCTAATTTTTATGAGATTTTCAGAAAGATGTATGTGAAGAAAGTGGATGGTCAGTTTGTTGACAACAAGTCTTAGATGATTGCTATAAGAATCTATTATATTAATAAAGTTTTATAGTACTATAATAAATTTTAAAAGTTGTTTGGAATGCAAAATATTAAATTTATTTTATGTATATCTATAATAGTATTTTTCCATATTTTATCACAGAACTAATGGAGTGTGATAGCTGCTTCTCAACAAGTTGAGGGTTCTATGGATCTTCAACCAATTGACTAAGATCCTATGTATTTGGAGACCATAGAAGGTCATAAGAAGCAGTGAGTGTATGACATCGACCCAATGGGAGTGGCATTTTGTTGTAGTAGTTGTGATTCTAATTCATCTATCACAACAATGGTGGATGAGATGGTTGACCAAGTAATGAAAAATAATGAATGTTGTAAATTTCTAGAAACAAAAATGAAAGAGAAAGATGGGTAGATATCTCATTTAAAGGAAGAAATGCATGAAATGAAAAAAAGAGAAGGATGAGTAGATTACTCATTTGAAGGAAGAAATGCATGAAATGAAAGAAGATAAGGATGAGCAGACTACTCATTTGAAGGAAGAAATGCAAGAAATGAAGGAAGATAAGGATGAGTAGATTACTAATTAGAAGGAAGAAATACAAGAAATTAAAAAAATGAATGATGAGATGAAAGAAATTAAGAATGTAATACAATAGCAGATGTCCTATATGGGGTCAAAGTTAGTGCATTGACAAGACAAATAGCATTTCGAGATCCATCACAAAACCACAAAGAAAGGCTAGCACAAATTAACCAAATAATTATGAGGATGATTTTGTATCATAATTATTTCTGAACAGTTTTTAATTTTTGTCTATGAGTAGCAAAATAAGATGAGATATTTTTTGAGGTATCAATTTTTTATATTCTAGTTTTGTTCATTTCTATGCCGATTAACCTAATAATGAATCTTTGTAGGACATCTGATGTGAGACAAGTACAAATTCTGATTAAAAGCATTAAGACTTTGTCATGGTCCTTCCTATGCATGAATCTCATCTTTACTGATTTCTGCTAGATCAAAAGGAGGTCAAGCTTCTATTATCTTCATTATTCCTAAAAAATTTTATTTTTTTCACACACACTCTCTCTCTAAACATCATTGTTAGACATCTTTTAGTTATTTCTTGAAGTTGTACAACTATCAACTTAGATTTGTGTTTATTAATGTTTATAATTAATATTTTTAAATATCTGTGAATATGTTTGTGTGAACATGAATATTTTGGGTAGAGTGTTAGCATAATATAGGTATGTAAAAGGCTTGGCTAGTCCTCCTAGTGTTGGGAACAACATGTTAGATTCTGAAGTTTTAAGATGAAACAAAAAATTTTGGTCCAACGCAGTCGTAGGTTTGTTCTTGACACACTTATTGCATGTAGATCTACATTGTCACTGTTCAGATCTGTGAGTGGTAATTATTGATCATCTATGGAATTAAACTGTTGAAATGTTAATAGCCATTATGATTACTAATGAAATTCAATTAAATGAGTTCATTTTTCTTGTTCTCCATTCCCTTTCATGTTCGTAGTTTCATGGATGATGATGAGCTGAACATGAGGAACTATGGCTCTTATGAGCCATTTTTCCAGGGGAATCTTGGTCTGCATCTGATACCTAGCATGGGAGACCATGATACGAAGCCTTTATTACCATGACATTATATTAACAACTTTTTGGTTAATGCCAACAATTCATTCAATCCCCACGAATGCTTTGTCTCCAACACTTCTCTTGCACTGCAATACAAGAGAGATGACTAGATAAACTAGAGAAATAAGTTTTTGAAGTTTTGTGCCATCTTTATGAAGTATAAATGGGATAATACTAATTTGTTGTAGTTTTGTGTCATCCGAGGCTATGTCATTATATTTATGTGTGTATATATGTATATATACTATAGTATATATGTACATATATACTCATTATAATATATATTG
Organism: Sapria himalayana; assembly: GCA_029783825.1. Classification (NCBI taxonomy): domain Eukaryota; kingdom Viridiplantae; phylum Streptophyta; class Magnoliopsida; order Malpighiales; family Rafflesiaceae; genus Sapria; species Sapria himalayana. The sequence goes on along the minus strand of JAREIK010001559.1, from coordinate 63,407 downwards.
TAGTAGATGTGCACATATATAGTCAGTATCATATATAATACAGTATATATGTATATATATAGAGTATATATGTACATAAACTAGTGTAGTATATATTACATATTGACTACACTATTATATGTACATATATACTATAGTATATATGTATGTATATTCTGAAATATTATATGTACATATTTATGCAGTATATATGTACATATATACTCAGTATTAACGTACATATATATTGTAGTATATACGTACATACTAAATTTGATGACATGATCACTAAGAAATTAGAGTAGTTTTTATCTATATGCAAATTTGATACTTGCATAATGATGTCACAAAATAAAATTGGCTAAGTAGATTATAAAGATAAAGCTAGAGGGACTGATTGACCCAGATAAAGCTGATCCCTTCTCTTTGTTTCTTGAAAGCAGAGTTTTTTCCTTATTTCTTGTAGAAAGATTTTGAAATAATTATAGGAAATACTTATGGCAAGTGTATTTTGCAAGTTCTACTTTTCTTTTCTTTCTAGATACTATGTTTAAGATTCTCATAACTACTAATACCTCTTTTTTCCCATTCAATTGTGTAGGATTTTAAGCCTTGAATCTAAATATTCTTTCAAAATTATTGAAACTACGGAAGGTGGTGGTCTAGTTGTTTTACTTATTTGAACCCTATCATTACTTATGAGTTTGTGTACATTGTTCATGGTGAGTTATATTTCATTGCTGATTATTTGCTTACACGAAAACATGATATGCATTCTTTGATCATTGAATTAGAATGTCTCTAGTGTTTCTGACATGTTTGGATATTAATGAGAGATTTAGAACAGAGTGGCATTCTGAAATAGTTTCTCGATTCAATGAGAGGTTTCTCTTATATGTACATATAAGAGAAATGCTAGCATATCTTTTATACGTACTTACTGGGTATATGTGTTCATATATACTGCCCTATATACATACATATATACTTCTATACATATATATATATATATACATATATACTATATTATATACGTAGATATACAATCAATATATCTACATATATACGTAGTATATATACATATAATACTGATGTATTATATGTATGATTATATATATACTCAGTATATATCTACATACAATACTACACTATATACGTACATATACTACAGTAATTAATGTAACTAGCGAAATTCTAGTATAAATGTACATATACATTGTAGTATATATGTACATATATACTACAGTATTATATATCTATCAACATAGAACTTTTTTTATGTATTAATTTTGATTTGATTGATAGTCTTAATTTTGTATAGATATGATAACACAATGTTCCCCATACAAAGCTTGTAGAAGTGATGGGATTTTTAACTAGACGTAGTGGTCCACAACTAGGACAACTTTGTCACAGTAGAAAGATTGTGATCAGATGAGCTTGGGGAGAGAAAGTAACATCAATTTCACGATTAGATTATACTTTATACACTGTCATTAGATACATGATGAATAATATGTAATAAAATTTTATTATGTTTTTGTTTTAACTAAGTAAAACAAGGGTTGTGTAGATTGTAGTTATTCAAAATTATTATGCAAAAAAATATATTAATCATCCTTTGTTGTACATGAGCATGGTGGAGTGCTCCATTTTTCTATGTTGAAGTTTCTTATTTATTTGTTGATGGTTATTGCTGCTGACTATCAGTCTCTATTTCATATGCCAGTTCTTTTGTTACTTGTCTGCTCGGTCATGGTAGGGTAGAGTAACACCCTTATATGCCTTGGGACCGGAAGAGAGTTCTAGTTGGGAGGAGGTAAGATGTGAACTTTGATGTGCCAAGCATGGCTCATGACTTGTCTTCCAAGTTTTCCTTGAAGACTTTTCAGAGATATTTTTTTAAATTTAAATAAACTTCACATTTATTTATGTTGATAGTGAAGTTTTGTGCCATATTTGTGAAGTATAAATGGGATAATATTAATTTGTTGTAGTTTTGTATCATCTGAGGCTATGTGATTATATATGTACAAATAATATTGCATTATATACGTACATATAAACTATAGTACATATATACATATATACTGAGTATATATGTATGTATGTAACGAGTATATACGTACGTATATAATGAGTATATATTTATGCATGTATCGAGTATATGTGTATATATACTGAATATATATGTATGTATATACCGAGTATAAAAGTACATATATACGGAGTATATATGTACGTATATACTGAGGATAGACGTATGTATATACTGAGTATATATGTACATATAATACTACAATAATATATACATATACTATAGTAATATATGTAGTCAATATATATGTACATATATATTGAGTACATATATATTCAGAATATATGTACATATAATTCTACATAATTATATTTACTTTTATATTGAGTATATATGTACATATACTACTGTATATATGTACATATATACTCAGTTTAAATGTACAAATAATACTGCAGTATATATGTATATATACTACAGTAATATATGTAACTAGTGAAATGCTAGTATATATGTATATATACACTATAGTATATTTGTACATATATACTATAGCATTATATATTTATCTAAGCATACTTTATTTATTTATTTTAATTTGATTGACTGATTTAAAGTTCATACAGATATGGTACTACAAAGTTCCTCATACGAAGCTTGTAGAAGTAAAGGAATGTTTCAATAGACATGTTGCGCTATCACTAGGATAACATTTTCACAGCAGAAAGATGGTGACCGGAGGAGCTGGAAGAGAGAAAGCAACATCAATTTCATGGATAGTTTATACTTTAAGCACTGTCTGTAGATACATTGATTAATAAGATGTTATAATAATTTTGTATTGTTTTTGTTTTAACTTTGTAATAAATTATATCAGAATAATTTATTAACTAATTTTAATATTTGTTAATTATAAATTGTCTTTTATAGTTTTTGTTTTATTCAATTTAATATAAAAACATAAAATTATTTAATTAAATTTCTTGAAAAAAATAAAATAGAGAAAATAGTTTTGGAAAGAAAATAGATAGGGATTTTTCCCGTGCTAGGTTAGCTAGGGAATTTTCTTTGTAATTTAGCTAGGAAATTTTCTGAAGCTTAAAATTAAGGAGAAAATTAACTAGAGAAATTATTAATTTAGCAAGTGAGTTTTCATCGCTAATATTTATTAGCTAGGAACACTTTCCATCGCTAATTTTTAGCGATGAGTACTTTCGCTTGGGAAAGGTTCTATCATTAACCCATTGTTATATCCACTTTAGCGACAGAAACCCCCATTTAGCTAGAGATTTTTTTAATGCTATTTGGGATTTTTCTTTATTGTGAAATAGAAAAATAGATAGATAGACAAATAGAAATATAGATTGATTGATAAATAGAATGTGAGATAGATAGATAGATAGATAGATAGATAAATACATAGATAGATAGACAGATAGATAGATAGATCGTTATATAGATATATAGACATATAAATAGATATACAGATAGACAAATAGACAAATATAAAAAAACAAAATTAGACAGATCGACAGAATGACAAATAGATAGATATACATTTAGATAGATATAATTTTTATTAGCTAGGAACACTTTCCATTGCTAATTTTTAGCGATGAGTACTTTCGCTTGGGAAAGGTTCTATCATTAATCCATTGTTATATCCACTTTAGCGACAGAAACCCCCATTTAGCTAGAGATTTTTTTAATGCTATTTGGGATTTTTCTTTATTGTGAAATAGAAAAATAGATAGATAGACAAATAGAAATATAGATTGATTGATAAATAGAATGTGAGATAGATAGATAGATAAATACATAGATAGATAGACAGATAGATAGATAGATCATTATATAGATATATAGACATATAAATAGAAAGACAAATAGACAAATATAAAGAAACAAAATTAGACTTATCGACAAAATGACAAATAGATAGATATACATTTAGATAGGTAGACAACTAGACAAATAGATATGTAGATAAGTATACAAGTAGACATATAGCTAGAAAGAAAGATAGATAGATAAATATATATTCAGATAATTAGATAAACGATTAAAAGATAGATAGATATAGTGATATACATATAGACAGATAGAAAGATCGACATATAGACAAATAGATAAATGGAATGATAGATGGATAGATTGGTTGAGTGATAGAAAGATAGATAGATATACAGATAGAGGGATCTGATAGATATAAAGATTTAAAGATAGACAGATAAAGAAATAAACAAATAGATAGTAGATAGAGAGATAGATAGATAGATAAAAAGATAGATGGTTAGAAAGATAGAATGAAAGACAAGTAAAAAGTTAGGTATGATAGGTAGACATATAGCTAGAAAGAAAGAAAGATAAATAGATAGATAGATAGATAGACAGAAATAAGGATAAACAGATAGACAGATAGATAGATCGACATATAGATAAATAGACTTTAAAAAATATAAATAGATAATTAGATAGATATATCAACAAACAGACAGATAGAAATACAGATAGAAAGATAGATAGAAATATAGATAGAAATATAGATATAGAGATAGACAGACAGATAGATAGATAGATATAAAGATAAAAGATAGAGATATAGACATATATACATATATACATATAGACAAATAGAAATATAGATAGATAGATAGACACATAGATAAGTAAACATTTTGATTGATTGTAGATAGACAAATAGATAGACAGACAGAGAAATAGACAGATCCTTGGATAGATTGATAGATAGACATATAAAACAATAAATAGATATACAGGTAGATAGATAAATAGATATATATATATATATATATATATATATATAGAAAGATACATATACAAACACATAGATAGATAAATAGATAGAAAGATATATAGATAGCCAAATAGAACGATAGGTAGATATATAGATAGGCATATTGGCATATAAGGAGATAGACAGATAGATTGAAATAAAGATAGATAAATAGATAGAAACATTTACACATATATAGATTGGCAAAAAGATAGATAGATAGATAAAAATATTGAATTAAAAATAAATAGAATGATAGACAGAAAGATAGATAAATAATTATATAGATAGACATATAAATAGATAGATAGATTGATAGACAGATAGAAAAATAGATAATTTGATAGATAGATTGATAGATAGATAGATAAATAAGTTGATAAATAGAAAGATAGAAAGATAGAAAGATAGAATGAAAGTATGATAGATAGTTTGATAGATAGATAGATAAACATATAGACAGATAAACAAATAGAAAGATAGAGAGAAAGATAAATATATAGATTGATAGATAGATAGACAAATGGATAGATAGAAAGATAGACATAAAGATAGATAGACATATAGATAGGTAGATAAATAGAAAGACATATATATAGACAAATATATTGATAGTATGATAGCTAGATAAATAGATAGACATATATATAGATATACATGTAGACATATAAATAAATAGACAAATAGATAGACATATAGACAGATAAAAATATAGACAGACAGACAGATAGATAGATAGATAGATAGACTGATATAAAGACAAACAGAAAGATAGATCTATAGGTAGATACATAGAGAGATAGACAGAAAGACAAAGATATACAAATAGAAAGATAGATAGATATACATATATATAGAAAGAAAGCTAGATAAATAGATAGATAGATAGATAGTCTAATAAACAAAAAGATAGTTCAACAGATAGATAGATAGATAGATAGATAGATAGACAAACTGATTGATTGATTGAATGATAGATAGACAAATAGATAGATATGCAGATAGGCAGATAGGTTGAGAGGTAGATAGGCAGATAAGCATATAGAAAAATAGGTAGATTAATAGATATACAAATAGACAAATAGATAGATAGACAAATAAATACATAGATAGATAGATAGATTAATAGAATGATAGACAAATAGACAAATAAACTGATAGATAAATAGGAAATAGAAAATATACATAAAGATAGATAAATAAAAAGATATATAAATATATAGATAGACAGACAGATAGATCAATCGATAGATAGATAGATATGTAGAAAAGTAGATAGATAGATAGATAGAATGATAGAATGTTAGATAGATCGATAGATATATATAAAGATAGATATATTGTTAGTTAGATATAATAAATAGACAGATAAATATATAGAAAGATAAATAGATAGATAAATAGATATATAGATAGATAAATAGATATATAGATAGATATATAGATAGTTAGTTAGAAAGATAGATAGATAGATAGACAAATTGATAAATAGATAGATAAATTGATAGATAGAAAAGAAAGATAATTGATAGATACATAAATATATAGATAGATAGATATAAAGATAAAAGATAGAGATATAGACATATATACATATATACATATAGACAAATAGAAATATAGATAGATAGATAGACACATAGATAAGTATACATTTTGATTGATTGTAGATAGACAAATAGATAGACAGACAGAGAAATAGACAGATCCTTGGATAGATTGATAGATAGACATATAAAACAATAAATAGATATACAGGTAGATAGATAAATAGATATATATATATATATATATATATATATAGAAAGATACATATACAAACACATAGATAGATAAATAGATAGAAAGATATATAGATAGCCAAATAGAACGATAGGTAGATATATAGATAGGCATATTGGCATATAAGGAGATAGACAGATAGATTGAAATAAAGATAGATAAATAGATAGAAACATTTACACATATATAGATTGGCAAAAAGATAGATAGATAGATAGATAAAAATATTGAATTAAAAATAAATAGAATGATAGACAGAAAGATAGATAAATAATTATATAGATAGACATATAAATAGATAGATAGATTGATAGACAGATAGAAAAATAGATAATTTGATAGATAGATTGATAGATAGATAGATAAATAAGTTGATAAATAGAAAGATAGAAAGATAGAAAGATAGAAAGATAGAATGAAAGTATGATAGATAGTTTGATAGATAGATAGATAAACATATAGACAGATAAACAAATAGAAAGATAGAAAGAAAGATAAATATATAGATTGATAGATAGATAGACAAATGGATAGATAGAATGATAGACATAAAGATAGATAGACATATAGATAGGTAGATAAATAGAAAGACATATATATAGACAAATATATTGATAGTATGATAGCTAGATAAATAGATAGACATATATATAGATATACATGTAGACATATAAATAAATAGACAAATAGATAGACATATAGACAGATAAAAATATAGACAGACAGACAGATAGATAGATAGATAGATAGACTGATATAAAGACAAACAGACAGAAAGATAGATCTATAGGTAGATACATAGAGAGATAGACAGAAAGACAAAGATATACAAATAGAAAGATAGATAGATATACATATATATAGAAAGAAAGCTAGATAAATAGATAGATAGATAGATAGTCTAATAAACAAAAAGATAGTTCAACAGATAGATAGATAGATAGATAGATAGACAAACTGATTGATTGATTGAATGATAGATAGACAAATAGATAGATATGCAGATAGGCAGATAGGTTGAGAGGTAGATAGGCAGATAAGCATATAGAAAAATAGGTAGATTAATAGATATACAAATAGACAAATAGATAGATAGACAAATAAATACATAGATAGATAGATAAATTAATAGAATGATAGACAAATAGACAAATAAACTGATAGATAAATAGGAAATAGAAAATATACATAAAGATAGATAAATAAAAAGATATATAAATATATAGATAGACAGACAGATAGATCAATCGATAGATAGATAGATATGTAGAAAAGTAGATAGATAGATAGATAGAATGATAGAATGTTAGATAGATCGATAGATATATATAAAGATAGATATATAGTTAGTTAGATATAATAAATAGACAGATAAATATATAGAAAGATAAATAGATAGATAAATAGATATATAGATAGATAAATAGATATATAGATAGATATATAGATAGTTAGTTAGAAAGATAGATAGATAGATAGACAAATTGATAAATAGATAGATAAATTGATAGATAGAAAAGAAAGATAATTGATAGATACATAAATATATAGATAGATAGATATATTAATATATAGATTGATAGATATTTAGAGAGATTGACAGAAAGATAGATCGACAAATAGATAGATAGACAGATAGTTAGATAGATAGATAGGCAGATAAATAGATGGATAGAAAGATAAATAGATAGATAATGAGAGATATTGATAGATAGATATATAGATATATAGATATATATATATATATATATATATATATATATATATATATATAGATTGATTGATACATACATACATAAATAAATAAATAGATATATAGATAGATATATAAATATATAGATAGTTATATAATAGATAGAAAGATAGATAGTTAGATTTAGAGATAGATCGGTATATAGATAGATTGGTAGAAAGAAAGAAACGATAGATAGGTAGATAGGTAGATAGAGAGAAACATAGATAAAATATAGACATAACGACTTATATACTTATAGAGAGATAGATATATAGATAGATAGATAAATGCATAGATAGAAATATAGATAGATAGGTAAATGCAAAGATAGATATATAGATAGATAGATAGATAATTAGATAGATAGACATATAGATAGATAACAAATAGACAGATAGGCAATTGGACAAATAGACAGATAGACAAAAAAACAATACACATATAGACAAAATATATATGATACATAATAGATAGATAGATAGACACATAGACAGACATATACATAGACATATATATAGTTAGACTACTATAAGTCTAGCTAAATTAGCAAAAGAAACTCTCTACCTATTTTCATTAATTTATTTTTTTTCAAAAAATTTAATTAAATAATCTTATGTTTTTTATATTTAAATTGATAAAACCAGAAAAATATAACTGATAATTTATAATTAACAAAAATTAAAATCAATTAATAAATTATTTTGATATAATATTTACATAATTAAAACAAAAACATAAAAAATCTATTACATCTGATTCATCAATAGATCTAATGACAGTGCATAAAGTATAATTTATCCGTGAAATTTACATTGCTTTCTCTCCCCTGGTCCTCCGGTCACCATCTTTCTATGTGATAAGGTGTCCTAGGCACGGTGCATCATGTCTAGTGAAGAATTCCTTCACTTTTACAAGCTTCTTATGTAGAACATTGTGGTACCATATCTATATGAAATTTAAACCAGTCAATTCAAATCAAATAAATAAATAACAAAAGTTATGTTTAGATAAATATATAATACTATAGTATATATGTATATATATTTTTTAGTCTATATATACATATATACTATCATTTTACCGTTACATATATATTGTAGTATTATATGTACATATAAATTGAGTATATATGCACATATTACAACAGTATTATATGTGCATATATACTCAGAATATTTGTACATATAATACTGTAGAATTATATGTACTTTAATACTAAGTATATATGTATATATACTATAGTATATGTAGATATACTGAGTATATATGTACGTTTATACTATAGTATTATATGTGCATATATACTCAGTATACACGTACATATATACTCAATATATACGTACTTATATACTCAGTATATTTGTACATATATACTTTAGTATTATATTGGTACCCATATATAATCACATAGCCTTAGATGACACAAAATTGTAACAAATTAGTATTATCCCATTTCTACTACACAAAGATGACACCAAACTTCACTATCAACATAAATAATAAATGTGGAGATTTTTAAATTTAGTAAAATATCTCTGAAAAGTCTTTAAGGAAAACCTGGAAGACAAGACACGAGTTAGGCTTGGCACATCAAAGTTCACATCTTGCCTCTCCACAACCAAAACTCTCTTATTCCCAAGCTCATATGGGTGTTGCTCTGCCTCGCCATGACTGAGCTAGCAAGCTAACAAAAGAACTGGCAGTGAAAAATAGAGACATATCGTCAGCAACAATAACCATCAAAAAATCAATAAGAAACTTGAACATAGAATAATGGAGCACGCTACCAGGCTCATGTGCAACACAAGATGATGAAAATATTTTTTGAATAAAAATTTTTAAATAATTGCAATTTACACAACCCTTGCTTTACATAGGTAAAAAAAAATAACAAAATATTAATGCATCTTCTTCATCAATGTATCTAATGATTGTACATTAAGTATAATCTATCCTTGAAATTGACATTGCTTTCTCTTCCCTGTCTCTCTCATCACCATCTTTCTGTTGTGACAAAGTTATCATGTCACGGGCATCATGTCTAGTGAAAAAATCCATTCACTTCTACAAGCTTCTTTGTGGAGAACATTGTGGTACATATCTGTATAAAAATTAAAGCAGTCTATCACCTCAAAATTAATAATTAACAAAGTTATGTTTTTGATAAATATATAATACTATTTATATATGAACATATATATTGTAGTGTATATGCACATATATACTAGCATTTCACTTGTTATATATATTACTATAGTAATGTACATATATACTCAAGTGTAATATGTACATTAAACTGAGGACATATATACTTAGTATATGTACATATAATACTGTAATATTATATGTACATATACTACAATATATATGTCGATATACGGACTATATTTGTACATATATACTATAGTATATATGTAGATATATTGAGTATATATATATAGTTATAATAGTATATATGTAGATATACTAGTAAATTGTGTATATATATACTGCAATATACACAAAAATTCCAAATAGCTAAAGAAGATACCCTAGCTAAATGGGGGGTTTTCCCATCGCCTAAATG
>JAREIK010001559.1:0-47054 GCA_029783825.1 Sapria himalayana | reverse complement strand
GATAGAATATAAATAGATAAAAAGAAAGATAGATATATCATAGATAAGATAGATAAAAAGAGACAGATAGATATATAATACATACATGCATAGAAAACTAGATAGACAAACATATAACACATAGATAGTTAGACATACAGATTAAAAAATACCCAGATAGATAGATAGATTGGAAGATAGATGATAGATAGATAGATAGAAGGTAGGTAGATAGATAGGGAGAAAAATATTTAGATAAAATTTTGCTAGATAGATAAATAGATAGAAGATTTAAGACATATAGATATAAAGATTGATAGATATATATACAAATAGATAGATAGATAGATAGATAGCACAGACAGATTTATAGATACAAGATAGATAGGTATATAGATAGAATGATAGATAGACATACAATATATAAATAGATTGATAGAGGTATATAGATAGAATGATAGATAGATAGACATAGATAAATAGATGATAGACAGATAAATATATAGATAGATTGAAAGATTGATAGATAGATAGACATGCAAATTTTAGAGAGATAGAAAGATAGATAGATAAATAGATATATAGTTAGTTAGAATATATAGTACATATATAAATAGGTAGACAATAGACAGACAGATTGATTGATAGAGAGATTGATAGATAGACAATTAGATTTATAAAAAGTATATAAATATAAATAAATAAATAATATATATATATATATATATATAGATATACATATAGAGAGATAGATAGCTAGATAGAGAGATAGATAGATAGACAACAGTAAATAGATACATAGTAGATAGATAAATAGTAGATAGATAACATATTAATTGATGATTGATAGAAATATAGATAGATATATAGATAGATAGATAGATATATAGATAGACAGATAGATTAATAGATAGACAGAATGATAAATAGATATATAGAAGAAAGAAAGATAGATAGAATGATAGATAGATAGACATATAGATTATAGACAGGTAGATAGATAAAGAAATAAATAGATATTATTAGATGGATAGATATATAGATAGATAGATAGATAGGTAGAGATATATATAGTCAGATAGACATATAGATATATAAATAGATAGATAGGCTGATTGTCAGATAGGTAGAGAGACAAATAGGTAGATAGACATTTATATAGATAGATAGATAGATAGACAAATAGTCACATACACAGATAGACAAATATAAAGATATACATATACACAAATAGACAAATTGATAGATAGACAAATAGGCAGATATGTAGATAAATAGATAGACAATTAAATAGATAGATAAATAAACAGATAGACAGATAGATAGATAGAAAGATAGAAAAATCGATAGATAGATCGACAAATAAATAGATAGACAAAAGACAAATATATAGATTTATACATAGAGATAGGTATATAGATAGATAGTCGGATAAATAAATAGACAGATAAATACATAGATAGATTGACATAAAGATAGATAGATGGATAGATAGAATTATAGATAGATAGACATATAGATAGATAGAAGGTAGACAAATATAAGATTGACCGATAGACACATTTTTAGATAGACAAATATACAAATAGACCTAAAAGAGAGATAGATTGATATAAAATAGACAAATAGATAGATAGATTTATAGATTGACAGATACACTAATAAAGTGATATATAAATAGATAGATAGACTGATAGATAGATAGAAATAGATGATTTGATTGATAGAAAAATAAATAGATCATTGATAGATAGATATATAGATTAACCAGATATACAGATATAAAAATAGATATATAGAAAACTAGATTAGATAGGATAGATAGATAGAAAAGTAGACACATAGATAGATTGACAGATAGACAAATAGAAAGATTGACAGATAGATAGATACATTGATATTCTAATAGATAGATAGATAGATAAACAAATAGATGATAGACAGAGTAGACAGACAAATAGATAGACAAATAAATAAAATGACAATTAGGGAAATAGAAAGATAGACAAATAGATATATATATAAAGATAGAGAGATACATAGATAGGTAATAGATAGAAAAAAATAGATAGTAGGGCATATAGAATAATAGACAGATGGATAGATAGATTGATAGACAAATAGATAGATCTATAGAAAGAAAGAAAGAAAGATAAATAAATAGATAGACAAATTGATAGAAAGGAAGATAGTTAGATAGACAGATAGATATATAGTTAGATAGATAGATAGATAGATAGATAAATAGACATATTTACAAATAGACAGATAGACAAATATATAGATACACATATAGACAGATTGACAGATAGACAAATAGACTGATGGATAGACATACAAATAGATAGATCGACCAATAAAAATAATAACAGATAGACAGAAAGACAGATTCACAAAGTTAGATAGACAAATAAGTAGATATGTAGAAAAATAGATAGATAGACAGAAAAAAAAATAGACAAATAGAAAGAGAGAGATAGATATATAGATCGAGAGATAGGTAGATTGACAGATAGTTAGATAGACAGATAGACATATAAATAGATATATAGATAGACATATATAAATAGATGGATAGAAAGATAGACATATAGATAGATAGGCATATATGTAGATAGACAGATAGACAAATAGGAAGATTGGCAGTTACAAAAATAGACAAATTGTCAGATAGATAGATAGACATATAAAATGATATACATATAGACAGATAGACAGATAGGCATATAGACAGATTGGCAAATAGATAGATAGGCAGATAGTTAGATATGCAAATACGCAAACAGACATATAGATAGATTGATAAATACATAGATCGATAGATAGATTGTTAAATAGACATATAGATATATAGAAAAATAGACAGATAAGAAAATAGACAGATAGACAGATAGATATATAAACAAATAGACAAATTGACATATCGACATATAAACAAATACACATAATGACATATAGAGAGATATAAAGATTGACATATAGATATATAGACAGATAGGTAAATATATAGATAAATAGATTGTTAGATAGACTAATAAAGAAAATTCAGAAAGATAGATAGATATAGAGATAGATAGATAGATAGATAAACACAAATATTGATTGATATACAAATAATCAATAGCCAGATAGACAGAAAGATAGATACAAAAATAGACATATAGATAGAATGATAGACAGATTGACATATATATAGACCGATAGATAGATAGATTAAGACATAGTTAGATGATAGATTGACATATAGAAAGATAAAAAAATTGAAAGATAGAAAGACAGATAAATTGGTAGATAGAAAGATATATAGAAAGAAAAAAAGATAGATAGTTAGTTAGATAGATAGATAGTTAGTTAGTTAATCAGATAGATAGATAAAAATATAAATAATTAGACCAATAAATAGATAGAAAAAAAGTCAGACAGACACACAAACAGATAGATAAATTGATTGATAGAGAGATCAAAGAAACACAGATAGATAGATAGATAGATAAGCAGGCTTACACTAAAAAATAGACAAATAGAAAAAAGATAGATAGATAAAAAATAGATAAATAGTTAGATACGTAGATATATATATATATATAGATATATATATATAATCAGATAGTTAGATGGTAAAATTGTTAGATAGTAAGATAGTCATATAGATAGATCAACAAATAGGCAGATAAACATATTGATATATATATATATATATATATATATATATATATAGAAAGATAGATATATAGATTAACAGATTGATAGATTGACAGATTGACAAATTGACAGATAAAAAGATAGATAAATTTTCAGTTAAACATATAGACAGATTAAAGATATATAGGTAGATAGATATATAGATAGGCATATAGGCAGATAGAATGATAGACAAATAAACATATAGACAGATAGAAAGATAGACAAATAAACAGATATATATATATATATATATATACATATAGAAAAATAGACAAATATACAAATAGATAGTTAGAAAGATAGACATATAAATAGATATATAGATAGATAGTTAGACTGGTTAATATATCAATAGATAGATAGAAAAATATACAGATAAATAGATAGACAGATAGAAAAATAAATATATAAACAGATAGATAGACATAGAAAGATATAAAGATAGACAAATACACATATAGACAAATAGACTGGTGAACAGATATATAGAGAGATAGATAGAAAAATATATAGATAGACAGATAAAAAGATATACAAATTAAGAGATATATAGATTGACAGATAGACAAATTGACAGATAGATAGATTGATGGATAGAGAGACAGACAGACAGATTGACAAATTGATAGATGCACAGATAGATAGATCTATAGATATATAGATTGATAATTAGACATATCGACAGATAGACTAATAATTAGATACAAATATGGACATATTGATAGAGTGCTAGATCTACCAATAGATAGATTGATATATAGATAGATTGATAGATAGATTGATAGATAGATTGATAGTCAGATAGATAGGTAGACAAATAGATAGATAGGCAAATATACAAATATAAAGTTATACAAATCTACAGATATAGAGATATATAATTATAGAGATTGACAAATAGACATATAGATAGTTAGAAAGATATATAAATAAACAACAATGCAGATAGATAGTTATACATATAGACATATAGATATATATATATATATATATATATATACATATAGACAAACAGTTTGATAGACAGATAAATAGATAGTCAGATAAATAAATAGACAGATAGACAAATAGATAGATTGATTGATTGATTGACATATAGTCATTTGACAGAATGACAGATTAAAAGATAGAAAAATGTAAAGATAGACAGATATATTGATAGACAGATAGACAGATATATTGATAGACAGATAGACAAATAGATAGATTGATATATAGATAGAAATATAGATAGATAGATAAATTAATAGAAAGAAAGAAAAAAAAAGAAAGATAGATTGATATATAGATAGATATATAGTTATATTGATAGTTATATTGATAGATTAATATATAGATAGATAGCTAGATAGTTAGATTAAAAGAAAGAAAGAAAGATAGATAGACCTATAGACAATTAGACATCTAAATAGATAGACAAATAGATAGATAATGATACATATAGAGATATACAAATAGATAAATAGTCATATATATAGATAGAAACATAGATAGATAGAAAGATATACGGATAGACAAATAGATAGATTGACAAATTTGAACATAGATATATATACAGAAGGAAAGATAGACATATAGGCAGATAGGCATAAAGACAAATATATAGATTGAAAAATATATAGATAGATAAGTAGATAGATAGTAAGATAAATTTGCAAGTAGATAGATAAATAAATATATAGATAGACAGATAGAATGATAGATAGATAAAAAAATATATAAATAGATAAAAAGATAGTCAAATTGATTGATTGATAGATACATATATATTTAGATAGATAGATACACAGACAGATACATAGATAGATAGATACAGAGAAATGTTTGTAGATTAATATTAGACAGATAGAGATATTTAAAGATAAAATGATAGACAAATTGATTGATAGAAAAATATATAAATAGGTAGACAGACAGACATACATATAGATACAGAAATAGTAAGACATATAAACATATATATAGATAGCCTGATTGATAGATAGATAGTTCAATAGATCGATAGATTGACTGACAGATAGATAGAAAAATAGTTAGATAAATCGATAGATAGATAGACAAATAGAAAGATAGATAGAGAGACAGATAGATAGATATATATATATATATATATATATATATATATATATATATATATATACATAAGATAGATATATACATAGACATATAGACAAATAAAAAATTAGATAGATTGACAGATAGATAGATAGAGAGATAGACAAATAGTCATATAGAGAAATAGACACATTAACGGATAGAGAGATAGATAGATAGATAGATAGAGAGATAGACAAATAATCATATAGAGAAATAGACACATTAGCAGATAGAAAGATAGATAGATAGACATATAGACAGATAGTCAGATAAACATATAAATAGATAGAAATATAGCCATATAGATATAAATAAAGATAGACAGATAGACATATAGATAGATAGATAAATTGATTGACTGAGAGATAAATAAATAGACATATAGATAGATAAATAGTAAAACATATAGACATATATATAGATAGACTAATAGATAGATAGATAGTTCAATAGATTGATAGATTAACTGACAGATAGATAGAAAAATTGTTAGATAGATAGATAGATTGATAGATAGATAGACAAATAGAAATATAAAGAGAGAGACAGATAGATAGATAGATAGACAGATAGTAAGAAAGACAAATATATATATATATATATATGTGTGTGTGTGTGTGTGTGTAAAATACAGATATATAGATAGACATATAGACATATAAAAAATTAGATAGATTGATTGATAGATAGACAGATTGACATATAGACATATAGAGAGATAGACAAATAGGCATATAGAGAAATAGACACATTAACAGATAGAGAGATAAATAGATAGATAGATAGATAGATAGGTAGACATATGGATAGATAGTCAGATAAACATATAAATAGATAGAAAGATAACCATATAGATATAAATAAAGATAGACAGATTGACATATAGATAGATTGATTGATTGATTGATAGATATTCAATTGATAGATTGACTGATAGAAAGATAGAATGATAGACAAATTGAAAATAAATAGACAGATAGATAGGTAGATATAAAGACCAATCGATATATAGATAGATATATAGATAGTTAGATAGATAGAAATATAGATAGGTAGATAGATGGGTATAAAGATAAATAAAAACAAAGATAGATAGATAGTTAGTTAGATAGAAAGATTGATATATAACACTATAAGAAAATGTTCATTAAGCTAGGAAATTTAGATAGGGATCAATCCCTAGCTAAATTGCGAGATATTAGTTAGGGAATAGCAAGGGATTTATGTTTTTTCACCGAAATAAAAATTTGCAATGGATTAGAGATGGATTAGCGGCGGAATATTTTCGTAAATTCTACTCATGAAAAGTATGGAAATTTAGCAATGGATTAGCGACAAATTAGCGACAGAATATTTTCGCAAACTATACTCATAAAAAGTGGGGGAATTTAGCAATGGATTAGCCACAAAATATTTTCGTAAATTCCGTTTAAGAAAAGTAGGGAATTTAGCAATGGATTAGCGACGGAATATTTTCGTAAATTCTGCTCAAAGAAAGCGAGATAATTTAACAATGGATTAGCGACAAAATTTTTCTAGCTAATAAAATGTGAATATAGTGAAAGCTTTAGCGATGAAATTTCCCTAGTTAATAAAATCTAGAATTTAGCGATTGATTTAGCGACTAAATTTCCCTAGATAATTACATCTAGAACATAGTGATAGATTTTAGCGACGAAATTCCCTAAATAATTACATCCAGACCATAGCGATGGATTTTAGCAATTGAATTTCCCTAGCTAATTACATCCCAAAATATAGTTACGGATTTAGTACATAATTTCTCTTGCTAATTACATACTAAATATAGCTACAGATTTTAGCAACATAACTTCCCTAGCCAATTATTTTCTTAATATAGAGATAGATTTTAGCGATGAAATTTTTCTAGCAAATTAAATCCGGAATATATCGACGAATTAACCGACAGAACTTTCCTAGCTAATTAAATCCGGGATATAGTGATTGATTTAATAACTGAACTTTCCTCGCTAATTAAATCCCAAACATAGTGATGGATTTAGCATTGGAATTTTTCTAGCCAATCTTTAATTATTTAATTTTTTTAATTTATTATTAGTTTAAATATTTTATTTAATTTTATTTATCAAATGTATGTTAATGGTCTATAGATGAGCAATCTTTGAAAGAAATATTCTCCCCATAAAATTATAAAAAAAAGATATTAAAATAAATAATTTAAAAAATAAAAAAAAATTATATTAATATGGACTAAAATAACTATTTTTATGATGTATTAATTTTTTAAAAAAGTATACAAAATTTATTAAAAAAATTTTAATTAAGAAGCTTAAAATTTTGTATTAAAGTAAGATTAAACAATTAATTCTATAATTATAATAATTTTTTAATATAATTTAAAAAATAAATGAACATACATTAAAATTTCTACTAATATAAAGGTTAAATAATATTTTGTATGATTAAATAGAAACTATTTACAAAAATATCTGAATTGACGAATAAAATAGTAAATATTAATATTATTATAAGTATAAAAATGATTTTATGATTATAGGAACTTTTAAAAAAATAATTACTACAAAATTTGAAAATCTTGTATTATAATAAAAATTTAAATTTTTTTGGTAAATTTAAAAGAAAATAAATTGATATTTAAAAATAAATACATAGATGTTTACCCCTACTAAAATTTATAAGAATTAAATAATTGAGTAATAGTTTTACTATTAGCTTTTAATATTTAATTTTTATTAAAATAATAAATATAACTTTTTTTAATTATCTTCTAACTTTAAGTAATTTTTAGAATTTTAAAATTTTAAAATGATATCAAATAATATGAAATTTTATGCCTTTAAAATTATTTTATATTATCTTCATAAAAATTAATATGATTTCTTAAAAATTCATAACCATAAAAAATATATATATAAATATTTTAAAATAAAGAGTATTTAATAACTCTTAGGAGAGTGGCTATAAGAAAAATTATCTTTTCATATATGTTTTATTATATGAAGTTTGTAAATTTTTTTAGCTATTTGATTTTTTTTTTGTTTTAAGGGTAAACAATTTTTTTTGAAATTATTTATATATTTAGTGTTTAATTAATTTTATAATAAAAAATTATAAGGTGTTTATTTTTCATGTGTACCTTGCTAGACGCACATGAATTTTTTTGGAAATTTTTTGATAATAAATAAACAAAATGAGTCTTTTTGTATTTTATATTTTTATTGTTTATTTAATGTTTTTATAATGAAAAACATTTTGATAATTTTAATAATTTTGGTAATTTTAATAAATTTGGAAATTTTAGCAATTTTATTTTGGCTAAACATTTGTTGTTGAGACACTAGAGACATCACCTAAGTCCCCCACAATCCACCTCTATCTCTCGACACCGATTCATCAAGCCCTAATCGAAGAGTAAGCGAGAATTTATTATTGATTAGAGGTATGTTTTCTACCCTAATTCTTCATCAATTATCTTAATGCAAGAGTGTGCATTTTGATTCTGTTATTTTTTTCCCAAAATTCTTCTTCTTTAATCACCACGGTATGCTTGGATTGCTTATATAAAATTATTCGTATACATACTTCATTCATTTGTGATATAATGTGTTCTCATTGTGTGGATGTTGATGGTGCAGAATGGGTATGGCGACTTGATATCTGCATTAATGATCAATGTACATAGCTATATATAAACAATATACATAAACATAAATATGCATGTGTGATATAATTCAAATTTTTTATTTAAGTGTATTTTACTATAACTATAACTATAAAAATAGTATACATAAACATAATTATATATAATTATAACAACATATATTTAATATACATATATATATATATATATCTATATCTATCATAATTCTATATATGATACATTCAATATACATGTCATCTATTTCAAATATAATTAGTATTATACAAATAACATTATATACATATTTTACACAAATAAAGTTATTCTGACTTTATGATAAGCTTTTAATAATGTATATTTAAAATTTGTAAGTCATCATTATGAAATACACGTTTAATAAATTTGCTTTATGAAAATATCTATTATTCCATAATGCCGTGCCTACCCAATAAGTATAATTAAATTAATATCCGTAAACTATATTTTATACATGGCTTTATGTATAAGGAACAACACACACTCTTATAAAAATGTAAGCGTGTATTTTATACCTGTAAATTTAAAGTATAGTCACATTAATATTTGTAAACATTTATTGACCAGTTTTCAATTAGTTCAAATAAAAATGAAATAGGCTTTATGTATACTAATACTAATTTACAAGACATTTAAATACATGTATATATTTGACTATACTTTAAATTACTATGTTTAATTAAATGCCACATAGGCTCTCTTATAAATACCCTAGCATTGACTAACAATATGATTCATTCTACATTAAAATATATAAGATATCCAGCTCATCTGACACACACACACACACACACACACACATATATATATATATATATATATGATTGTGTGTGTGTGTGTGTGTATTAATTATATGTTGTTATATTTATATATAGTTATGTTTATGTATACTATTTTTATAGTGATAGATATAGTAAAATACACCTATATAAGAAATTCAAATTATAGCACACATAAATATTGATGTATAGTTATGTTTAAATACAGTTATTGATTTGAGGAACTTAAATGTATAAATATCTATACATTTATATATAACTATATATAAATGTATTTAAGAATATATGTATATCAACATATTACTATATATAAATGTATTTATCTACATCTATACCTATACATAGCCATACATCTAAATATATATAATTACATGAAAAACTATATATAACTACATCTATAACATGTATAACTACATGCTTCAAAAACTTAATATCCATTCATATCATTCTTCTCATTCATACATGTTTTTTTTGAATATTGTATAAAACTATTTTCCCATATATTTTAGGAACTTAAATTTAATTTTTTCAACCTTAAATGTTTTTTTATTGTATTTTTATATGTTTGTATAACTCATTATGATTTAATATGATTAGAGTTTGTATTTTTGTTTCACTTAATATCATTTAACTAAATTTGATTTCTTATAAAATTTTCATTTGTTAAAATTCATGTTGTAAATTTTAAAACAAATAACAAAATTTATTTACAAAATAAAATTTGCACATCATAATATGCAATATGTTATATTTATTATAAATATTTAATGTTGAAATGTATCTATTAATTACAAAAAAACATTGTCATGTATTCAATTTGAAAAAAAAAAAATTAAAATAATTTTTTTAAAAAACAAATTCATATATTTATATGGTTATTTATTAATTTTGAATAAAAAAAATAATTACATGTAGAAAAATATACTCATATATTTATATGGTAATCTATTTTATTTGAACATAATTAAAAAAATAATTGATTTTTTACCAAACATTATAGGCATGTATTTATATGCACTATATTATATTTGTTTGAATATTAAAGTTTCTAAAAATTTATTAATAATAATAAATAGTAGGTACAAATTTATCATAGACATTAATATTTTAATAAAGAAATTATATAGAAATACAAAAATAATATTATCTATTTATGAACTATATTTTCATTTTTAATATAATTGTAAAATCAAAATAATTTACAAATATGCCAACTTCATTTTTTTATATGAGTATAATGATAGTTATTTTAATATAAATATTAAAAAGACAACTATTTGAATAAAATATAAGCTCATATATTTAATTCATAATTTCATTTTATGCATTAATATGCTCCATACACACACAAGCACGCACAGACACACACACATATATTTGTTTTAAATATAAAGAATTTACAATATTGTATAAATTGTGTACAATATATAATATTTTATTTAAATAAAATTTTCAAAATCAAAAAATTTTAAATACATTTACACACACACGTGCCCACACACATATATATATAATAGTTTCATGTATATAGGTATATGTGTGTGTTTCTATGGGTGTATAGTAGTATTGCATGCATACAAGTATATACACACTACTTTGAAAATATTGATACATGTATGAATATAAACAATAGTATACGAGCATGTATGCATATATATAATGTATAGTAATGTATATGGATGTATAAATGTGTGTGTGTGCAGGGTAGTGTATATGCACATATATATTTATGCATATATATTTAAATATCAATATTAATTTTGAGAAGAAAAATATTTGAGCACATAAATATTAACATGTTTCACAAATTCGTGAGAGTAAACGCAAAAAGTGACATTATTGCAAGATACTATTAATCTCCCATCTATAATACTTTGCCTCAAATTTTGATTAGAGTACTACTTGCAATGATAAGGTTCATTCAATACTACATACCATGGAGTTACATCTTCATTCAATACTATAATTTGTTTAAATAAAAAAATTTATCTAATATCTTTTTCAACAACTTTTCAATCTTGTTTTTCTAGTCATGATAAACTATTTTCAATTTTGATTATATGTAAGTTCTTATCTTATATCTCTAGTTCAAACTATTGTAATAAAAAAAATCCATCAAATCAATCTAGGCCTGACATCTTTCATTTATATGAGATATTTAATTATAGAATATTTAGTATATACTATGACATTGGTTCCCACTAAATATGATATTAACTTGCCAAAAGAAAAGATTGTTGATACAAGTTCTTTCTCTATAGTGGTGTAATTCAATTGGGCAATTGAGAGAGTGTTGTTATCATAGTATATGATAACTATTTATTAATATTTGTATAATTATATAAAACTCTTCATAATTATATTTAACTATATTTGTAACTATGTAAACTATTTTTATCACTATATTAATAACTATATATAACTATTTTTAACTATATAATATTTTATAACTATATGAGTAATTCTATATAACTTATATAATATGTATAATAATATAAAACTATATATAATTGGATATTAATATATGGATAACTATAAAAGTGTTATATATAACTATATCTTTAACTACATACATATTTAACACTATATGTGTATAACTATATATAAATATTTGTATAACTATGTAACACTCTATATAATTAAAAACTATATCTGTATCTATGAATACATATATGTATTCATATAATTAAATCTATATATTTATTCATAACTTTGTATATATTTACGTATAGCTACTTATAACTACTTATGAATATATCTATATATAATTATATGTTTAACTAAATATAACTCTTTTTTTAATTATATATACTAAAGGTATAAGAACTTATAGAGGTTGACCTCCCTCTATGGTGACCATCTCTTGAGGTCTATTGATTCTATTTGTTTCTCTTATCAGAACTCTTTACTGCCAGACAACAAAGGGATTTAGATTTAGTGGAAGAAATTGGATTTACGTTCACAAAGCTTTTCAGCAGGATGTTTACCAACAAGGAGATGAGGATTTTGATGCTAGGTCTTCATGCTGGCGGTAAGCCAACCATTCTATATAAGTTGAAGCTTGGTGAAGTTGTCAGCACAATTCCTACTATTGTCTTCAATGTAGAGATTATTGGATACAAAAATATCAATTTCACTGTGTGGGATGTTGGGAATCAAATCAAGATTCACCCTTTCTAGAAAGATTACTTCCAAAATACCCAAAGTCTCATATTTGTGGTGGACATCAATGATAGAGATCGAGTTGTTGAAGCCAGAGATGAGTTGCATAGGATGCTAAACGAAGAAAAGCTTCGAGATGTAGTTTTGATGGTGTTTTCCAATAAGCAAGATCTTTCCAATGCATTGAATGCAGCTGAAATTACTAACAAGCTAGGAATTTCTATTTGCCAAGTCCATTGGCACATTCAGAGCACATGTGCTACCTCTGGCGAGGGCCTCTATGAGGGTCTTGATTGGCTTTCCAATTACATTGTCAGCAATTCATAAATATTTTTAGCATGATGAGACAAACTTTGTTAACATATCTGGATGTAGACCTAATCTTTGCCTATTTTGCTTGAGTTTTATTCTATTATGTGGATGACATCATCTATTTTTAGGAGATTTAAATTGTATTTATATTTATATATTGAATGCCTAAAATACAAGACCACATTTACTTTGTTCTAATCTGTTGTATGATGAACTTGTTTGTTTTCTATTTTGTATCTTTTTGCCATTGGATCTCATAGGTATAAGAACGTATAACTATAAATAATTGTCTTTGACTATATGTATAACTATAAAATATTATACATTATTATATTTAAAAATATAATTAACAACATATATATAATATACATTTTTATATATTAGTATATAAAAATGTATTTTTCCATATATATATATACCTATAGATAACTATATGTATACATATAAAAAATTATATAAAAAATATATATACCTACATGTATAAATATAAGTATAACTATATGCGTAACTGTATGTATAACCACATTTAACTATATTTATAATTACATGTATAATAACATACAACATTATGTTTAACTATATGTGTATAACTATATACCAATATTTGTATAACGATATATAAATATTTGTATAACTATATAACACTCTATATAATTAAATATAACTATATTTGTAACTATGTAAACATATATGTAAATCTATATTTTTATTTATAACTTTATATAATTAGGTATGCCTATTTGTATGAATATATCTATATATAACTATATGTTTAACTATATAAAAATATTTATATCTATATATACTATATGTATAATAATATATAACTATAAATAATTGTATCTTATTATATGTATAGCTATAAAGGCTTTATACATAATTTTATTTAAATATATAATTTACAACATATATTTAATATACATTTGTATATATTAGTATATTAAAATGCATTTTACTATATCTATACCTATACATAACTATATGTATAAATATATAAAATTATATGAATAAATATATATACCTACTTGTATAAATATAAGTATAACTATATGTGTAACTATATGTATAACCACATGTAACTATATTTATAATTACATGTATAACAACATACAACATTATGTTCAATTAAATGTGTATCACTATATATAAATATTTGTAAAACCAATTAAAACTATATATAATTAAATCTAACTATATTTTTAACTATTTATACATATATGTAAATCTATATATTTGTTTATAATTTTGTCTACATTATGTATATCTACTTATAATTACATGGAGCTATGGATCAATGCAAAACAGCCATAGAAATCAGGTATGATTTGGATGATAGTATCATGTGTTACTTTTTTTTTCCTTATAAAACTAATGAATGCTGATAAAATATTCATAAAATTTGAAACTTGTAATCATATCACAATGTTCCTATAATAATGAGAATAATATAAGCTCCAATTTATTTAACAATTTACACCCTTAGTTCATTGGGTACACTCGAGGAAAGCTACATGAGTTGGTAATGAAATCATACAAAACTCATGAGTTTGCTACTGCTTATAATGAGGCATTGGAGCTATGGATCAATGCAAACTAGCGTCAAAAATACGGTATGATTTGGATGATAGCCATCACATACTACCTTCTTTTTCCTTATTAAACTAATGAATTCTGAAAAAAATATTCATAAAATTTGAAACTTGTAATCATATTACGTTCGCTATTATGTTTCTTTCATGGCTAAATTATGAACTTCAATAGACTATTATGCTTTTCTATTTAATATTGCTTATCATCTAGTTTGTGCTTTGCTTATTCACTTGTTATCTACATAAAAACATTCATTGAGGAGCCAAGTGATTTTACACGTGGAACTTGATTGAGTGTATATGTAGATGTACACTGTAGTGTATATGTACATATATTGTATGTACATATACATATATACTGGTATATATGTATAAGTATTTACTAGTATATATGTACATATTTGTACATATACACTACTTGTAAATGTATATACATGTACATATATACTGTAGTGTATATATATACATATACACTGTAGTGTATATATACATTTACTGAGTATATATGTACATATAAATACTTGTACATATATACAAGTATATATGTACATATACATATATACTAGTGAATACATATATACTACTATATTTGAATATGTAAATATATATCATTATATATGTACATATATATTATAGTATTATATATATTTATGAAATTAAGGTTTGCAAAGTCATGAGATAGAGTTTTCAGTGAAGTAGAATTTAGCATGGTTTGCATTAAATCAATAATTTACAAGGTTTATAGTAATCTAAAACTCTTCATCTGTTATATTTGCTACTAAACTATATGTGTAAACCTATATATAAATATTTGTATAACCATATAAAATTCTTTATAATTATATATAACTATATTTGTAATTATGTATACATATATGTAAATCTATATATTTGTTTATAACTTTGTATATATTTATGTACAACTAAATATAATTACTTATATGAATATATCTATATATAACTATATGTTTAATTATATATATAACTATTTATAACTATACATACTATATGTATAATAACATATAATGATAAATAATTGTATCTTACTATATGTATAACTATAAAAACTTATTACATTTAGATTAGGAATTAATTAGCTATAAGAATAAAAAAAGTAAAATTTCTGATTAATTAAAAAATCTATTTAAATATTAAGAAAATAAGTATTTTTTTAATGAAATTATGATTATGAAGTATCGAAAGATGATAACTTTTTAATTCAAATAAGTTAGAGTTAAGTGATAGGTTGGTCTGTTTAATATGAGTTAATTTTACTTTTTAGACATATATATTCTATATCTTATTTATGTCTAGATATAACAAGTTTCTCATAATATATTCATATATTATGAGAATATATGAATATTATATATACCATATTTTATTTTATTTGCATTTCAAGTTTCTCATTATCATACATAGGCATATAAATATATTCATATATGACCCTTAGGTCCTCATTTACCAAATTTATATTTTTCCCTTTTTCTATTAGTTAATTTTTAGGGTTTGGTCAATTTCTTATTTAACATATAATACCCGAATATATTTTTATATATTCATTTTCACTTGACATTATCCATATAATCATATATCATTTAATATTTATCAATTATCATTTAATCATTTCTTAATTTCTTAAAAAACCCCAAGTTTGGCTTAACCCAACATTTATCTTATTTATTTTCCCAAATCATTTTTTTGGGCATTACATTTCATGCCATTATTAACTGAAGGTTGTAAAATAATTATATTGTCTCTATCAACGATGGAAATGGGGACCCTACTACCTCTTTAGGAGGAGTGATATTAAAATTCATAAATAATATTCAAAATATTTTTGGGACTACATACAATCCCCCTCTTATTTAGGTGGACGTAGTCAAGTTTGTAATGATCTTGACCCTTGAACATATAGGAAATTGTCTTTATCCTTTTTCTATGAAAAAATAGAAATTACCCTTTTTAATAATGAGGATTTAAAATTCCTAGGGTCTGATGGGGTTTCCTTGAAATTTTGTAAACACTCAAAGAATTATTTTAAACAAGATGTTACTAATGCATGATAAGCATTTTGTATTTATGGAAAAATCTTGGAAGATATCAATCATGCATGTATTGTTTTAATTCTTAAATCTTTTCATTCATCTACTATTAAAGATTATAGATTGATTTCTTGTTGTAATGTCATTAACAAGATCATATTTAAACTAATAATTTCATAAATCAAGTCTATAGTTAATGATTTTATTGACCAAAATTTGGTATACTAAGGTAGGTTAATAATGAATAATTTTTTTCTTGCTCAACATCTAATTAGGAGATATACGAGGAATGGTGTATCTCCTAGGTGTTTTATCAAGATAGACTTGCAAAAGATCTTTGACATGGTAAATTGGATATTCATAATTGAGATGTTGCATGCACTAGGCTTCCCAAACAAGATCATCAATATTTTTTATTTGTGTATTTCAACCACCAGCTATTCCATAATGATAAATGGGCATATGCATGGGTATTTTTTAGAAAAGAAAAGGTTTGACTTATGATGATCCACTATCTCCCCACATCTTTATTATTGTTATGGAATACCTATCAAAACTAATTAATTATACCACTAGATACTATATATTTCTTCCATCCATGACATACTAAACAATAAATTTCTCATCTTATGTATGTAGATGATATTTATCTTTTTTTTTTCAAAAAGAGAATGATCTTCTATTCATTCCTTATTAGATAGTGTCCAATTATTTTCTGAACCATCAGGACTGCAAAATAATCCTTCCAAATTGAACATCTTATTTGGAGGGATAAAACTTGAGCACCACGAATTGATCATTAATAATTCTAATTTCTCACACCTCAAACTTCCTTTTATATTTATGAGAGTTTCATAATCATCAAGTAGATTGATCACTTCACAATTCTTCTATAGTCCATGAGATCTCTTCTATAATACAACTATGGGCTGAAAAACTATTGTCTGTCACAAAGAGGATAGAGTTGTTGGATTTTATCATCCAAGGAATTGAGGATACTAGTTTTTACTCTTCCTCATCCCTCGGGATATTATCATTTCCATTGATAACTTGTGTAGAATATTTTTATAGGGCTCCCCAACCATAAGGAGATATATATAGGCACAAGATCTCATGGAGCATGGTTTGTAAACCTATTTCTCACCGTGGTTTGGGTCTTCTTTTGATCAACCTAAAGAATAATATTCTTTTTCATTAAAAAACTATTGTGTATCAATAATAAATAGGATTCATTATAGATCCTTCGGATCCATCATTACTATATTGCCTCATATAATATTTGGAATATCTCCTCTTGAGATGATATTTCAATTTGGAAAGACATTATTATTATATGATTTTAGATTATTCAATCTACTAGGAGCATTAAATATGCTAAAAGTATGATTTGTAAAAAAATAGGGGGAGGATAGGAAAAATTATTACAAATTATTACTTACACTTATTTCCACATAACTCAAAAAGATTCTAGGTAATATAAGTTATGATAATTTAAAATTTACATTCTTGAGCATGCCATCTTCACCTAGATGGATTCCCTTGGAAAATTATGAGTTAAAATTCAGCTGTTCACAAAGCTGAGTATCCTCAAATGTGAATTAAATTAAAAACCTTGAAACCATATTTTGGTAATGATTGCATTCTTGTTGGAGATAGAGAAGCATTACTAATTATTTACTATACTGGTAATGTATCTCTTAACATTCATCATGATAAATTAAATTTTAAAGATGTTTTAGTAGTTCTTGAGATAAAAAAGAATTTATTATCAGTTAGTCAACTTATTCATGACAATGTTTGTTATTTGAATTAAACATTTTCTATTTTTGTTATCAAGGATTCCATATAGTAGATAATGACAAATTATCATAAATAAGAATTATTTTTATCCTTTAACATGAAAAAAGGGAAACTTATATTATTACAAAATCTCAAGTATTATACTCAAAAATTTGGTATGCTCATTTAGTGCATCCTAATTATGTCTTTTTAAAGAATTTAAAGAATAAAAACGTTATTACTATTTCCAATTGGATAGATAAGGTTATTCCTTGCACTAATTATCAACTTGGAAACTATCACAAAGGTTTATTTAATAAATAAAGAACTACTATGAGTTTTCATCTTGCAAAAATTTACAGTGATATATTTAGCACAATACTTCTTATTTCCACACATAAATTTTCATACATTATTATTTTTATTGATGATTTTATCCGATACATATGTGTATATCCTTTAAGCTACAAATCTAATTTTTAAACATGTTTTCTAAATTTTCAAATGTTTGTGAAAAACTTTTTAATAAAAACTTTGTAATATGATAGAGTAGATGAGTTTTCTTCAAGTAATTTTTCAAATCATTTGCTTCAATATGGGATAAAATAAATATCATATTTACATACCCATGAACAAAATGGATTAGGTGATTAGCTAAGATAAAATATTGACATATTGTAGAAATAAGTTGTACTCTTGTTTTCCATGCTAATGTCCCTTTAAAATCTAGTTGATACCTTCTTAATTGATACTTATGTCTTATCTTATTAACAGACTACATCTATTTTCTATTGGTAATAATTATCAATATTTTAAATTATTTGGTTACCATCCAAGTTACTATATCTTATGTGTTTTTGATATACTCTTCTTTATTTATTTAAAAACCTATAACATGCACAAATCTTCAAAAAAGGTTGTACCTTGTTCTTTCTTAGGATATAATTATCTGCACAAATTTTATAAATGTCTTGATCCACCATCAAATTAGATTTACATTTCTCAACACGTAGTCATTAATGAGATTTGTTTTCTCTATATAAAAAATGAATTATCTTTCTTTCATAATCTTTCCATTACAACTTTTTCTAATCTTGATGAATAGTTTTCAAGAATTGACTTTATTGTTAGCAATGATCCTAAGACACTAAAAAAACACTCTCAAGGTTCTCCATCAGCATACCTTACATGCAAGAAGAACTTGCTACTATTCATTCTAATAACACTTAGGACTTTAGTGTCCAAACCTTCTAATGTTAATGTTATTGACAAAAAATGGTATATTGCAAAAAATTCAAAGAATATGATATGATTTATTGCTTTAAAGCATGTTTAGTTGCTAAGAGATTTTCCCAAATTTCTAGACTTGATTTTGGTGAAACATTTAGTCCTTCAAGGCTACCACTAGTCATCTCATCCTCTCTATTGTCAAGAATCTTTTCCTAATTGGTTATCTCTTTGAGAAGATTTTCATGAAATAATTTCCTAGTTTTGTGAGAATAATCTGCCTGCATTGTGTTTGTCTTCCACACAAGTCTATATATAGCCTTAAATAAGCCCCTTGTGCTTGGGTTGCTAAACTTTTGTCGAAAATCTTTTTTTTGTTTTAAATTCAGTCAAGCTGATAACTTTTTATTAATTCATCACACTTACTTATCTTGTCCTCTTTCTTGTTTATCTTGATAAAATAATTCTTATTGGTAATGACCACTTTTTTATATCTTAACTCATTACTTGACTAAATGATGATTTCTCTTTGAAGTATTTATGCAATCTCAATTATTTTATGGGGATAAAGCTTAAAAAATTTCCAATGCCTCTTTTTTTACTCAAATTAAATATGCACATGACCTGTTAGTTAAAACAAACATGCTTGATGCTACAAAAATAAATTCCCTCATTGTCCACAAACCTACTCCTTTTCCAAATGATGAGCATCTCACTAATCTTATAACTTACCAATGACTTTGTGGGTCCCTTCAATGTCTCACATTAACTCACCTTGATCATAGTTATGCTGTAAACTTAGTCAGTCAACACTTCCAAAATCCAACCATGGACTTTCATGTCGTCAAACACATACTTAGTTGCATCAAGGAAACCCTCAAACGTGGTTTGAAATATTTATAATAAATTTCACTTACTTTTAATGCCTTTTGTAATGTAGATTAGGTAAGTCATCCTTTTAACTCAACAAATTACTTTTAGTTTTTGCATCTTTCTTGAATCAAAATACATTAATTGTGCTTCAAATAAGTAACCTAATATATCCCATTCTAGTGTATAAGTATAAAATCAAACCATGGTCACTATTGTTACTTATCTCATGTGACTCCAATATCTTCTTCATGACATTGGCATTCAACTCGAACGTCACCCTCTCCTTCTTCATGATAATCAAAATGTTATTCACACTATTGTTACATAATCATATTTTTCATGCTTGCATCAAACACTTTGAAATTAACTATCATTTTATTCATGAAAATACATCAATTTTGGTTCCAAAAAGTAACCTACCATCTCCCACTCTAGTACATAAACATAATATTGCACTATGGTCACTACTATTGCTGATCTCATGTGACTCCAATATCTTCTCCATGGCATTAGAATTCAAACCGAACATCAACCACTCCCCCTTTGTGACAATCAAAATGTTATTCACTTATTACATAATCATATGTTTCATGCTTGCATCAAATACATTGAAATTGATTACCATTTTATTCATGAAAATGTCATGTTCAGCTTTTTTTAACTCCGTCATCTTTCCTCTAAAAAATTGTTAATATTTTCATGAAAGTTTTCAATACCTCTTATTTAATGACTTTCAATACAAGTTTAGCACTCATTCTATTGCATTGCCATGCGTGAAGGGGAGTGAAAATGAACACACTATGAATAAAACCAAATAGAGAAAGATCTAGCAAAGAAATATTTTAAGAGATGACTATTGCCAGCAACAATCTTCATTTTACTAATAATATCTCTTTATATATTTTATTTTCCTAGAATCAAAATCAGGATATGATCTTTGGATCAAAATTATGTTCTTTCTTTCTATAGTTTATTTTCTAGCCGTTCTCTTCTTAACGCATAAAAATATATGTAATACTGTAAATTAAGCAAGTAATTATTTTTTCATTCAATCATGATTTAAGATCGCCTTTATCACATATATGTAAATTTATATGTACATGTATATCATTTATAAAATCCACATATAAATATATGCATCATATATAATAACATCAATATATCTATATATATTTATAGATTCGCATACATATATGCATATGCATATATACATATGATGTTGTGTGTGTGTGTGTGTGTATAAATGCATTAAATTTGCAATATATATATATATAAACAATGTATATTATTTTAGTTTTCTGATGCTGTTTTGCAATGTAAGTGGTGAGTGAAAAAATCTTGAACATTATCCAATACATTTGATGGAGGGATAATACTATTTGATATATATTTTAATGATAATTACTTGATATTTGATAGAATATTTTTGATTGACACTAAAATCTTTCCATTAAATGTCATGAAAATCTAACTTTCTTAACTATTTTGTTTGAAATGTGATAAATATTCATGATTTTTTATCATTTTATATTTTTTATATATTGGTGATTTATTTTCAAATCGTTTTAAGACAACTTTCTATGACTTCAATTATTTATGAATATTTTTTTATTTTTTAAAAATTTTACAACATGTTCATATCTTAGTTTTATATTCCATATTTAAATCATTAAAAGTGTACGTTATTTACAATTTTTACTAGCAAGTGTAACAAAAATTTTTTTTGTATTCAAAATGAACAATAATTTGTGGACATATATAAAAATATATATATTTCTATTTTGATGGAGTAGGATTGATTTTATGATGTCAAATATCAATGAATTGTTTTTGAATTATAATTAAAAAAATCAAGTGTCATAAAACAAATATTAACATATACCAAAATAAATCATATATCATTTAAACTCATATATCATTAAACAAATGTTTGATATTATTTAATATTATTGAAAATTATCAATTTGTATAAAAATCCAACAAATATAATTGAAGATCATTGATATGTGGGGAAAAGTCAACTATGGGTGGGTGAAGATTCATCTTGCTTACTCTTTCATTTGAGAGCTCCTCTTGCACATTTATAAATGAGTTTTTTTTTTCATTTTTTTATCATTCAAATCTTAAGTGTTATTAGTTTGTATTTTATTTTATTGTTTATTTTTTTTTCATTATTTCTTATGAATTTTTATTTCAAACTATGTGATGTATGTGTTATTTTTGTAAGACCAACACATATAATTTAATCATGAACTATAAAAAATATGTTAACATATCTTACATATTTATTGAAAATGATTGAAATTGATCAAAAAAATTCACATGCAATAATAAAAAGACGTATCATTAATAAAATTTGAATGTGATTGAAAAACATGGACTTATCATCAAATGCTACCAAACTTATTCAATCCTTCTCAAGTAATACCAAGAGATTCATTGAATATTGATCATTGAAAGCATATCATATATTATTAAAAAATTTCAAAATATCATTAAAACTAAATAGATTCGATACAAAAAAAATTATCAGTAGATTTCATTAAATATACATTTTAAAAAGACATCATATAACATTGAATATGTCAGGATGTAAAATAATGTATTAATGTTATTTGATTCATGGAATATATAAACTTAAGTCATTTTTATCTTAAGATATGAATATATTCATATATTCATTTTTTATAAATGAATAACTTGTTATCATCATTATTGTTCTAGATATGAATATGAATAAATTCAAATTAGTTAGAGGTAAGTGATAAGTTAGAGCTATAAGAACAACTTGTTAAAATACTTGGACATCAATTATTGTTCTACTTTTTTTAGAGGATATGAAGAATCTAGATGCAAAGACTTTGTAAAAATTATATAAAATTTGTTTCATGATATCTAAAATATCTCGTGATTTTTTGATCTTTACAATGTTTATTGTATATTAAAGTCTATCATATTTATGATTGTTAATATTATTTTAGATAGGAAAATCAAATTACAATCAATATTAACGAAAATTTGTTATGATAGAAAGATTAAGATAATACATAGATGAGTCTTCAAGAATCAAATTCCTACATTACAACAAAATATATTTGATGATATATATGATAAAATTTAAAGTTGTATCGATCATAATAGATAGATTGAAAATGATCTTATAATATTTATCATTTTATGACTTAATGATTTGTAATATTTTTTATGTTTTAGTTATATTTTGAAAGAGTATGTTACCATTTTTTATTTAATAAGTATTAATTATAATTTTAAATTAAAATTTTTTTAATGTTATTTAATTTTTAAAATTCTTAATTTTAAATTTTTTATATACTAGGTAAGTATGAATATATTTTGTATTTACATTATGTATACATGTATATACACAATAATTTTTATCTATATACAATATGTATATGTATATATTAAATATGAGTATATATACATATTGTATGTACATTCTATATACATTATGTATGTATTTTGTATATTGTAATTCAAAATTATTATATTATGTGTATATATAGATACACATAACAATTCACACTTTTATGTTATGTATAATATATTGATATAATGCTGCCATCATGCTCAGCACTTGCCACTTGCACGCACTGTCCAGTAGACATGGCCCACATGGGTCCAAGGTCTAGGGCCTGGGCCATTGTGAGGTGGACTAGGTGCCATGGCTAGGCCCTAAAGAGCACATGTCTAGCTCTCCTAGTTCAGACCTTGGTTATTCTGGGTTGGGTATGTGCTGGGCCAGGCAATAACCATTCTCATCACAATTGTTGGAAAAGATTTTAATGAGAATTATCTAGAGTATCTTAATTTCTTTTTTCTTTTAAGTTTGAGGTGATGAATATATATAATATTCATTATATTTATTGCACTATTTTAATTTTTGTATTTTTTATTTCACTTGTATCTAGTCTAGGTAGTGTAGTGCTTATATTGATGGCATACTCCAAACACTTTTACTTTTGTTCTTTAAAAAAACATCAGGTGTCTTGGGGTAGTCTCCAGCATGTTAGCTAAAATGATGGTGGTGGAGGCGGCATTATCACTTTTATTTCCCCCACTTTGATATCATGTTCAAAAATATAAATACATGCATTTCGTTGCTTCATTTATAATGCAACCAAACCTATCAAAGAGACCAAGTATAATGCCACACAGAAGAAGAAATACATAATGAAAATTTATCTTCGAGAGCATGTTAGATTTATAAGATAGAAAGCATGTTGTGATTGAAGTAGCATCAAGGACATTGGACATTATATTATCTTGTTTTGGCACGTGTTGTTTTTGATTTGTTTTGGAAGATAAAAATTATGTTTTTCTGGGCATGTACTTTTCTAATTTTCACCGGGTAACTTTTTAAAATTTCTATTTGTCAATTAGTTTTCTTAAAGCTTGAAGCCTGTGAAATTTGTTAATGATACTAGATTTCTGTTTACCATGCAGAGTTGGATGTTGTAACAGTGCAATACAGGGCCTCATGTGCTAGCTCTTGTGGTGTGCTGATCTTACTTTTCCGAGTCATGTGGTGCATGACATGCACTATATATGTACATATACCGAGTATATAACTATGAATATACTCGGTGTATACATACGTATATACCGAGTATGCACATAAGTGGGTGCATATATTTATTTGTAGACATGTATATATTTTCATACATACACACCCATTTACACATAGACACACTTTTGAAATATAATTGCTCAGGCTGGTCTGGTCATCATCGTGCATTGCTCACAGATGCAAGTAATAAAAGTAATGGATATTAGACTTTTCCTAAAGCTTTGGTATGATATTTCTGGTCCAGGCCCGCTAGACATAGATATTGGTCTTAAAAATCTTAGTAATTGGATTGATATGCAATTATCACATGGTACAAAGCGAATGTATGAGTAAATAAGTTTTTTTGCTCTAAATTCTGCAAAGATTGATTCTAATTGTACTAGGTCTTAGAATGATGATGATGATGATGTTCGTGTAGTGTCGTATAATTCTAGTCCAAGAGGAATATCGAGTCCTCTTTTGGGAGAAACAGTTCGATGCCTCGTCAAAAATTTGCTCAATCTCAAGTTCATCAGTCGAGCATCATCACCCACCATACTTTTATTATCAGCAGTAGAAGATAGATTGATTGACAAATAGACAGTTAGAAAGATAAACATATAGATAGATAGACTGATAAAAAGATAGATATATAGATAGTTAAATAGATAGGTAGATACATAGATAAAAAATTACAAAGCTTTATAGATTGATAGATCAGAACATATTTAAATAGAAAAATATATAGATAGACAGATAGAAAATTAGATAAATTGATCGACAGATAGATAGATACATACATAGATAATTAGATAGACAGATAGATATATTGTTCGATATACATAAAGAAAATTAGATATATAAATATATAGATATATAAATATATAGATATACTAATATATAGATAGATAGATAGATAGATAGATAGACAAATAGATTGATAGATATATGATAGGAAGATAAACAGATAGATAGATATATAGATAGATAGATAGACATTAGACATATAAATAGATAGATATATTGACAGATAGAGAGATGAACAAAAAAAATAGATAGATAGATAGATATAAAGAAAGTTAGATAGATAGATAGATAGATAGATAGATATAAAGAAAGTTAGATATATAGATATATAGATATCTAGATACACTAATCGACATATAGATAGATAGATAGATAGACAAATATATAGACTTATAAATAGATAGGTTGATAAATTGAAAGAGATATATATAAACATATAGACATATAGATAGATTAATAAATAAATAGATAGTTATGGTGATAGATAAATAGATAAACATTTAAAGAGATAGATAGATAGGTAGGTAGGTAGACAAATATCCTAACAGACAAATATACATATAAAAAGATTAAAAAATACTTAGAGAGTCCTATAGAAAGATAGACATATTGATTGATTGATAAATATATAGATAGATTGATATATATATATATAGCGAGATAGATATTTATATATAAAAAAAGATAGATATTTAGACACATACACATATACACATATACACATGACACTTAGATATATAGACAAATGGAGATATAGAGAGATAGATCAATACACAAATTGATATCTAGACACATAGACAAATAGACATATGGACAAATAGACAGATAGATAGATATTTAGATAGATAGGAAAATATAGAGATATATTATAGATAGATAGTAAAATAGATAAATAGATAGGAAAATAGAAAGATAGATAGATATACAGATATCCAAATAAACACATAGATAAATAGAGGGGAAGAAAGAAAGAAAGATAGACTAAAAGATATATAGATAGATAGATAGATAAATAGATAAAAACTAGATAGATAGATAGAGAAATAGCTAGATATACAAATAGATAGATAGACTATTAAATAGAAAATTATATAGATAGACAGATAGGCAATTGATAGATTATTAGATAAGTAGATAGGTAGATAAACATATATTTAGATAGTCAAATAGATAGATATACATATAAATAGATAAATAGACAAATTGACTGATAGATAGATTAACAAGTTGATAGATAGATAAATAGATAGAAAGATAGATAGACAGATAGATATATAGATAAACAAATAGATAGATAGGTAGATAGGCAGATAGACATATAGATATGTAGACAAATAGACAGGTAGTCATATAGATAAATAGAAAGATAGATTGATAATCTATAGGTAGGTAGACATATATGACAGATAAACAAAAAGATAGATAAATAGACAATCAGATAGATAGATAGATAGACTAATAGATAGATAGTCAAATAGACAAATAGATAGATAGATAGATTAATAGATAGGTGGATAGATAGATAGACTGATTGACATATAGATAGAAAGAATATTAGTTTGACAGATAGATAGATAGTTAGTTAGATAGAAAGATAGATAGATTTACAAAAGTCATAAAGATAAATAGACAGATTGACAGATTTTTAGATAGATAGATGGATAGATAGACAAATAGATAGATAGACTGATAGGTAGATATACAGATTGAAATATAGATAGATAGATAGATAGATAGACAGATAGATAGACACATAGACATATTGATAAATAGACAAATAGATAGATAGGCAGATTGATAGATAGACAGATAAAAACTTATACAAATAGACAGATAGATTGATAGATAGACAGATAAAAACTTATACAAATAGACAGATAGATTGATAGATAGACAGATAAAAACTTATACAAATAGACAGATAGATTGATAGATAGATAGACAGAAAAAAAGATTGAAAAAATAGACAAATAGACACATAACAGATAGATAAATAGCTAAATAGAATGCTAGAGAGATTAAAAGGTTAATATATAAATAGTAGGTAAATAGAAAGATAGTCAAATATACACATACACAGATAGATAAATAGACAGATAGATAGATAGATATACTAAAAGATAGATCGACGGACAGACAGACAGATAGATAGATAAACAAATAGATAGATAGATATGTATATTAATGATTGATATATATATATATATCAATAGATTGATACATTGACTGATACACTAATAATCAAAGAATAGTTAGATAGTTAAACATATAGATAGATTGATTGAAAGATATAGAATTAGTTAGTTTCATATATAGATTGATACACATATAGACATTTAGAAAAAAGATAGATATATAGATAAACAAATAGGTAAATAAAAAATTAGTGACATATTTAGATAGTCATGTAGATATATACAAAGATAGATGATATACAAATAGATAGAAAGATACATAGATAGTTAGATATTTAGATATATAGATAGATAGATAAATAGATAGATAGACATACTAACTGTAACATTGATAGAGCGATAGATAGATTTACTAATAGAATGATAGACAAAAGATAGTTACTTAATTATATATTAATATAGTTAGACTATTTCACAAATAGATAGATAAACATGCAATGATTTAAAGAAATAGATAGATACACAAATAGGGAGATAGATATATAGATAGAAAGATAACTAAATAGATAGATAGATAGATAGTTTGAGTGGTAGACTAAAAGAAAACTAGAAAGATGTATATATAGATAAATAGATATATAGGCCGATAAATAAATTTAAAGATTTTTAGTTTGATATATAGATAGATAGACATATAGATAGATAGAAAAATCGACAATTGTAAAGATATAGAGATAGACAGATAGATAGACAAATAGATAGATAGATAAAAAAATAGATAGATAGATCGATCGATCGATAGACAAATAGATAGATAGATAGATAAATAAATATATATACAGATATATAGATAAATAGATATACTGATAGATAGAAAGATACTTAGACACATAGAAAGAAAGAAAGATAGATATATTAAGAGATAGCTAAAAAGATAAATAGACTGATATACTAATAGACAAAAATATGGATAGATTGATATATTGATAGATAGATAGATATAGATAGAAACATAGATAAATAAACATTTAAAATAGGCATATAGACAAATAGAAAAATACACGAATTGACTAAAAGGAAGTTATATAGATTTGTAGATAGACACAAAGACAAATAGATAGATAGATAGATTGACAAATAAATATAAAGATAGATAGATACAGAAATAGACAAATACACAAATAGATGGATAGGTCATATAGATAGATATATAGACAAAAATATTGATTAATAGTGAGATAGATAGTCAAATTAATAGATAGACAAATAAATAGAAATACAAATAGACATATAGATAGATATATAGGGAGATAGAAAGAGAGATAGATAGATAAATAGAAAAATAGATAAACAAAAAGGTAGATAAACAGATAACTAGATAGATAGATAGGCAGAAAAAACTTATATATTGATAGATAGATATACATATAGACAATTAGACAAATAGATAGATAGATAGCTAGATAGATAGATAGACATATAGACAGATAGAAAGAAAGATAGATATACATAAAGACATATAAATAGATAGAGAGATATATAGAAATATAGATATACAGATAGGCATATAGTTATTAAAATAAATATATAGATAGAAAGATAGACAAATAAATAGATAGATAGAAAAATAGATATATAGACAGATAAATATATAGACAAATATAGAGTTAATAGATTGACAAATTGATTAATTGATTGATTGATAGACACATTAGACCTAGAAAGATAGATAGATAGGCAGATAGACAGATAAAGAGATAGGCAGATACACAGATAAATATATAGACCGATAAATAGATGGACAAATAGGTAGATATATAGATAGACTTAAAGATTGATAGACAGATAAATAGATCGACATATAGATAGATAGATTTAAAAAATAAATTGATAAATAGAAAGATAGATAGAAAGATAGATAACAAATAAGCAAATAGCCATATAGACAAAAAAGATAGATAGAGAAATAGATAGATAGTCATATATTAAAATATACAAATAGTTCGATAGTTAGCTAGATAGGTAGATATATATATAGATAGATAGGCATATAGATTGATATATAGATAGACATATAAATAGATATATAGATAGTAATATTTATAGATTGAGAGATAGAAAACAAATAAGAAAATAGACATATAGGCAAAAAGATAGATAGAGAAATAGATAGATAGTCATATAGTCAAATAAACAAATAATTAGATAGTTAGATAGATATATAGGTAGATATATAGATAGATAGATAGACATATAGATAGATATAAAGATAGACAAATAGATAGATATACAGATAGATATATAGATAGATAGATAGATACATCGATAGATAGATAGGTAGATAGAGAGATAAAAAGATAGACATAAATGATTGTTTTATAGATGAATAGATAAACATATAGACATATCAACAAATAGATAGATAAAGAGATAAAGAGATAGACTGATTTATAGAAAGATAAATAGAGAGACAGATAGATATATTGATTAATTGATTGAAAAATTGATACATTGATAGTTAATCAGGTCAGATAGATAGATTAATAGATAGATAAATATATATAGATAGTTAGATAGAAAGATAGACAAATAAACATAGAGTCAGAAATATAAATATAATGATAGTTAGATAGAAAGAAGATAGATAGATAGATAAATATATAGACAGAAGAACATATAAATAGATTTGAAGATAGACATATAGACAAATATATAAATAGAATGAAATAGATTAATAAAAAGATAGATAGATAGATAGATAGACAAATAGACAGATAGACTGACAATTAGATAGATAGACAAATTGACAGGCAGTTAGATAGACAAATAGATAGATTGGTAGATATACAGCTAGACAAATAGATATATAGATAGATAGAAATAAATAGACAAATATATCTCGACTTATAAATAGATATATAGATTCATAGATAGTAAGATAGACAAATAAATAAATAGACAAATAGATATATAGATAAATAGAAAAATAGAAAAATAGATATGACCAGAGTTAGGTAGATAGATAGATAGATTAATTGATTGATTGAAAGACACAGAAACCTAATATAGATTTACTTGTAGATAAACAGATATATATATATATATATATGGAAATATAGATAGATAGATAGATATATAGAACTTTAAACAAATAGACAGATAGATATATAAATAGATAGACAACTTGAGAGATAGATTGACAAATAGAAAAATAGATAGATATACAGATAAACAAATAAGCAAATATTTCATATAAACAAATAGATAGATAAAGAGATAGAGAATTAGTCATATAGTCAAATATACAAATAGTTAGATAGTTAGAGATATATATATATATATAGGAAGATAGATATATAATCATATAGATAGATATATAGATAGGTAGATAGATAGATATACATATAGACATATAGACAGATAAAAGATAAATAGATAAATAGATAAGAAGATAGAGAGATTTGAAGATAGATATATAGAGAGATATATAGATAGATTGAATAAAATAATAGATGATAAAGAAATAGTTAAATAAAATGATAGAGAGATAGAAAATAGATAGATAGGTAGACATATAGACAAATAGATAGATATATTGATAGACATATTGATAGTTAGTCAATTTTGTAGATAGGTCAGATAGATCGATAGACAAATAGACAAATAGATAGATAAATAAATAGATAGATGGATAGACATATTGACAGATTTACAAATAGAAATATAATCAGATTGAAAGATATATATATATACAGATATATAGATAGATAGATGGAAAGATATGCATATAGATAGAAAGATACATAAATAGATAGATAAATAGAAGATATATAGATAGACATATATATGTATATATATATATATATAT
Organism: Sapria himalayana; assembly: GCA_029783825.1. Lineage (NCBI taxonomy): Eukaryota > Viridiplantae > Streptophyta > Magnoliopsida > Malpighiales > Rafflesiaceae > Sapria > Sapria himalayana. The sequence goes on along the minus strand of JAREIK010001559.1, from coordinate 14,469 downwards.
ATATATATATAGATATTTAGATAGGAAGATATACACATTGACTAATAGTCTAGTAAATAGAAAGACTATTTGATAGTTTGATAGAAAAATGGATAGATAGAAAGATAGAAAGTTAGATAGTTACATATATAGTTAGATAGACATTTAGATATTTAGAAAGATAGACAAATAGAGAGTAGAGAGATCCACAGATAGATAGATAGATAGATAGATAGATTGATTGATTGATAGTCAAATAGAGATATAGACATATGACATATAGATAGATAGAAAGATAGACAGATAAATAGCCAGATAGATAGATAGACCAATATATTGAAAGATAGATTGATAGATAGACTAATAGATAAAAAGATAGATTAATAGGGTGACAAATAGCCTAATGGACATATAGATAGATATGCATTTAGATAGATAGATAGATAAATAGATATTTAGATATGCAAATTGGTAGAGAGATAGATAGATAGACAAATAGATATATAGATAGATAGACAAATAGACATAAAAATAGATAGACAGATAAATTAATTGATAGATATATAGATAGATACATTGACATATAGATAGAAAGATAGGTAGACATATAGATAGATAGATAAATAGATCGATTGATAGATATATAGACAGATAGATAGACAGATATATAGATAGATAAATAGATAGAAACATAATTAGATAGTTATATAGATAGATAGATAGATAGATAGATAAATAGTTATAAAGTTAGTTGTTAGAAAGATTATCATATTGATAAATTCACAAATAGATAGATAGATAGATAGACATATACACATATAGACATATAGACATTTAGAAATATAGATAGAAAGACATAAAGATAGATAGATACATAGATATATAGATTTATATATAAAGAGATAGATAGATTTATATACAGATTTACAAAAAGATAGATAGACATATGAAAAGATAAATAGAAATATTGATAAATATATAGATAGATAGATAGATAGACAAATAGACAAATAGTTAAATAGACATACAAACTGATAAATAGATAGAAAGATAGACCGATAGACAATTACCCATATTTTTAGATAGACAGAGATATAGACACAGAAATAGATTGATAGATTGATTACTACATATATACATATACAAATATATAGTTAGATAGATAGACAAATTGACATATAGATAGATAGACAAATAGACATACAAAAAGATTAATTGACAGATAGACAATTAGATAGATAGATAGTTAGATAGATAGATTGATAAATAGTAAAATAAACAGCTAGTCATATAGATAATTAGATAGATAGATATATAGACAAATAGATATATAGATAGATAGAAATATAAATAGATATATAGCTTAGACTTATACACAAATAGATAGATAGATAGATAGATAGATAGAAAAATAGATAGATAGATTGATAGATTGAATGATGGACACACAGATAGACAGATAGATAGATACACAGATAGAATGATAGATAGTTAGACTTACTATAAGATCCAAAGATAGATAGACACACAGACAGATAGACAGACAGATAGATAGATATTCAGATTGAAAAATAGATAATAGATAAATATATCGATAGGCATATAGACAGATAGATAGATAGATAGATAGATAGAAAGTTTGATAGATAGACAGATAGACATATAAATAGAAAGGCCTATAGATAGATGGATAGACATGCCTATAGATAGATATATATATATATATATATATATATACATATAGACATATAGACAGATAGTTATCAGGTAGATAAGAAGAATGAAAAATAGATAAATAGGCAAAAAGCTAGATAGATAGATAGATACAGAGATAAACAAATAGGTATATTGATGCATAAACATATAGAAAGATAGACAGATAAACATATTGACAAAATGATAGATAGATTGTTGAATAATAGACTAATGGACAATAACACACATATATAGTTAGATAGATATGTAGATATAAAGTTAGATCATTAGACATAAAGACAGATAGATAGATATATAGATACAAAGATATATAGATTGATAGACTGACAGATACATAGGTAGATATATAGACAGATAAACATATAGACACATAAAAAGATAGAGAAAAGATAGAGAAAAAGATAGATAGATAAATAGACAGATAGAAACATAAACTAATAGATATAGATACAAAAATAGACAAATACATAGAGATATGGATAAATAGATAGACCTATAGACAGACAGATAGATAGATAGATAAATGGAAAAATAGATAAATAGATATACAGAGAGATAAATAGGTAGATAGACATATAAACAGATAAATAAATAGACAAATAGACTGATAGATAGATATATAAAAAGACATATAGTTTGATAGAAAAATATATAGATAAAGATATCGATAGATAGACAGATATACAAATTGAAATATAGATAGATAGATAGGTAGACAGATAGAAAGGTATACAAATAGATAAATAGATAAATGGCTAGACAACTTGATAGATATATAGATAGATAGATATAGAGACAAATATAGAGTTAGACTGATAGACGGATAGAAAGATAGATTGATATAAAAATAGACATATAGTCAGTTAGACAGATAGATTTATAGATAGATTGACATATTTATAGACAATAAGAAAGGTAGATAGATAGACAGACAGATAGTTATACAAATAGACAGATAGACAGACAGATAGTTATACAAATAGACAGATAGACAGACAGATGGTTAGTTAGTTAGTTAGATAGATAGACAAATAGACAAATAGAGATCGATTGATTTATATATAGACTAATAGACATGTAGATAGATAGACAAATAGAGAGATAGAAGATAGAGAGAGAAAGATATAGAGAGATAAAGAGATAGAGAGTTAGACAGATTTAGAGATAGATAGATAAGCAGACAAACATGCAGAAAGAAAAATAGAGATATTATTAAACTGATAAACTACTAGACTAATAGACTAATAGACTAATAGACTAATAGACTAATAGATTGATATACTAAAAGAATGATAAATAGATAGACACACAAAAAGACAAATAGATAGCTACACAAATAGACAGATAGACAGATAAACATATAGACAGGTTGTCAGATATACACATATATAGATAGATAGGTAGATAGGTAGATAAACCTATATACAAATAGACAAATAGAAAAATAGTAAGATAGATGGATAGATTGACACATATATAGATAGATATGTAGATAAACATATATACAAATAGATAGATAGAAAAATAGAAAGAAAGATAGATAGATAGATAGAAAAAAATATATAGATAGATATATAGATTAATAGACTAATAGACATATAGATAGTATGATAGATTGACAAATAGACAAATATACAGATAGATATATAGACAGAAAAATAGATTTATAGTTAGACATATAGATAGACATATATACAAATAGACATATAGATAGATAGACAAATAGAAAGATAGACAAATAGAAACATAGACAAATAGAGAAATAGATAAATAGAGAGATAATTAGATAGATAGATAGATAAATAAATATATAAACAAATATAAAGTTAGACTGGTAGACAGATAGATAGATTGATTGATTGACACATAATCTTATAGACATATAGATAGATAGATAAATAGATTTATAAATAGATAGACATATATATATACACTTAGACAGATAGACGATAGACTAGTAGACAGTTAGATAGATCAGTAGATATAAAGAAATACAGATAGATAGATAGATAAACAATTAGACAGATAGACATATATATAGATAGGCATATAGAAATATAGACAGATAGACAGAAAGGTTGATAGATAAATAAATATATAGATAGATAGATAGACAAATAGATAGATAGATTGATATATAGATAGATAGTTAGATATACAGATAGAGAGATAGATAGACAAATAGTTAGATATGCAGATAAAGAGATTGAGAGATAGATAGAAAAATGACAGAAAGATAGCAAAATAGATAGAGAGCCATATAGATAGAAAGGCTGATAGACATATAGACAGATATATAGATTGATAGATAGAGAGATAGATAGATAGACAAGAAGTTAGATAGATAAAGAGATAGCTAGGTAGGAATGTAGCTAGTTAAGTAGGTAAGTATGTAGAGAGATATAGAGAAAGAGAGGTTGAGAGATAGAGACATAGAAAGATAGATAGATGCAAAGATAAAAAGATAGAGAGGTAGAGAGTTTGAGTGATAGAGAGAGAATATATATATATATATATATATATATATATAAAAGAGATAGGATGATAGAAATATAGAGAGATAATGAGATAGAGAGAGAGATAGATATATAGATAAATAGAGAAATAGATAGAAAGATATAGAGATAGAGAGATTGGTAGATAGATAGGAAGATAAAGAGATATATAGATAGATAAATAGATAGACAGATGGACACATAGACAAAATAGATAAACTGACTAATTGAAAGATTGACAAACTGATAGACTAGTAGACTAATAGACTAACATACTAACAGATAGACAGACATATAGTCTAATAGATAGATAAACACACAGCAAATTTGGTAGACAAATAGTTAGGTAGACATACAGTCAAGCATATAGACATTCAATTATATGGATAGTATAGTAGACAGAAAGATAGACAATTGTAATTCAAATATATAGATGCACAGATAGAAAAACTAACATATAGAGACATAAAGAGATAGATAGAAAGATCAATATATACATAGAGACAAAGATAGACTCATAGAAAAACAAACAAATAAATAGTTAGACAAACAAACAGATAGATAGATAGATAGATTTATAGATTAACAGGTAGACATATTGATAAACAAAAAGTAAGACAAATTATAGACAGATATATAAACAAATAGATAAAGAGATATATAGGTAGATAGATAGATAGATAAACAGATGGATAGAAAAATAGATAAATTGATTATTAAATTGAAAGATAGATTAATAGATAGACAAATATTTAGATGGGTAGATAGATAGATAGATACATAGAAATATAGATAGAAAAATAAATAGGCAAATAGATAGGCAGACAAATAGACTACTAGTCAGCCAATTAGATAGCCATATAGACAGACTTATAAACATATAGATAGACCGATATATAGACAATGGATAAATAGTTTGATTTAAATATTGATAGATTGATTGATAAATAGATTGATAGTAGATAGATAGATAAATAGATAGATAGATAGATATATATATATATATATATATATATAGAAAAATAGATAGATGAAAGATAGATAAATAGATGGATAGAAAAATAGATAGATAGAATAATAGATAGATAGTCAGATAAATAGATAGATAAACATTTAGATAGATAGATATATATATATATATAGACAAATAGATGGATAGATAGAGAGATAGATAAATAAATAGACAAATAAATAAGCACATAGATAGTTATTTAGATAGACAAATAGATAAACTAATAGATAGATAGATAGATAGACAAATATATACACTGGACAGATATATAGTTAGATTGATAGAGAGATTAATAGACAGATAGATTCATAGAAAGATAGATAGACAAATAGATAGATAGACAAATAGATTTATATATAGATAGATTGATAGATTGATATATAGATAGACAGATAGATTGGTGTAAAGTAGTCATGCTTTGTTAATCAATTAAAAAGTTCTTTAGGGGTAAAGAAAAAAATAATTTGTACTATTTAAAGTGTGACATTAATTAAAAAAAATATATTAGAGTTTTTTATTTGATACATTATGTAATACTTATGTAAATACATAGATTTTTTGTAAAATTATTATTTATGATTGTTTTTATTTTTTATTATATCTATTAATGCCCATCGTCCTTTTCAATGAGATTTCTTAATTCGATAAAGAAATTATACTTTAATATTTTAGTATATTTTCTGAAAATAATAAAAATTTAATGTGATTTTTTATATAATTTTTTTTAACCCTCTTCTAATCCACACTTACTAATCCTAGGATAGATGTATACAATAAAATTTTATACTGGTCAATTATTTTAGTAGTAATCATGATCAAACACATTTAATTTTAGAGTTCTTATGAGATCCAGTAAATTAGTGATGGTTTAAACATATTTAAATTTAATGTGACTGTGATATTCTAATTTGAGAAACAATAATCATTTCAAAATATATTTACCTAAGTTTTTCTAATATCTTTAGAATTATGAAATGATTATCAGATATTCTGTACAAAAAAAACTAATTAAAAATAAAGTAATAAAAAAAGAATAAAAATATAGTTGAAATATCAAGAATATTTCTCTCACATGGAGGTGTTCCTTGATCTTTCTGGTATTTCTTAATTATTAATATAAATTATTTAATCAATTAAATATCTTTTTCTTTTATTTTTGAATGTATTTTCTTTTGAGATCTTTCATCCAAAAGAAAAGGTGTCATTTCTATTAGTTAATTTTTCGGGTTTTAAATTTCTCATTTAGCATATATTATTTATTTATATACTCACATATTCATTTGCACTTGACATTTATCCATATAATCATATATAATTTAATATTTATCAATTATCATTTAATCATTTCTTAATTTTTCAGAAAAACCCAAGTTTGGCTCAATTTTATATTCATCATATATATTCATTTGCCCAAAACATTTTTTTAGGTTTGTGCATTATTTTAAGTAGAAAGTCATAAGTTTAGATTAAATTCATGACTCTATCATATTTCTTTTAATCTCTTTTAGATTGAAAAGTTATTGTGACAAAGAATACCATGTCAGAAGTAATTCTTCTTTGGAACTCAAAATTATGGCGGCAATAATACTATGACTGAGGTAATCACTACCTATAACCAATAGTCACAGTGACAAAAATATCATGACCATTGAACTATTTCTTTGGAGTACAAAGTTGCAGCAACAAGAATGAAAACTACTAAGGCATTTCCTCCATGGAGTAAAAGGGTAGTAAAAAAAGTTCATCATGACTAAAAATTATGTGGTGTTATATAGAGGTATCAAATGGGCCAGGTAGTCGGGCTAGGCTCGAAGTTAGACATAGTTCAGGTGTTCCCGACCCGACATGATACGGTCTAGGACCATGCCTGGGCTCATGCCGAGTGGATCCTCAACACAATTTGTGTCGTGCTGTGTCGAAGGCCCATGTGTCCGTGCCATGTATGACTTGGGTACCTAGAACATGGACACGACACGAGCGACGACATGATGACTGATGCATGATGGCAGGCACCTTTGACTTATAGATTAATGATAGAAATATATAGAGTTACATATAAATATATATATTATATTGATAATTTTTAGACATATAAATTATCCGTATATAGTCAGTATGTATATAGTTAGTATGTATATACGTATGTAATTTTTAGATGTGATGAGTGGCAGCACCGATAGCCATGGCAGCAATAGCGGAAGCAACAGTAGTAGTGGCGGCACTAGTGATAGTAGCGGTAGTGATAGTGAAAGTAGCAGCAACAACAAAAAATGTTGTATATACATATGTATATAGTAAGTATATACGTACATATAATACAACAATATTTTATGTACGTATATATTGAGTATATATCTATTCAATATATATGTACTCATAATACTATAGTTTATATGTATGTATACTATAGTAATATATGTACGAGTGAAATGCTAGTATATATGTAGATATTTACTCTAGTAATATATATTTATCAAAACATAATTTTTTTAAAATTTTTTTTGATTTAATTGAATGGTTTAAATTTTTTATAGATATGGTACCGCATTGTTTCTCATATGAAACTTGTATAAGCGAAGGTTTTTTTAACATACATGAAACACCGTGACTCAGACAACTTTTTCACAATAGAAAGTTTGTAATCGGAGGAGCAAAGGGAGAGAAAGTAACATCAATGTATGGATAAATTATACTAAATGCACAGTCAGTAGATACATTTATTTATAAGATATAATATAATTGTATTATTTTTTTGTTTTATTTATTTAAAATATTGTATTAGAATAAGTTATTAAATGATTTTTTTTGTGTAATTAAAAATTTTCATTTATAGTTTCTGTTATTATTCAATTTAATATAAAAATATAAAATTATTTAATTAAATTTTTGTTGAAGCTGTATGACATTCAATTTTAATTTGTATTTGTTCATGTCTATAATAAATATTTTTATATATCTGTGAATATGTTTGTGTGTCTACGAATTTTTTGGGTAGAGTTTTAGCCTATTATAGGTATGTAAAAGCCTATTATCAGCAGCAGTAACAATGACAGCGGCGACAACAGTAGTAATGACTACAATGGAAATAGTGGTGGTAGTAGTAGTAGTGGTGGTAGTAGTGGCAGCAGTGGCTGTAGTGGCAAGGGTGGTAAAAATGGTGGCGGAAGCAGTAATGGTGGCGGTGGCAATAGTAGCGGCGGCGATGACATCAGTGGGAGCGGCGGCAGCGGAGGCAGTGCCAATAGTGGTAGTGGCAGCAGCAGCAGGAGCAACGGTAGAACCGGAAGTAGTGGCAACACCGGAAGTAGCGGCAACACCGAAAGCAGTGGCAGCAAAGGTAGAGGTGGTAGTGGCGACAGCGACAGTGGTAGTGGCGACAATGGCGGTGGTAGCAGCGGCGGCAGTGGTAGCAGCTGCGGTAGTTCTGGCATGCAGTGGTAGCACAAGTGGTGGCTGTAGCGGCCAGTAGCGGGAGCCACTACAGCGTCTAGTGGAGGCAGCCACTAAAGTAGCTAGTGGCGACAACAACTGTAGTGGCCAATAGTGACAGCCACTACAGCGATGACGGAAGGAATGACAGCATCAGTGGCAGTAGAGGCAGCGGTGACAGTGACGGTAGCTTCAGGGGCTTTGGCAGCAACATTGGCAGTGGTAGTGGCATCAACAGGCACATTGGCAGTGGCAGTAGTGGCATCAACAGGCACATTGGCAGTGGCAGTAGTGGCAATAGCGACAACAGTGGCAGTAGCATCGGGAGCTATAGCAACAGCAACAAATGCGGTATATACATATGAATAAAGTTAGTATATATGTACATATAATACTATAGTATTTTATTTACATATATACTGAGTATATTTGTAATCAGTATATATATACACATAATACTACCATTTTTATATACATATACTACAATAATGTATATATGAGAGAAATGCTAGTATATATTTATATATATACTGCAAGATTATATTTTTATCAAAACATGACATTTTTTTTAATTTTAATTAGATTAAGTGGTTTAAATTTCTTACAGATATGATACTGTATTGTTCCTCACACAAAGCTTGTATAAGTGATAGGATTTTTCACAATACATTACGTGGCGTGACTCAGACAGCTTTGTCACAATAAAAAATGGTGATCAGAGGAGCAGAGGGAGAGAAAACAACATAAATGAATGGATATATTATAATTTATGCACTGTTGGTAGATACATTGATGAAAAGATGTAATAAAATTTTATTATTTTTTTATTTCAATTATGTAAAATATTAAATTAAAATAAGTTATTAAATGATTTTATTTTTTGTTTATTATAGATTATTTGTAGTTTTATTTTTTATTCAATTTAAAATAAAAATATTAAATTAGTTAATTAAAAAATTTTAAAATAGATTAAATTCTAAAAATTGTTTTGAAATTTAAAAAGTTTGGGAAAATACCTAGCTAATTTAGCAAGGGAAATCTATATTTTAGCAATGGAATTTTTCATTGCTAAATTTATTTAGCTAGGGACTATTTCTGTCGCTAAAATTTAGTGACAAGTACTTTAGCGTGGAAAATCTTCCATCATTATTTTCATTTAGCGATTGAAAATCTCATTTAGCTTACTAATTTAGCTAGGGAATTTATCTTTTTTAGCAATGAATTTTCCGTCACTAAATTTTTATCTAGGGACAATTTCACTTACTAAATTTTAGCGATCAGCATTTTAGATAGGGAACCGATCCATCATTAATTCATCGCTATATCATATTTAGCGATGGAAAATGCACATTTAGCTAGGGATTTGTCCCTTTCTATATGGGATTTTTCTTGTTGTATCTTTCTATCTATAAATCAATCTATCTATTAGTATTTCAATCTATCTATCAATATATTTATGAATTTGTCTATCAATTTATCTATCAATCAATAATTCAAACTATCTATCTATGTATATATCTAAGTTATATATATATATATATATATATATGTCTATCAATTTGTCTATCTATTTATATATATATATATATCTATGTATCTTTCTAACTATCTATCCATCTATTTATCTATGTGTCTATGTATTTATCTATCTATCTGTCTATCTATCTATTTTTCTATCTATCTGTCTATCTATCTGCATGTCTATCTATCTATCTTTCTATATATCTATCTATATGTCTATCTATTTTTTTATCTATTTATATATCTATCTATCTTTATGTCTATCTATAGGTCTATCTATCTATCTATCTATATGTCTATATGTCTATATATATATATATATATGTCTATATATCTATCTATATATCAATCAATTAATCTATCAATCTATCTTTTGATCTATATATCAATCTATATGTCTATTAATCTATCTATCATTCTATCTATCAATCTATCTATGTGTCTATCTATTTATTTATCTATATGTGTATCTATTAATCTAACTATGTGTCTATCTATTTATTAATCTATATGTCTATCAATCTATCTATCTAGGTGTTTATCTATTTATTTATCTATATGTCTATTTATTTATCTATCTATTTATCTACCTATCTATCTTTATATATATATATATATATCTATCCATCTATTAATTTGTCTATCTATCTATCTGTCAATCAATATAAGTATTTATCAATCTGTCCATATGTCTATCTATCTGACTATCTATATTTCTATCTATTTGTCTATCTATTTGTTAATCAATATGTGTATTTATCTATCTTTTCTTATGTCTATCTATCTATCTATTTTCTATCTATTTTCTATTTATTTTCGATCATTATGTCTGTGAATCTGTAAATCAATCAATCTATAACTCTATATATCAATCAGTCTATCAATCAATCATTCTATTATACTAGATTTCTATATATCTATATGCCTATAAATTTGGCTATCAATCTATTTATATATTTATCTATCTATTTGTTTATCTTTGTATCTTTTTATCTATGGGTTTATCTATCTATCTATCTATCTGTTTGTTTATCTATTAATCTATCTTTCAATCTATCTAGCTATATGTCTAACTATCTATCTATCTATCTGCCTATAAATCTGTATATCTTTCTATATATCGATTGATCTATCTATCTATCTATCTAAGTAATTATCTATCTATGTATTTTTCTATGTATCTATTAATCTGTCAATTTATCTGTCTATCTATCGGTCTATATATCTATCCACCTATCTATCTATATATTTGTCTATTCTTTTATTTTTTTTATTACATTTATCTATCTCTCAATCTATAAATAAATCTACCTATCAATATATTTATCAATCAATCATTCTTTTAGTCTAGCTTTTTCTATATCTATCTGTCTATCAATCTTTCTATCAATCTATTTATCAATTTTTCTAACTATCTGTTTATCATTCAATTTTTAAATCTGTGTCTATCTATTTGTCTATCCATCTGTCTGTCTGTATGTCTATTATTATGTCTATCAATCTATCTATCTAGAAAGCTAGCTATCTATCTATCTATCTAACTGCCTATCTATCAATATATCTATATGTATATCAATCGATTGATCTATCTATCTATCCATCTATCTGTTTGTCTATCTATGTGTCTATTAATCTATCTGTCAATCTGTCTATCATTATGTCTAACAATCTTTCTAGCTATCTGTCTAATATTTGTCTATCTATCTGTGTATGTATTTATCAATTTCTCTATCTATAAGTCTTTCTTCTATTTATCTATTTGTCTAACTATCTTTCTATCTATATTTTGATCTTTCAATTTAACTATCTATCTATCTATCTATAAGTTTATTTTCCAACTTGTCTGTATGTCTATGTGTCTGTCTATATATATATATATATGTTTATCTTTCTATCTATCTTTATATCTATCTATTTATTTATATATCTATCTATCTATTTGTCTATCTATCTATCTATATATCTATTTATCTGTCTATCAATCTGTCTAACTATTTGTATATGATTTTATCAATCTATTGATCTATCAATCTAGCTATCTGTCTGTCAATCTATTTTTCTATATATTTATCTCTCTATCTATTTGTTTATGCTTCTATCTATTTGGTATTGCTTCTATCAATTTGTCAATGTATCTGTCTATCTATCAGTCTATCTATCTATCAATATACATATCTTTATATCTATCTATCTTTCTATCTGTCTATCTATCAATCAATCTATATATCTTTCTTTTTATCTTTCTATTTATTTATCAATGAATGAAATGTTCTATCTTTCTATCGATCTATCTATCTTTTTTTCTATCTATCTATCAATGTATCTATTTGTTTATCTACCTATCTATCTATCTATCTATTTTCTATCTGTCTATCTATATGTCAAAATTTTTGTTAAATTTTTGTTTATATTTATGTCAATATTTCTTTTTGTCTATCTATATATCACTCTATTAATCAGTCTATCTATCCATCTATCTATTTATCTATCTCTCAATCTATCTATCTATATGTCTATATATATCTATCTATTTATATATCTTTCTTTTTATCAATCTATCTATCTATTTAACTATAAATCAATCAATATATCTATCTATCAATATACTTATATATTTGTTTATCTAGCTGTACATCAGTCATTATATAAATAAATCTATATATTTGCCTATAAATCTTTTTATCTATATTTTTTTATATCTAACAATCTGTCTAATAATCTGTCAGTCTTTTTGTTAGTCTTTTGTCTATATATATAAATATATATCTATATCTATCTATCTATGTATCTATATACCTGTATATCTATCTATATATTTAACTATCTGTCTTTCTATCTGTCCATCTATTTATCTATCTGTCTGTCTATCTATTTGTACATCTATTTATCTATCAATCTCTCTGTCTATGTGTCAATCTAGCTGTCTATCAATCTCTTTATCTATCAATATATCTATCAATTTGTAAATTTATTAATCTATCTATCTATCTATCTATTTGCCTATATATCTTTCTATCAATATATCTATCTATCTATCTATAGTTATATGTCTATCTTTCTATATATCTATTTGTTTATATATTTGTCTATCTATCTATATATATGTCGATGTATATTTATCTATCTATCTATTTATCTTTCTGTTTATTTATCTATCTATCAATCTAACTAACTATCTATCTATCTATTTATCTTACTATCTATCTGTATACATATTTGTCTATCAATCTATCAATCTATTAGTCTATCTTATATCTATATGTCTATATTTTGTAGATATTTATATCAATCTATCTATGTTTATAACTATTTTTCTTTATTTTAATTTGTCTATCTATCTATTTTTTATGTATTTTTCTTTTTGTCTATCTATCTTTATGTGTATCTATCTTTCTATCTATTTGTATATCTAACTATCTATATATCATTCTATATATCTATCTATTTATAAGTCTATTAGTCTGTCTGTCTATCTGAATATCTATTTGTCTATCTATTTATTTATCTATCTTTTATTAATTAATCTATCTATCTATCAATAAAATGATCAGTCTTTCTATCATTCTAAATATCAAACTAAATATCAACCTGTCTATTTATCTATCTATCTTTCAGTCTCTCTAATTATATTTTAGTCTGTCTATCTTTCTATCTATGTATATATTAGTCTTTTTGTCTATCTATATATTTTTATATTTATCTATCTATCTATTCTACTTATCTATCTATTTGTCTGTCTGTCTCTCTATCTATCTTTTATCTATCTATATTTCTATCTATCTGTCAATCAATCAATCTATCTATCTATATGTGAATCTATCAGCCTATCTATCTGTCTATCTATCTATATATTGATCTATCCGCCTATCTACTTATCTATCTATATGTCTATGGTATATATTTATCTATATATAATATTTTTCTAAATATATATCTGTATATCTATTTGTCTATCAATCTTTTTATTTACTTGTCTATCTATTTGTTTTATATATCTATCCATCTATCTAATTGTCTAACTATATATCAATCTATCTAACTATTCATCCATCTATTTGTCAATCTATCTATCTTTCTATTATTTATTTATCTATCTATCTAATTCTCTATCTATTTATCTCATAATCTATCTATAATTTGTCAATTTATCTATGAATCATTTATATATCTATATATCTATCTGTCTATCTGTCTCTCAATCAATCAATCAATCTTTCTATCAATCTATCTATTCAAATATCTATCAATATGTCTATCAATATTCTAAAAAATACCAATTTAATGTCTTTATTGATATCTATATTTTTGTCAATCAAA
>JAREIK010001558.1:382913-425401 GCA_029783825.1 Sapria himalayana | reverse complement strand
CCATCTCTTTCCCTCCCTCTCTCTCTCCTCTCTCTTCATCTCCCCATTTAACTGCCTCTCTCTCTCTTTCTCCACCTTATCTCTCTCTCTCTCTCTCCACCCTCTCTCTCTCTCCACCCTCTCTCTCTCTCTCTTCATCTCCTCCTTCAACATTAATGTCTTTTTTTTTCTTCCTTTCTTGTGGATTATCGTACTTTGCACCTTTATCTAGTATAACTATGATATCTATTAATCTTTATCATGCTAAAAAATTACTTATATCTATTAATGTAGATTTTACAAATGCATTTCCTTGATATTCAAGAAATTTAATTTTTTAATATTCAGCTGTAAGTAATTTTATTTAATTATTTGTATATTTTGAATTAATAGAATGTTTTATTTATAATAATGATTGAGCATTATTTTTTGTAAATAAAAAAGGGCATAATGAGCTTAGATCGTCAGTGGATGTACAGGAGGGTTATTAATGGATTTTTGAATAAATAATTTTTGACATGGCTTGAAACTTTCATCAATTTTGCATGTAGTCAATTGAGATTGATGAATGGTAAAAAAATTAAGTGTCCATGCAATCATCTATATATTTGTCTATGTATATATCTATCTATCTATCTCTCAATATTTGTACCTAGCTATATATCTATCAATCTTTATCTATTTATCTATCTATCTTTTGTCTATATATCAATATATATATATATACACATCTATATATCTATCTATCAATCTATTATCTGTCTGTTAATCTATCTATCTGTGACTATCTATCTTTCAATCGATCTTTCTATATATATATATATATCTCTATCTATCTATATATGTATATTTTGTCTATATATATGTCTATCTATATGTCTATCTATCTATGTTTTAATCTATATTTTTATCTATCTATATGTATATATAACTATCTATCTATCTATCGGTATAACTATATGTATTTTTACAAATTTATATTTCTGTCTATCTATCTGTATAACAATGTGTACATCTATTTAAATATCAATCTGTCTATCATTTTGTCAATCAATTTGCCTATTAATCTATCTATAAATCTTTCTATTAATGTAAATATCAATCTTTCTATCAAACTGTCTATAAATCTAACTATCTATATGTTTATATATCTTCCAATCTATCTATCTAATTATGTTATATATCGATCTATCTAACTACCTATCTATCCATCTATCTAACTGACTATCAATTCATCTTCTCTCAATCTAAACCTCCTATCTATTTGTCTATATATCCATCTATATATCCAACTATCAATTCATCTTTCTATCATTTATATTTGTGTCTATCAATATGTTTTTTTATCTAGCTTTATATTTATCTATATGTTAGTCTATTTGTCTGTCTAATTGTCTATCTATCCTTCTAAATATATATATATATATATATATATATATATATATATATATCTCTCTCTCTCTATTTGTTTATATGTCTGACTATCTATCTATCTATCTATCCATCTATTTATTTATCTATCTGTCTATCAAGCAATCAAGAAATCAAGCAATCAATCTATCTATCTATCTGTATATATGTCTGTCTATATGTCTATCCATCTAATTGTCTAATTGTCTATATATATATATATATATATATGTATATGTATATCAATCTATATATTTATCTGTCTATCTATCTATCGATCTATGTATCTATGTATCTATCTATCATCATGTCTATATATGTGTATATCTCTCTATGTATCAGTCTATCTTTATGTCTCATTGTCTGTATATCTATCTTTCTATTTATCTCTCTTTCTATCTAACTCTCTATATATTTTTTTATCTATCTGTCTATATATCTATCTTTCTATCATTCTATCTATCGATCTTATTATCTATCTGTCTAACTATCTATTTATTTATTTTTATATTTATCTATCTATATGTTTATCTATCTATCTATCTATTTATATGTCTGGCTATTTGGCAATGTATTTGTCTATATATATATATATATATATATATATGTATTTAAATTTGTTTATCTATCTATCTATCTATCAATTTGGTAATATATATATATATATATATCTATCTATCTATGAATCTTTATATCTATATATTCATCTGTCCTTATCTCTTAATCTATTTGTCTATATATCTATCTATCTAACTCTAAATATTTTTTTTATCTATTTGTCTATATATATATATCTGTCTATCATTCTATCTATCGATCTTACTATCTACCTGTCTAACTAACTAACTATCTATTTATTTTTCTATCTATCTATCTATCTGTTTATCTATCTATCTATCTATTTAAATTATCTGGCTATCTAATAATGTATTTTTCTATATATATATATATGTCTATAAATTTTTTTATCTATCTATCTATCTATCTATCTATTTGGCAATATATATATATATATATATCTATTGATCTATGAATCTTTATATCTATAAATTCATATGTCCTTCTTATCTCTTAATCTATTTTTCTATCTATCTATCTATCTATTTGTCTGTCTATATGTCTAACTATATTTTTATCTATTTGTTTATCTCTTAATCAATCAATTTGTCTATATATATGACTATCTATCTATATATATATATCTATATATATATCAATCTATTTATGTCTCTGTATATAAATCTATCTATCAATTTGTCTATGAATCTATCTAGCAATTTGGCTATTAATCTATCTATCAATTTGTCTATTTATCTATCTATCTATCAATCTATCTATTAATCTCTTTATCATTCTATGTATCTATCTATATAACTATCTATTTGTCTATCTATCTATCCAAATACCTATCTATCTATCTGTGTAAAGATGTAACTATCTGACTATCTATCTATCTTTATATTTATCTATTAGTCTATCTATGAATCTATCTATGAATCTATCTATGTATCTTTCTATTCATCCATCTTTCTATTTATCTATCGATCTATCTATATGACTATTTTTGAATTTATCTATCTATATATCTATACATATATCTTTGTCTATATCTATCTATCTTTCTTTCTTTCTTTTTATCTGTGTGTCTATATGTTTATCTTTCTATCTTTTTATATATTTTTCTTTCTGCCTATCTGTGTATATATTTATTTATCTATCTGTCTATCTGTCAGTGTATCTATCTATTTATCTATCTTTCTAGCTCTATGTTTATCTGTATGACTATCTTTATGTCTATCTGTCTATCTATTTTTCTGTCAATATGATAGTATATCATTCTGTCTATCTATCTCTCTACCTTTCTTTCATCCTTTTTATCTTTCTACCGATTTATATATCTATCTATCTTTCTATATGTTTTTGTATCTATATTTCTATCTATGTATATATCTATTTATCTATCTATATATCTATCTGTCTAATTATTTATATTTCTATATATCTATTTGCCTGTCTATCCATCTATCTCATTATCTATCAATCTAGCGATCTTTTTGTCTATCTGTCTATCTATATGTCTGTCAATAGGATAGTCTATCTTTCCATCTATCTAAATGTCTATAGTCTGTATATATGTATACTATCTATATATGTCTATTTATCTATTTATCTATAGTCTATCTATTTGTCTTTAAATCTATATACATATCTATCTTTCTATCTATCTATATATCTGTATGTCTATCTATTTGTCTATCAATTTGTTTATCTATCTGTCTGTCTATCTATTTGTCTATTTGTTTATATGTCTATCTAGCTATCGATCAATCTATTTGTCTATCAGTATGTCTTTATATCTTTCTATATGTATGTCTGTCTATCTATCTATCTTTCTTTCTATATATCTGTCGATATATTTATCTTTCTATCTATCTATCCATTTTTTTATATCTCTATCTATCTAATTATCTATCAATCTATTTATCTAATCATCTATCTATCTATCTGTCTGTTTGTCTGTGTATCTATTGTATATCTATTTTGTCTATTATTAGTTGCAATCAATCTATTAATCTATCTATGTATTTATCTATCTCTCTGCCTATTTATCTATCTTTCTGTCTATTTATCAATATATCTATCAATCTAAATATCTATCAATCTAGATAACTATTTATCTGTCAATATATCTATCTTGCTATCTATCTATATATCTTTCTATATGTTATCTATGTATATTCTATCTATCTGGCTATCTATTTGTCTATCTTTCTATATATATATCTATCTATCTAACTATTTTTCTATCTATCTATATATCTATAGGTCTGTTTATCTATCTTTTAATCTATCTATCTATATCTCAATTTTTCTATCTATTTGTCTATCTTTCAGTCTATCAATCAGTCTAACTAACTATCTATCTGTCTATCTATTTATCTCTCTATCTATCTATTTTATATATATATCAATCTATCATTCTATATGTCCATCTATCTATCTACCTATCTACAATTTGTCTATCTATAAGTTTATCTATTTGTGTATCTATCTATTTATTTTTCTATCTATATGTCTTTCTACATGTCTATCTATCTTTTTATCAATCTATTTATATATTTGTCTATCAATCTATCAATCTTTTAGTCTATCTATTCATCTATTTGATCCATCTAACTTTCCATAGATCAATGTGTCTATCTATCTGTCGATTTATATATCTATATATCTATCTATATGTCTATCTGTCTATCGATCTATCTATATATGTGACTATTGATCTATCTAACTATTTGTTTATCTATCTTTATATCTATCTATCTACCTATTAGTCTATCTATAAGTCAAATAAACAACTTAAACTATCTGTCTATCTATTAGTCACTCTATCTATCTATCTAAATGTGTATTTATGTGTTTATATATATCTATCTAACTGCCTATTAATCTACTATCAATCTATATATCTATTAGTAAATCTATCTATCTAACTACTTATCTAGCTATCTATCTATATGTCTGTCTATATTCTTTCTATTTATCTTTCTATCTATTAATTTATTTGTCTATCTATTATATATTTGTCTATCTATCTGTCTATCTATCCTATCTATCTATCTATCTATGTAGTTATCTAACTATCTATTTATCTATCTGTCTATCTCTTTATAAATCAATTTGTCGACCTATCCGTCTATATATCTATATATTTATTATATATCTATCTATATATTTATCTATCTATCTATCTATCTATGTCTTTGTATATCAATTTATCTATCAATTTGTCTATCAAGCTACCTATAAATCTGTATATTAATCTATCTATAAATCTGTCTATCAATTTGTCTATTAATCTTTCTATCAATCTATTAAATTATTTTGCAAACTATCTATCTATCTAACTATCTATTTATCTAACTAACTATCTATCTATCTATCTACCTATCTATCTATATATCTATCTGTCTATCTGTATATTTATAATATATCTATATATCTATTTATCCATAGTCAATCTATCCATCTATTTATTTGCCTTTTATTTGTCCATCTTTCTATTTATATATTGTCTAAATATACATCTATCTATACATTTATCTATTTGTATATCTATATGTATATCTTTTGTCTATGTATTTGTCTATCTATCCTTTTTTCTATCTATATGTCTATTAGTTTATCTATCTATCTTTGTATATGTCTTTCTATCTTTCTATTATGTATATATTTTTTATCTATATGTCTATCTATTTGTCTATCTATCTGTCTATTTGTCTATCTATTTGTCTATCTTTATATCTATTAATCAATCTATCTATCTATTTATCTGTCTATTTATCTGTCTATCTATCTATCATTCTGTCTATCTGTCTATCTATTTATCTGTCTATATGATAGTCTATCTTTTTGTCTATCTATCGGTTTACTATGTATCTAATTGTCTATATATCTAACTATCTATCTATAAGTTTATCTATTTATCTGTCAATCTGTCTATATATCTATTTGTCTATCTATATGTATATCCATATGTCTATATATTTGTCTATTTGTCTATCTATCGTTCTATATATATATATCTATCTATTTATATATCTATGAATCTATCTATATATATCCATTTATTTCTTTATCTATCTATTTATCTATCTATCTATTTGTCTATTTATCTGTTTATCAATCTATCTATTTGCCTATTTATCTGTTTATCAATCTATTTATATATCAATCTATCTATTTGTCTATCTCTCTATCTATTTGTTGTTCGATCTATATATCTATATGTCTAAATATCTATCAATCAAGCTGTCTATCTATCTTTCATTCTATTCGTCTAGCTATTTATCTATCAATATATCTCACTAGCTCTCTATCTATCTATCTATCTATTTATCTAATAGTCTATATATCTTTCTATCTTTCTATCTAACCATATTTCTAATTATCTATCTATATGTATGTCTATCTATCTTTCTATCTATCTAACTATCTATCTGGCTATCTTTCTTTCTATGTGTTTATCTATATTTCTATCTTTCTATTTATCTATTTGTCTACATATCTATCTATCTTTCAATCTATCTATTTGTCTAACTATCAATCAATATTTCTATCTATCTATCACTCTGTATATTTATCTATCAAATTATCTGTCTATCTATCTATCTATCAATATATGTATCTATATATCTATATCTATCTTACAATCAATTTTTCTATCTAGCTATCTGTCAATCTATCTGTCCATCTATCTATCAACCAATCTAACTATTTATATAACTATATGTCTATCTATTTGTCTACCTATCTGTTTATCTGTCTAACTATATATTTATCTATTTGTCAATGTAAATGCCTTTCTATATGTCTATATGTCTATATATCTGAATATCTATCTATATATCTATCTATCTGTGTATCAATCAATCAATCAATCTGTCTATCTATCAGACTATCTATCCATCTATCTATCCGTCTATATATCCATCGATCTATACGTATATCTTTATGTCTATATATTCTTCTATCTTTATATATATATATATATATTGGTTTGTCTATCTTTCTATCGATCTATATATATATATATATATGTGTGTGTGTGTGTGTGTGTGTGTCTATCTATGTGTCTAAATATCTATTTATCTATCTATATATCAATATGTCTATCTATCTATCTATGAATCAATCTGTCTATCTATCAATCTATTTATTTATCTATCCATTTGTCTCTCTACCATTCTATCTAACTAATTTTTTAACTATCTATCTATATCACTATCTTTCTATCAAACTATTAGTGTATCTATCTATCTATATGTCTGTTAATATGTCTATCTATATTTCTATCTATCAATCTTTCTATTTGTATATCTATCTGTCAATCAATCAATCTATTATCTATTTATCTACCTGTCTATTTAACTATATATCTATCTATCTGATATCTTCTATTTATCTCTCTAGCTATATTTCTATCTATCTTATATATCTATATCTATATATCTATATGTCTATCTATCTATCAATTATATATCTAACTATCTATTAACTACCTACCTACCTATCTATGTGTCTATCTATATATCTATTTTTATATCTTTCTGTTTGTCTGTATATCTATCTATCTGTTAATTTAGATATTTATCTATCTATTTATCTGTATATCTATAGGTCTACCTATTTATCAAACTATCTAACTGTCTATATATTTATTTATTTATCTATTTGCCTATCTATCTATCTATATATCTATTTATATATCTATCTATCTATTTCTTTATTTATCTATCTATGTCTTTGTCTATCTATCTATCTATTTCTCTATTTATCTATCTATGTCTCTGTCTATCTATCTATCTATTCTATATCTTCGGTCTGTCTATCTATCTTTCTATCAAACTATCTATCTATCAATATATATATCTATCTAAAATCTAACTATTTATTTTTCTATCTATCTATCTATTGATATAACTATCTATCTATCTATATATTTGTCTATACATATATATCAATCAATCTTTCTTTCTTTCTAGAAGACTTTCTATCTGTATATTTATCTATTTGTCTATTTGTCAATCTATTTGTTAAACAATATATCTATCGATCACGATATCTATATATCTTTCATCCTTTCTATCAATCTATCTATTTGTGTATAAAGCTATCTATCTTTCTACCTATCTGTCTATCTATCTATCTATCTTTCTATATGTCTATCTATTTTTCAATCAATTTTTTTATCTATCTTCCTTTATATTTATCTATTTATCTATATATCTAATTATCTATATATATGTATCTATTATCTATGTGTCAATCTATTTGTATTTCTATCATTTAATTATGTGTCTATTTATCTATCTATCTATCTATCTATTTTTCTATCTATATGTATATCTATCTATCTATCTATATATTAATCTATCTATCTATCTATCTATCTATCTACATATGTATCTATCTATCTATCTACACACACACACACACACACACACACACATATATATATATCTATCTATCTATCTATCTTTCTATCCATCTATCTATCTAACTAACTATCTATCTTTCATTCATTTCTATCTATCTATCTATCTATCTTTCTATCTATCTTCTATCAATTTTTCTATCAAACGATCTATATATTTGTCTATGTATCGATATATAAGTCTATCTATCTATCTATCTATCTTTTTATCTATATGTATATCTATTTTTCTATCTATTTTTCAATCCATCAATCAATCTTTCTGTCTATCAATCTATCTATCAATTTATCTTTCAATTTTACTATCAAATTGTCTATCCATCTATATATCAATCTATCAATCTAATTATTTATATGTCTATTAATCTATCTATCAATCTAAAATCTATCTTTTACTATATCTATTTGTCTATATGTCTATTATTCTATCCATGTGTCTATTTATATGTCTTTCTATCTATCTTTCTATCCATCTATCTATCTATTCGTCTATCTATCTATTATTTTATATGTTTTTCTATAAATCTATGTATATGTGTGTCTATCAATCTGTCTAATTATCTCTCTATCTATATATCTATCTATCTTTCAATCAATCTATCTATCTATCTATTTCACTATTTGACTATCTATTTATCTATCTTCCTATCTATATATCTATATATTTATCTATCTGTCTGTCTCTCTATTTATATATTTATCTATATATATCTATTTGTCCATCAATTTGTCAATCAATCTCTTTATCTATATGCCCATCTATCTTTCTAAGAATCTATCTATATATCTTTTTATCTATTTATATCTCTATCTATCTAACTATATATATATATATATATATATATATATATATATATATATTAATTTATGTAAATGTCAATCTATCTTTATATCTATTTGTCTTTTATTAGTCTATCTTTCTATCTTTATACATGTCTATTTATCTTTCTATCTATTTATCTATCTATCAATTTATCTATCTGTCTATCAATCTATATATCTATTTGACTATATACTTATTTATTTGTATATCTATTTTTTATCTATCTATGTATATATCTATATATCTATCTATCTATTTTTTTAGCTATCTGTCTATCTATCTATCTATTTATCTATTTGTCTATCTATATGTCTATATATATTCTATCTATATGTATAACTATCTGTCTATCTTTCTATTTATTTATCTATTTATTTGTCTATCCATCTGTCTATATATTTGTATCTCTATTTATCTATCTATGTAGTTATCTATCTATCTATTTTTTATCTATCTATTTATCTATCTATTTTTTATCTATATGTTTATATATATTATATTTATATGTCAATTTATATACCTATCTATTTATATGTTACCAATATATCTCTCTTTCTATCTATAAATCTATTTGTCTATATATTTGTCTATCTATCTATCTATTTCTTTATCTGTCTATCTATATATCTATATACTTCTAACTATATGTCATTTTATCTTTCATTCTTCATTCTATATATCTATTATTTATCTATCTATCTATCAATGTGTCTATCTTTTTGTCTATTTATCATTCTATATATTTGTCAATCTATTTGTCTATCTAAATGTGTATATATATTTTTTTATAACTATTGATCTATCTATTTGTCTATTAATATTTCTATCAATCTATACATCTATATATCAATATGTCTATCCATTTGTCTATCTATTTCTCTATCTATCTAATGATCTGTATGTCTATTAATCTAACTATGTATCTATCTTTCTATCCATTAATCTATCTATATATTTATCTGTCTATATATTTATATATCTATGTATTTATCTATCTTTCTATATATTTGTGTATCTATTAGCATAACTAATTACATATATATTTGTCTATCTATCTATCTCTCTATCTATGTATTTATTTATCTATCTGTTTGAGTATCTATGTGTATATCTTTCTATCTATATATCTATCTATCTATTTATTTTTCTATCTATTTGTCAACTAATTTGACTATCTATATGTGTATCTATTTATTTAACTATCTATATCAATTTTTCTTTCTTTCTATCTATTTATCTATTTATCTATCAAACTAACTACTTATCTATCTATATGTCCACAAATCTGTTTATCCATGTCTATATATTTGTTTATATATCTTTCTATCTATCTATGTATCTATTTGTCTATATAACTACCTAAATATAGATAGTCAATATATTTCTCTATAAATCTATCTATCTATTTAATTATTTATCTATCTATATATCTACCTATTTGTTTATTTATCTATCTATTGGTCTATCTATCTATCTATTTGTCTGTCTATGTACATATCTTTCTATTTATCTGTCTATTTATTTTTGTAACAATTTGTCTATCAATTTGTCTATTTATCTATCTATAAGTGTATCTATCTATCCATTTATCAATCAATCTATATATATGTCTAATTCTCTATCTTTCTATTTAACATCAATCAATCAATCTATCTATCTATCTTTCTATCTAACTATATTTCTATATATCTAACTATCAATCTCTATATCCATCTATTTATCTATCTTTCTTACTATCTATTTATTGATCTGTCTATCAACAAGTCTATCTATTTGTCTAACTATTTGTCTAACTATATGTCTATTTATCTATCTATTTGTCAATCTATCTATATATAGATATGCCTATCTATCTATCTATAAATCTACATATATATCTGTTTATCTATCTATCTATCTATATGTCATTTTATCGATATACATATCTGACTATCGATTTGTCTATTTGTATGTCTATTTATCTATTTATTTATTTATCTATTTATCTATCTATTTGTCTATATATCTCTTTATCTATCTATCTATCTATCGATGTTTCTATCTATATATCTATCTATCTATTTATCAATCTATCTAGATGTCTATCTTTATGTCTATTAATTTTCCTATCTATCTATATATCAATTTATATATCTGTCTATTTATCTATTTGTATATCTATATGTTTATCTTTCTATCTATCTATCTATATATCAATCTATTTGTCTATCTATCTATCTATCTGTATCTGTCTGTCTATCCATGTGTCTATCTATTTATCTATATTTCTATCAACCTACCTATCTGTCTGTCTATCTATCTAGCTGTCTATCTATATGTCTATCCATCTATCTATCATTCTAGCTGTCTATCTATCTATCTATCATTATATCTCTTTATTTATCTATCTATATATCTATCCATCCATCCATCCATCCATCCATCTATCTATATATTTTTCTATCTATCACTCTATCTATTTGTCTATATTATTTTCTATCTATTTGTCTATATTATTGTCTATCTAAGTATATATCTATCTATTTGTTTATCTATCTATCTATCTATATATTTGTCTTCTATATATCTATCTATCTATCTGTATATCTATTTATCTGTCTATCTAGCTATCGATATATATCTTACTAATTATCTTTCTATCTATTTGTCTATCTATCTAATTATCTATTTGTCTATCTATCTAATTATCTATTTGTCTATCTATCTAATTATCTATTTATCAAATAATATATCTACTTTTTTATCTATCTATCTATCTATAAGTTTATCTATCTATCTATCTATTTGTCTATCTATATGCCTATATATCTATCTATCTATTTGCTTATCATTCTATCTATCGATGTATTTGTCTATCTATTTGTCTATATATCTTTTTATCTATTTATGTTTCTAATTATTTATATTTCTATCTATCTATCAGTCTATTTATCTATCTATCGATCTATCTATCTGTCTTTCTATCAATTTGTTTATATATATGTCTATCTATCTGACTTTCTATCAATTTGTTTATATATCTGTCTATCTATCTATCTATATATGTGTCTATCTTTTTCTCCAACACTACAAGAAAAATCACAAACAACTAGGTAAAATTCCCTAGCTAAATGGGGGTTTTCTTTTGCTAAACAAAATAAAATAACGAATTAATGATAAAATCTTTCCCAATCTAAAGAATTTGTCTTTAAAAATTAATGAATGAAATATTTCCTAGCTAAAAAATTTTAGTGACAAAAGATTTCTTAGCTAAAATAATGATTTCCATAGTTAAATTAGCAAGGGAAAATCCCTAGCTAAATTAGCAAGGGAAAATTTCCTAGCTAAATTAGCAAGGGAAAAATCCCTGCATATTTTCATTCCAAAACTATTTTTAGATTTTTATTTTTTTTTCCAAACATTTAAATAAATAATTTAAATTTTTTATATTAAATTGAATAAAAATAGAAACTATGAATGATACTTTATAATTAACACAAAATATAATCATTTAATAAATTATTCTGATATAATATTTTACATAATTAAAATAAAAACATAACAAAATTCTATTACATCTTATTCATCAATGTATCTACCGATAGTGCATAAAGTATAATCTATCCGTGCATTGATGTTGCTCTCTTTCTCATCTCCTCCAATCACCATCTTTCTAATAGGACAAAGCTGTGCGAGTCATGGCGTGTCATGTCTCGTAATAAATCCCTTCACTTATACAAGCTCCATATGGGGAACAATGCAGTATCATAATAGTATGAAATTTAAACTTGTCAATAAAATCAAAATAAAAAATTAAATAAAGTTATGTTTTGATAAATATATAAAACTATAATATATATATACATATATACTATAATGTATATAAACATATACTAGCATTTCACTAGTTACATATATTACTACATTATATGTACATATAAATTGTAGTATTATACGTACATATACTGAATATATATGTACGTATATACTGAGTATGTACGTATGTATATACCGTATTTGCTACTACTGCTGCTACTGCCACTGATAATAAAAGTGGGGTGGGCAATGATGCTTGACTGATGAACTTCTTTTTCAACCACTCATTTTAAGATTGAGCAAGTTTTTGACAATGCATCGAGCTGCCTTTCACAAAATAGGACTCAATATTCCACACGGCACTTGCGGCCTATAAAAATCAGGTAATATTACATTTTTCCATCCGATTGAAAAATAGTGTTGTGAAATCTTATAAAAGTACACGATACTATATGAGCATCATAATCAACATCATCATCCTAAGACATAGTACAATTAGAATCAATCTTTGTAGAACCTACAGTAAGAAAACATATTTCCTCATACATATGCTTTGTACCATGTGATAATTACATATCTACTCAATTACAAAAAGATTTAAGACCAACACTATCTACCTTGCTGGCCTGGACCAGAAATATCTCCATGTGACGGCATTGGTGAAGGTTTAATATTCATGGCTTTTATGACATACATTGGTAAGTAATGCACAATGATGACCAGACCAGTCCGAGCAATTATATATTAAAACATGTGTGTGTGTGTGTGTGTGTGTGTGTAAATGGATGTGTATGTATGACAATATATACATGTCTACCCATAAATATATGCACCCACTAATGTGTATACTCGGTATATACGTACGTATATACTAGAAAATATACGTATGTATATACCGAGTATATACGTGCATATATACTTGGTATATATGCACGTATATACTATAGTACTATATGTACATATATATAATCACAGAGCCATAGATGACACACACACATGTCCTTTCATGCAAATACACATACGATCAAAGATAACATAAGGAATTAATCTAGGGCTTAAAATACACACATATATGTCTCTCAAGCATGGTCAGCATCTTCTAGTTCTTTGTCCATTGGTACTCCACAGAGATAGAGAACATTATTAAACCTGCACATGGAGCATAACTTACTACATTTGCAAACTAATAAAGAACACAACACTTTTGCAAACTAATAAAGAACACAACACTATGCCACTAATAAACAAATAGACTAGCGCATGCAACACTAACTGCCATTTGCTAGAAATTTCACACAACAAGATTATCATGAGCTTATTTTAAATTACCAAATCAAGAATTCTCCAAGATTTCTAGTGAACTGCCCATCAACATATTCTTCTATGTTGCCCAGCTTCACGCATCAGTCCATGGTTAATTATAGGAAAGTCAGTAAGTGCCAAACAAAATGGAACACTACAAGAAAAATCACATTTAGCTAGGGACAATTCCCTAGCTAAATGAGCATTTTCATCGCTAAACAAGATATAGTAACAGATTACCAAAGGATAGGTTCCATATCTAAAGTGTTTCTTGCTAAAATTTGTGATGGAAAGTGTCCCTAGATAAAAAGTTAGCAATGGAAAAATTCCTTGCTAAAAAAGACAAATTCCCTTACTAAATTAGCTAGCTAAATGAAATTTTCCATCACTAAATGAAAATAACAACGGAAGATTCCGAAGCTAAAGTATTGGTTGATAAATTTTAGCGACGGAAATAGCCACTAGCTAAATAAATTTAGTGACAGAAAATCAGTCGCTAATTTTAAGAGTTCCCTAGCTAAATTAGCAAGGGAATTTTCCATTGCTAATTTAGCAGGGGATTTTTCCCTAGCTATTTTAATTTCAAAAATAATTTCATAATTTAATTTATTTGAAAATTTTTTAATTAAATAAGTTAATATTTTTATATAAAATTGAATAAAAATTGAAACTATAAATAATTTATAATAAACAAAAAATAAATTTTAAAATATCTTATTCTAATTCAATATTTTACATAATTGAATAAAAATTAGAAAATTTTATTACATCTTATTCATCAATGTATCTATAGACAGTGCATAAAGTATAATATATCCAATCATTGACATTGCTTTCTCTCCCTCCACTCCTATGATCATCATTTTTCTACTACGACAAAGCTGTCCGAGTCACAACACATAATGTCTAGTAAAAATCCTATCACTTATAAAAGCTTTGTATGAGGAACAATGCGGTATCATATCTATAAGAAATATAAACCACTCAGTCAAATTAAAAAAAAGTTATGTTTTGATACATATATAATCTTATAGTTTATATGTAAATATATACTAGCATTTCACTCGTACATATATTACTGCAGTATATGTATATAAAAACAACAGTATTATGTGTACATAAAAACTGAGTACAAATATACTCAGTATATATGTACATAAAATACTATAGTATTATATGTACGTATATATTGAGTTTATTCATACGTATATATCTCATTTGGTGATGCGTTGCTCCTGCTGTTTGTCCTGCCAATGCTACCATTGCCGTTGTCGCTGCCAATACCACTGTTGTTGTCGCCACTGCATCTACTGATGTCGATGCCACCATTGCCGCTGCTGCCATTACTAGCAGCTACATTGGCTGCCACCCTTGTCACTGCTGCATTGGTTGACACTGCTGTCGCCGCTACCTGTGCTACCGTTGGATGTCATAGTTTCCACTACCGCCGCTACTGCCGCTTCTACCACCACCACTACTGCTACCGTTGCTGCCTCTGCCGCCGCTCCCACTGCTGCTACTACCACCACCACTACTGCTACCGTTGCTGCCTCTGCCGCCGCTCCCACTGCTGCTACTCCCACTAATACTGTCATCACTGCTGCCACCGTTGCTGCCCCCACTACTGTCACCGCCACCGTTGCCCTCGCTGCCACTTTTGCTGTCATCACTGCCGCCACTATCACTACTACTACTGCTACAAATAATAGGTTTTTACATACCTATAATAGGCTAAAACTCTACCCAAGAATTTTGAAGACACACAAACATTTTCATAGATATATAAAAACAGTTATTATAGACATGAACAAACAAAATTAAAGTTGTTTGTTATACAGCTTAAAATAAAAATAAATTTAATAATTTAATATTTTTATATTAAATTTAATAAAAATCGAAACTATAAATGAAAATTTTAAATTAAACAAAAAAAAATTATTTAATAACTTATTCTAATATAATATTTTAAATATCTAGGATGTTTCGGATTCTTCTTCTTCTTTTCGCTCTCAAGTTCTAGAAAAAGAAACATAATTTTTAGGGAGATAAACAGCAAAATCATAAATGAATAAGCCATTTTCTAGCTTCAAATGGAGGAATTTGATCTCTTATCGGATAAGAAGTCTTTTTCCCAACATTTTAAAAAAACTACGCATCTCTACTCACACTCTTCGGGCATTTACGGGGAAAAACAGGGAACCCTCGATAGAGTTCTCCCTGAATGACATATCCATGCTTACTGAAGCTCACAAATTTTGGGTGGGGGGCAAATTCTCTCACGATCGGCCTCGCATTGAAGACGTCACAGCATTCTATGCTTAACTGAAACTCAAGTGCTCAACAAAAATAGGCGTCCTCGACACTAAACACATCCTCCTGCAACTGTCCACCGAGGAGGACTTCCATCACATCTGGTTGAAGGGTGTTTGGTACATCATGGGATACCCCATGAGAGCTTTCAGATGGACGCCTGCCTTCTCAACCAAGCAAGAGTCGCCATTAACCCTGGTATGGTTCCTCCTCCCTATGCTGCCCATACACCTCTTTGACAAGTTCTCACTATACCATATTGCACATGTAGTGGGCACTCCTCTTCTCCTCGATGGTGCCACTGGAACACTATCTCGCACGAGTGCTGCTCGGGTGTGCATAGAAGTGAACTTCCTCCACCATATTGCACATCAAATATGGATTGGTAGTAAAGATGGGGAGGGTTTCTGGCAAGAATTGATTCCAGAAAACCTCCCACATTATTGCTCCTACTGTTACAAATTAGGCCATAATTGTGATCAGTGCCTGGTTAAAAAAAACACTCTGAAAATTGGTAGTGGCTTGGTCCAAAAAATACTACAAGAAAGGGGGGAGCAGAATACAGAATCAAACCCCCTCCACCGAATGAGCAGAAACTCATTGAAATGGGTTCTGGTCTGGAAATTGTTGAATATGTCCCTCACATAGAATGGGGGAGAGAGGGGGTGGATAGAGAGGAAAATAGTAATACCCATAACTTAATCCTAAAAATTGCGGAAATTAACAAAAGGATACGGAGAGGAAGATTTGAGAAAAAGAGAGAGGATAGAATGAAATGGGCAGTAGAAATAGCCAATAGCTCGGAAGAAGAGCTAGATTTTAGAAGTGGCATTAGTTTAAACAAAAGAGAAAAAGATCCTAAACTTTTTAAAATTACTAATGATGATATAGATTTCGGTAAATTCAAAAATATAATGGGAGATAGAGATTGGGCTATGGAGGAAATTAAAATTATGGGCATTCAGCTAGATAGGGGGTGGAAAGATGAGAAAATGGAAGTTACAAGTTCTTGTAAAAAACCTAGAAATATGAAAAAACATTTAAATAAAACTTATGAATCAAAGTGCACCACTAGAGCTCGAGCCAAATCTAATTATAATGTTTAGATTTATCTACCAGAATGCAAGGGGTATTGCAAACCCTTCAACAATAAAAAGAATTAAAAAATTGATTAATATACATAAAACCCCACTTATAATTCTTGCGGGACCTATAGTAAGTAGTGACCAGCTAGAACACTATAAAGACATACTAGGTTTCGATGATGCTTTCTCTAATAAAAATAATAAAATTTGGCGGCTCTGGAAAAAGATACTTAATATAAACATCTTAGAAGACACAAATCAAATGATTAATTTTAGTTTAGACAAAGACCGAACTGAAATCATCTTGGCTGTCTATGCTAAATACACTAAAGAAGGCAGAAGTGACCTATGGAATGATATGGTCAAATTAGCTAAAATAAATATACCCTGGATAATAGGAGGTGACTTTAACATCATTAGAAAAGCAGGCGAGAAAGTTGGGGAATCCCTCCCAATAAAAAAGATATGTTATACTTCCATGAGACCATAATAAAGGCTAGACTGATGGAAGATAGCTTTCTAGGCCCTCGTTACACGTGGTGCAATAACCGGCAAGTTAAAGGCACCATATGGGCAAGACTAGACAAGGTTCTATATAATTTAAAATGGTTAGAGTCTTATGGATCCTCGATCGTTAGACATCTGAACAAAACCTGTTCGGATCATAACCCATTGATAATATCGGTAGAAAAGTCTAAAATCACAAATAGTTCATTCAAGTTCCAGAATACATGGTGCCTTCATCATGAATTCATTAATACGGTAAAAAACTCATGGTCACACGAAGCTTCAGGAAATCCTGTTCAAATCTGGAATATTAAACTAAAAAGACTAAAAAAGCATTTAAGAACTTGGAATAAGAACTCTTTTGGTAATATTAACAACAACATCATAGAAGCTGAACAAAAAGTCGAAAAGAAGGAGTCAAAACACGTCCTCCTTCAAAACAAAGATAGTAGAAAGGAATTAAATAAAGCACAAGGTGAATTAAAATTAAAGCTTCTCATGGAAGAAGTATTTCGGAAACAAAAAGCCAAAATAAAATAGTTGAAAGAAGGAGAAAAACACGAAATTTTTTCAGAAATCAGATAAAATTAAGATACAAAAACATAGTATAAAAGGCATAAAAAATAACCTTAATATTTGGGTAGATAGTAGCCTAGAAATTAAAAATTTCTTTGATGAATATTTTGAAAGACATTTTAGTGGATATACCCCCCCTAGATGGAGATCATCTCTTAAATAAAATAGATCACAAAATTACAATTCTAGAAAATGTCATCCTCACAAAGTTCCCTGATGAAGATGAACTGAAGGATGTGGTATTTAGTATGAGAACAAATAGTACCCCGGGCCTAGACGGGTGGAATAACGAATTTTACCAAAACTGCTAGATCATAATTAAAAATGATCTACTAACGGCTATATCTTGGATTTTTTGTGGTGCATAAATAGGTAAGAAATGGAGCTCTATGCACATAGTCCTTATCCCTAAGATCGAAAATCCTCAAAAAGCAGAGAATTTTAGACCTATAAGCTTGTGTAACTCCATATACAAAATTCTGGCCAAATTACTTCAAAATAGATTCTCAGTAGTTCTCCCAAAAATCATCTCTAAATAACAGTTAGGATTCATGAAAAATAGGCTAATAATGGAAAACATTTGTCTAGCAAAAGAGATGATCAAGGAAATAGAAACAAAGTCTAAATGGCATAATGTATTGCTAAAGTTAGACCTCTCTAAAGCCTTTGATAGAGTAGATTGGAACATTTTATGCTTTATAATGAGAAAAATGGGTTTTTCAGAAACCTAGATTAACTTGATATATAGATGCATTTCAAGTCCATGGATTAAAATCCTAGTCAATGGAGACCTAGGAAAAGACATCAAACCTTTAAGAGGATTAAGACAGGGAGATCCTCTCTCTCCCTCTCTCTTTAATATTTACTTAGAATTATTAATTGTAAACATTAAATCAAAAATGCAAACAGGTAAAATAAGCCTGTTTAGTCAGCCAAAAGACACCCCCGTGGTGGGTTGCTTGGCATACGTGGATGATGTGATCATTTTCACAAATGGAAGCGCCAGATCCCTTCATAATTTGATGGGATTGTTAAAAGTATTAGAAAAAGAAACATGGCAGAAAATTAATAATAAAAAGTGCCAATTCATGATTGCAAAGAATGCCCCATAAAACTTAGCTCAGAAAATTAACACCATAATGGGATTCACCCAGAAAAAAGGCACAATGCAATATCTTGGCTGCCCATTATATGAAGGTAAAGTAAAATCAGAATATTTAGAAATTCTACTAGGAAAAATTAAAAATAAAATTGCAGGATGGAAAGTAGATTAGCTTAACATGAGTGGTAGGGTCACCCTAATCACACATGTGCTGGAAAGCGTAGTCATGCAAAACCTTATGATTGCTTACCTACCAGCGGCAGAGAAAAAAAGAATAGAAAAAGAATTGGCCCAATTCTTGTAGGGACAAAAAAATGGAAAAAGGAAGCTACACTAGAAAAAAGTGGAAAGATCTCTACTACCCTAAATAGGAATCAGGGCTGGGTTTTGTTGACTTTAATGACCTAGCTAAAGCTTGGGTGTGCAAAAGATGGTGGAGACTCAAAGAAAATAATACCTTATGGGCTGTATTTATGAGAGCCAAATATTGCATAGAGGGAGACACAAACAAAATAAGAAAAAAAAAAACAAAGCTTCACAAGTATAGCTTCAAATGCTCCAGCAAAGAGAATTAGTGGATAATCACTCCACTCTCTCCAAAAATGGCTGGAAATGGTCTTTGAGTGCAGACGGTGCTTTCACACTCAAATCCATTAAAGAGAACGTGAGAAGTAGAAAGATGGACCAACCTTTATTTAGATGGGCCTGGAATAATGATTATAGCCAAAAAATTAAAACTAACAGATGGAAAGTGCTCTCGAACATAATTCCAACAGATGAGAACATAAAAACAAAAGGCATACAACTGCCATTTAGATGTGAATGCTATCTTCAAGCAGTAGAAATGCTTGATCACCTGTTTTCCCAAGGAAAAATTGCATTGCAAATATGGAAAGGATTAGAATCTGAAATGAGCTTAAAACATGAATGTACTCCTCTTAGAAATAGACTCCTCAAATGGAGTTCAGCACACTCACAACATAGCCTTCAATCCTAGCTTAAAAATAATATCCCCCACATCACTATTTGGTGTATTTGGAAGGCTAGGAATAGTAGCAGATATGAAGGTCGTGTAATGACTGTTGAAAATATCTAGAGAGGCATAGAGAAAGAAATAATAATTACCTCGGAAGCTAGTCTGATAGAAGCTGGTATTTCTTATAGGGACATTGACACTCTTAAATTCTAGAATCTCACAGTCTCAAAAGTCCAACCTCAAAAAATCATAAGCATTAAGTGGGAAAACCCAATAAAGGGCAGATTAGTCCTTAACACTGATGGTAGCTTTGACAGAAATATAGGTATAGCAAGTGGAGGTGGAGTAATAAGAGATCATAGTGGTCATCTTATCCTCACCTTCATGGGATCCGTTAAAGCCACTTCTGCTCTCCATGTAGAAATTATAGCCTTGAGGGATGGCTTACGGATCTGTAAATTGAAAGAGCTATCTAACTTAGATATACAAATAGATTCTAAATCTTGGTAGATCTAGTGAATAAAAGAAAAAGCATGTGGAAATTTGAAAAGGAATTAGAAGAAATTAGTAGTTTAATAAAAACATTGAATGCTTCAACTAAACATATATACATGGAAGCAAACACACTGGCTGACAAACTTGCTAAAGATGGAAAACACAAAGAATTTCATGAATATCTTATAAATTCTCTCCCAGAGAAATTTAAAGGCTACATTAGGATGGATAAGAGAGAATACCCTTACATCAGAATATGTAAAAAACTCACCTAATATTATGGGTTGTGTAACGGGTGCGTGCGTTAGTTCTATTACTACATTTTTTTGTTCTAAAAGTACAGATAAAGTTTTGGAATGTTGAATATCTTCCTGGCCTAAGGAAAGAATATGCAAAGAAAGCTCCAAAACTATGGCAGGCCCAACATGGTAAGAGGAAAGGAAAACATTTAGAGAATTGGTACTCTCACTTCATGCAGGATCTGAATCTTTCAAAAGAAGACATGAGGTTTATACTCTAGACATGAGGTTTATGCTGTTTTGTATCTTTTAGTTATATTATTTATCAGGTACATTGTCCAGTTCAGGAGCCCCCCGTAAGTATCTTAATAAAACTCACAGGAATGGTATCATATATGTTGGCAGTCTGTTTGGTCTTTTTTACAACCTCAAAGTCAGCTTCTGGATAAAGAAAAAAATCTAAAAAGCTAGCTAAAGGCTGTCTCGATGGAAAGAGTAGATGTGTCTGTATATTTTCATGGCTGTATTCATTATGTTGTATGATTGTAAAGATCAGATTATAGAGGCTTTGGTCAAGAGCCTCTATGCTTAGCTAGGTAATTTGGTGGTCTATTAAGAGTAAATTTCTGGTCAAGAATCAAAGGCTGCTGCGTTACGGAACGAAGCAAGGAATTGGTTATGGAAAAGCTCAGAAATCCAAGAAACAATAAGGATTGGAAGCGTATAAATCAGCGCAAAGTAGAAGATTTACGATGCTTTATAATTTGCAAAGCCACCTTGGAAAACAGACTGAATGCTGACACATTTATAACCCCAATAGAAAACTATCTAAAACTCATAAATTCCAGCAAGTTGCAAAGTACAACTAATCAATGAAACTATGAAATAACCTTTCTTTGATTGTTTTGGTTTTGAAATGGGTGTAAAAGGGACAAGGGTAGATATAGCTTGTAAAAATAGTATTCCTCCGCCAAAAGAGAGGGCTTTTATAATAATAAAACAACCTTAAAACAAAAAAATATTTTAAATAACTAAAAAAAATAATAAAAATTATATTACATCTTATTAATCAATGATTTTACCAACTGTGCATAAAGTATAATCTATCAATACATCGACGTTGCATTCTCTCCCTCTACTCCTCCGATCACCAACTTTCTGCTACGAAAAGCTGTCCGAGTCACGGTGCATCATGTCTCTTGAAAAATATTTTCTCTTATACAAGCTTCGTATAGGAAACAATACGGTACGACATATGTATGAAATTTAAACCACTAAATCAATTTAAATAAATTAAAAAAACTATGTTTTGATAAATATATATTACTATAGAAAAAATGTACATATATACTAGCATTTCACTCGTAGATATATTACTATAGTATTTGTACATATAAATTGCAGTATTATGGGTACATATATACCGAGTACATATATACTCGGTATATATGTACATAAAATACTATAAAATTATATGTACATATATACTGACTATATATGTACGTATATACCACATTTTTTGGCATTCCTGCTACACTCACTGTCGCTTCCGCCCCTGCTACTGCTGCCGTTGCCACTGCGACTGCTGCCGGAGCTTCCACCACTGCTAGTGTAGCCGCCTCTGTCTCCACATCTGCTGCTGCCACTGCTGCCATTGTTGCCGCTGCAGCTGCTGCAGCCATTGATGCCTCCACTGTCGCTACCTCGACTGCCTCCGTTGCAGCTACCTCCACTGCCGCCGCTACCGACGACGTAGCTGCCACTACCACCGCTAC
This sequence comes from Sapria himalayana, assembly GCA_029783825.1. NCBI lineage: Eukaryota > Viridiplantae > Streptophyta > Magnoliopsida > Malpighiales > Rafflesiaceae > Sapria > Sapria himalayana. The sequence goes on along the minus strand of JAREIK010001558.1, from coordinate 402,033 downwards.
CAATGACGTAGCTGCCACTGTCGCCGTTGTTGTTGCCGATGCCGACACTACCACTTCTGGCACCACTACCGCCACTGCCATCACCACTATGGTTGTCGCTGCTACTGCTACTGATAATAGGCTTTTACATACCTATAATATGCTAAAACTCTACCTAAAAAATTTGAAGAAATACAAACATATTCATAGATATATAAAAAAAATTATTATAGACATGAACAAACACAAATTAAATTTGATTGTCATACAGTTTCAACAAAAATTTAATTAAATAATTTAATATTTTTAAATTAAATTTAATAAAAATAGAAACTATAAATGAATTTTTTAAATTAAACAAAAAAAATTCATTTAATAACTTATTCTAACACAATATTTTAAATAACTAAAACAAAAAAATAATAAAAATTATATTACACTTTATTAATCAGTGTATCTACAGACTGTGCATAAAGTATAAACGATAAATACATTAACGTTGCTTTCTCTCCCTCTACTCCTCCGATCACCAACTTTCCGCTGTGAAAATACTATCCGAGTCATGGTGCATCTTGTTTGTTGAAATATGTCTTCACTTATACAAGCTTCATAAATGAAACAATGCGGTACAATATCTATATGAAATTTAAACCACCAAATCAAATCATAATAAATAAAAAAACATTATTTTGATAAATATATATAACTACAGTAAATATGTACATATATACTAGTTTTCACTCGTACATATATTACTACAATATATGTACATATAAACTATAGTATTATGTGTACATATATACTGAGTACATATATATACTCAATATGTAGTACATAAAATATAGTAGTATTACATGTATTCATATACTGAATATATACGTATGTATATACTGCATTTGTTATCATTGGTGCTACTCTTGCTGCTACTCGTGCTGCCACTGCCACTCCCACTGCTACTATCATTGCCACTGCCGTTGCTGATGCTCTCGTGATGGTGATACCGCTGCTGCGGTAGTGGTTGCTGGTGCTCCCACCGCCGCTCCCGCCGCCACCATTGCTACTGCCACTACCGCCGCCGCTGCCTCTACCGCCCCCACTGCCACCGCTACTGATGTCATCACCGCATCTGCCATTGTGGCCACTACTACCGCTGCTACCACTACTCCCACTATTCTCTCTGATGTCACCTTACCGCCGCTACCACCGGTGCCACTGCTGTCGTTGCTGAAAATAGGCTTTTACATACCTATAATAGGCTAAAACTCTACCCAAAAAATTAAGATACACAAAAACATTTTCACAGATATATAACAACAAATATTATAGACATTAACAAACACAAATTAAAGTTGATTGTCATACAACTTTAACAAAAATCCCAAAGATGTCCAGCAATTATGTTTAGAGAAAAAGAGAGTGCAAATATAAAATATTTTAGGAATAATAAAGATAAAATAAGCTAGCTATCCTTTTGATAAAATTGGAATCAGTAAATATGGGACCCATGCATTAGAATGACCGTGGCAATATTTGAATGCTCTAAATCAGAATTTTTTCATGTGTCTCGGATAATGTGTCCTACAAAGATTCATAATTAGGTTAATGGGAAAAGCAAAGAAGTAAACCAGAATAAAAAAAATTGAAACCTGCAAAAAAATATTATAATTATTTGCTACAGATAGACAAAAATAAATAACAGTTCAGAAATAATTCTCATACGAAATTATCTTCATAATTTGTAGGGAATGCTAGCCTCTCCTGCCAAGTTTCGCAACTAGATCTCAGAATGCTATCTGTTGTGCCAATGCCACTAATTGACTCCATATAGGACATATGTTGTTGCATTACATAATTAATTCTTTTTATCTCATTGTTCATTTCTTTAATTTCTTGCATTTATTCCATCAAATTAGTATACAGCTCATCCTTCTGTACTTTAATTTCATATATTTCTTCTTTCATATGAGATATCTGCTCATCCTTCTGTTCTTTAATTTCATATATTTGTTCTTTCAAATGAGATATCTGCTCATCATTCTTTTTTTATTTTGGTCTCCATAACTACAATACGTTCATTTGTTTCCATTGCTTATTATTCGACTGACTCATCCACCATTGCTAAGACAGATGAATTTGAAGCACACTACATGAAAAGGCCACTACCTTCTAGTTGATTTCATACACTCGCTTACTTCTCACGAACTTCTATAGTCTCCAAATAAATAGGATCATAGTCACTTGGTTAAAGATCCATAGAACCCTCAACTTGTTGATGAGCAACTATCACACGTTCCTCCATTAGGTCCTAAGATAAAATAGAAAAAAACTATTCTAGATATACAAAAATAAAATAAATATTTTGCATTCCAAATAATTTTCAAACTATACTGTAGTATTATAAAATTTTATTAATATAACAAGTTCTTATAGCAATCATCTGAAACTTGTTGTCAACAAACAGACCATCCACTTTCTTCACGTGCATCTTCCTAAAAATCTTATAAAATTTTGGATCTTGACCCAATTCTCCAGCATAGAATATGTTTTTATTAAGTCATTAAAAAATAAATGATCAAAAAATTTAACAAAATTAATAAAACCATGCGGAGGTTTGATTTATTGGACTTTTAGGACAACCACTAAATATATAAATGTTTAATATATTAAAATTGTACCAAATCTCGAGTGTGCTCAATGCTCGACTTTGACCCTCCCGTGTGTCGTAGATTCTTGTATCTTGTCCAGCTACCTCACTTCGCCGATTTTTGATGGAAATATCTGATTTTTCTTCGCATATGGCTCCTGCCAATACTTAAGCCACTCGGGCCAGTCATCCTCAGATATAAAATCATGTCTTTCTTTCATATTCTTCAATTTATAAATAAAATCAGAATACCATTGAGTAGCTTTGATCTCCCATAATAACTTTATCTTTCCATCAAATTTGGGTGTCCATGCGCATTGATTCTATATATAGAAATATCACAAAAGAATTTTTATTAACTACAAGAACGTAATTATTTACAGCTTGAATAATAACCAACATTATAGTTAAGTAATTTTATAATTAATTTTCAATGCTTTTGTATTGTTATTTTTACCTGAGAGTCATTAAAATAGGACTCCTTCGTCGATTCAGAAACTTTCATCAAAGAAAATGCATTAGAATTAGCCATTTTCTTGAACGTTTTTGTAATTATAGTCGAACACTTATGAGATGGAATAAAACTGTACAAATTCATAATTAACATTGAAAACAAGAAATTCATAAAAATATAAAAAAACCACTAACAGAAACATCAAAATTTTTTTTTCAAGTCATTTTTACATATTTCTTTTACCTCTCATCCACGATCTAAATTTCTAACTTTGCACTGACTACAGAGGAAGGCACAATATTTGATGATGTCGTTGGTTTTATAAATAGGGAAACAATCGGTGTAAAATATGGTGTAGAAGATAGAGATGGAACAAAAGTGTTTGTAGGAAGCACAATGGGTGGTGGGCTTACATCTGCTAAAGGTGATAGTAGAGGTCTCAATGATGGTGATGGTGATAGAAATGAAGATGGTGATTATTGTTAAATTCTGGATATGGTGGCTATGAGATAGTACTGATTCTGCAACATAATGTAGCATACTAGATGAATTTGGTTCATTTTTGTGTCCATGTTCACCTCCACCATGGCCACGTCCTTTAGGCAACATCTACTATACAAAATAAACATAGAAAAAACAATAAAGATATGATGAACAAGCATGCATTTGAGAATAAAACACACCAATAGATTTCAACAAATTATAAAACGTCTTTTATAGTTTAATATTATAATAAAATTATAATAATTTAATTATTGGTATCATTGTCCTCTTCCAAATGATCTTTTGATATTTCATCTAATTCCGATTGATGTCCTTACTCATCTTCAGATAGAAATAGATCATCTTTTATTTCTATTATGTCACCATTTGAGTCACATAAATTTTCTAGATCTTCGTCTATATTCACAGGCTCAATATTATTTATGTCATCTTCCTGGAATGCCGATGCAATATCTAATTCTACACTTCTTTGTTGCGATGTTGGTACTTCAAATTTTGATTGTGCTTTGATTTTGCAAATCACCTACCAATCACTCTTATCATGAGATAAACTCGGATATGAACAATAATATACTTGAGCAGCTTGAACTGCCATAAAAATGGCTCATATTGATTATATATACACTTATGGTTATCATCCACTAGCTAATAATCCGAATGAATCTTTGTGCCCATATTTCGTGTAGGATCAAACCACTTGCACTTAAATAATACAATCCTATTATTTTTGAGTCCAAGATACTCCAACTCAATAACTTCTTTGAGTGGATCATAATAATCAATCTCATTTGCACTATATCCTATTCATTTAATGCATACACTACTATTCATATTATTTTAGAAGAATAATTCCCGATTGTGTGAAATTTATATCCATAAACAAAATACCCAGGATAAGATGTCACATATATAAACAGACCTTTACTTAGATTCTGAATAAAAATATTTGAATCTCTATTTGAAGGATTAATTGCCTGTGACTAATTAAAAAATTGATATTAACAAATAAAAGATAATAATAAATTAAATAATTTGAATTTTTAAGACTTATTAATTCTCACATAATTTTTGAACCAAATCACAAATTTATTTTCTAGCATATTATCGACATGATTGCTGAAAATTGCTGGTTGTCTATATTTTAACTGCTCAACATAAATACTGCACAAATATAAAACAAGAGAGAAAAATGTATATCAATTTTTAATAATTCCTATTAAAAATAAAATTAAACAATGATTAAACTTGCAACCATTTTGTGTATACATACTCAAAGTATGGTACAAAATTCTCACAATTAAGTAAAACAAAGCTCGGGGTTGCTTTGCACTCTTCATCTGTCATACATATTTTCATTGTTCTTCCAGAGTGCTTGAAGATAGATAGTTTTTTTCACAGAATCATCTTCTACCATCAAATTACCTTCATCATTCCGAGGCACATTTCTATTCTTTGTATTGCAAATTAAACTTCAACTTTTACCTTGTTTCTAACATTTAATTTCAACTTACGAAGATACCTACCACCATAATGTTTGGTTTCAATTATATTAAATTACAATATTACATTATGCAAAAATAATAAAACATAGCAAATTATATGTATTTACCTCTCAAAAGGATACATCCACCTATATTGCAGTGGCCATGCTATCCTTGCTTCAAATGCCAAATGGACCGGAAAATGCTCCATTGAGTCAAAAAAAACTTAGTGGGGATATCCATTCAAGCTTACAAATAATAAGTGGAATTTCATTTTCTAGCTTCACCATGTCATCTATTTTGATTGTGGTTGCAGTTAGCTGTTTTAAAAACAAACAAAGTTCTGTAAGGACCTTCCAAACACTTAGGGGAAGTAATTCACAGATACAATTGGTATTAATCTTTGCATTAATACATGACAGTCATGCATTTTCATTCCAAATAATTTAAGATTCTTCATATCCACGCATCTACCTATATTTGACACATATCCATTAGAGAATTTCAAATTTTTAACCCATTCACACAATATTTGTTTTGCCTTCTTATTAAGTGTGTAGCAAGCTTTAGGGAATTTCCCCATTTCCTCATTTAGTTTCATTTTAGGATGCTGATAGTAATCATTCAACTCTTGTCTTGATTTTAAAGTAACTTTTGTTTTTCTGTCTACATTAACAATAGTGTCGAAAACATTGTCGAAAACATTTTTTTTCAATATGCATTAAATCTAAGTTATGACGAATTAAATTGGACTTCTAATAGGGCAAGTCCCAAAATATACTATGTTTCCTCCAGCCAAATAATTTGCCTATTGGTCCATTACTTCCATTAGCTTCCTTTTCAGTTACTTTCTTCAAACCCAAACTATGAATCTCTTCATAATATCACCTCCTGAACGAACTGTTGGTGCAACTGTCATCACAGTTTTATTTTTTCGAAATGCAGTTCTATTTCTTCGAACTACATAATTAAATCATTCTAATCTATTTGAAGATTAGAATGATTTGGATTTCTTGTTATGCATGTAATTGCTACTTAAGAGCTATAAGGCTACTCTAATTTTCTTTTCTTTTATCTCTCAATAATTTGGATTTTTTTTGACTCCTTTGGAAGATTAATAATTATTCTTGATCACTAATTTATTTGTGATATTTTCTTAATTGTTATGTGATCAACTCAAAAACTTACAAAATACCTTTATGCAACATCATAAGCAGGGTCTCTTTGTTCAAGGTTATTTGTTGTGCCATCAAAAACTATAATAAAATCGTGATTTATCATTTTCATTATACAGGATGAATAGTTTAATACTTAGTCCCTTACAGGGATTTGAACATAATGTAGGTTGATATGTATAATTTTGCTTGGGTTTAGGTTGGCTCTTAACCTGTCGACTTGCATTCCTACTAATAATTTAGAAATATTAAAAATTTTAAGATATAATAAATAAAAAAATAATAATATGGCATGCATATCTTATAAGTGACTAAATCTATTTTTCAAATTAAATTTATAATCTCTTTTCTTTGGTTCAAATTAGAAACGTAATCAAATTATGGTGCTAGAATGAATATAATCAACCCTCATATGACTTATGAAATATCATCCCTCTGATGGCTATTAAGCTAGCATGAAATGAATATAAATCATTCTAGCCATAGGAATCATAATAAATCTTTTTTTATGGTGCAATATAAAGGGATGAACAAATTTACTTTTCAATTATTAATCATACAATAAATACAAGTGGCTCGGACAACATTGAGAAGTAATTGTTTGATATGAGTACATAATGAGTTTATAATGACTCAGGATAATTTAAGGATGACATTGCACGAGGGGTTATTATCAAGATCCTAGGGCACTCTCATTCAAGGGCTATGATGTGCTTAGTTTGATTAGTTAAATTTCATAAGATTTAAAATACTTTAAATTCCAATATTAGATGTTTTTGCATTGTTAATCATAAGTTTTTACAATTTATATAAATTACTTATAAAGTATAGTAAAAGTTAAGTTTACTGTTTTTATAGTTATATAGATATAGTTATGTTTAAATATTTTATGTAAACTATTTTTATAGTTATATATATATAGTTATGTTTAAACACACTTATATAAAGCACACTTATATTTATGTATACTATTTTTGTATACAGTATGTGGTTATGTATATTGAAGAAGTTATTATTTCGGCATAACTACTATGCACCATCAAAATCCACACTATGACAATGCATTATATCACAAATGCATGAATATGTATACGATTAAGTAAATATACGCATTCCAAGAACACCATGGTGAATAAAGGAGAAGAATTTTGGAAACATTAAATAACAGAATCAATACGCATAAGCTTAATAAAGATAATCGATAAAGAATTAATATATAAAACATAACTCAAATCAAATAAAAATTAAAACTTAAACCTCGATTATATGTTGATGCATTGGTGTCGAGGGAATGATGGCCGAATGTGGAGGTTCGCTTCACTTAATGTTGAAGAATATCAGGTCTCGACGTGAATGTAAATATTAGCAAATTTTTTATATTTTTAATTATTAAAACATTAAATAAACAATATATATATATATATATATAATCAAAAAGACTCATCAATTTTATTTACTATCAAAATTTTTTCAACAAAATTAATGTGTTTGTAGCAAGGTACAAATGAAAACCAAACACCTTACAATTTTTTATTATATTATTAATTAAACAATAAATATATAAACAATTTAAAAAAAATATGTTTAGCCTAATAAAAAAATATCAAATAGGTACAAGATTAACAAACTCTTTATAAATAAGACATAAATAAAAAAAAAATTTGTCTTCTAGTCACTTGCCTAAGAATTATAAAATACTATTAATGTTAAAAAATATATAAAAATTTATATTTTATGGTTATACATTTTTAAGAATTCTTATTAATTTTTACGTAGATAATATGAAATAATTTTAAAGGTATAAAATTTCATATTATTTCATATCATTAATAATTTATAAAATTCAAAAAATTACTTAAAGTGAGAAGATAATTAAAATTAGTTATATTTATTATTTTAATAAAATTTAATATTAAAAACTAATAGTAAAAATATTACTAAATTGTTTAATTCGTATAAATTTTTGTAATAGCAAACATCTATGTATTTATTTATAAAAATTAATATATTTTCTTTTAACTTTATTAAAAAAAATTTATTTTTATTATATTTCAATATTTTCAAAATTTGTATTATTTATTTTTTTAAAAGTTTTCTATAATAATAAATTTTTTTTACTTATAATAATATTAATTTTAACTAGTTTATTCATCTATTCAGATAATGTTAAAAATATTTTTTATTTTATTATACAATGAATTAATTTACATTTATATTAATAGAAATTTTAATATATGTTAATTTAATTTTTTAAATATAGAAAAAAAATATTATTCTTATTGAATTTTTTATTTAATGTTACTTTAATACAAATTTTTAAGTTTCTTAATTTAAAATTTTAGATAAATTTTTTGTATAATTTTATAAAAAATTTATACATCATAAAAATAGTTATTTTAGTCCTTATTAATATGATTTTTTTCATATTTTTATATTTTTTATATTATTTATTTATAATATCCTTTTTTTATAATTTTATGAGGAGGATATATCTTTCGAGGATCACTCATCTATAGACCATTAACATGCATTTAATAAACAAAATTAAATAAAATATTAAAACAAATAATAAATAAAAAAAATTAAATAATTAAATATTGGCTAGGAAAATACCATCGCTAAATCCATAGTTAAATTACGGATTTTATAAGCTAGAAAAAATTCTTCGCTATATTATGAATTTTATTAGATAGAGAAAATCCGTTGCTAAATCCATCGCTAAATTACAAATTGAATTAGCTAGGGAAATTCTATCACTAAATACGTCGCAAAATTAAAAATTTTATTTGATAGAGAAATTACGTCGCTAAATATGTCGCAAAATTAAGGATTTTATTTTCTAGAGAAATTCCATCATCAAATCCATCACTAATTTATGGATTTTATTAGCTAGGGAAATTCGGTCACTAAATCCGTAGCTAAAATATAGAATTTATTAGCTAGCGAAAATCTATTGCTAAATCCATAGCTAAAATACTGATTTTATTAGCTAGAAAAAATCCATCGCTAAATCCATAGCTAAAATATGGATTTTATTAGCTAGAAAAAATCTATTTCTTAATCATAGCTAAATCAAGGATTTTATTAACAAAGAAAAATCTATCACTAAATCAAGGATTTTATTAGCTAGGAAAATTTTATCACTAAATCAAAGATTTTATTAGCTAGGAAAAATCCGTTGCTAAATCAATCGATAAATCAAGGATTTTATTAGCTAGAGAAAATCAATCGCTAATTCCGTCACTAAATCAAGGATTTTATTAGCTTGGGAAAATCTTTGGCTAAATCCATTGCTAATTTTAGGCTTTTATTAGCGAGGGATATTACGTCGCTAAATTCCCCGCTTTTCATGAGCAGAATTTATAAAAATTTTCCGTCGCTAAATTAGTCACTAAATTCCTTGCTTTTCTTGAGTCAAATTTACGAAAATTTTCCATCACTAATCTGTCACTAAATCCCCCACTATTCTTGATCGGAATTTACGAAAACTTTTCCCTCGCTAATCCATCCCTAATCCATTGCTATTTTTTTCGAATAAAAATCATAAATACCTTGTTATTCCCTAGCTAATCCCTTGCAATGTAGCTAGGGATTGATCCCTAGCTAAAATTCATTAGCTAAATCAATATTTTTTCGTAGTGGAAATGAAAGTTGAAATTACAACAGGCTGTGTAATATTGAATTTTTTCACACATGTAGGTTTATATAGAAATCCACCAAAGCAAGGAAACCTGAAAGAAACCAAAGAAAAAAATGAGAAAAAAAATGCAATGCACAAGTAAAGAACACAAGGTAGCTCACCTTTGTATTTCATTCCCCACTTTGAGTTTTACAATGACCATCTTCTCAGTCAAGTTGTTAAGAAAAGACTTGGGATTAATGGGGATGGTCTGTAATATTCAGCAATAAAAAAACTAATGAACGGTACTATCATTCTTGTATGCATCAAATATTTCTCCGCATCTACGTAAACATTCATAGGCATGTATATATGCAATATACATGCATGCAACATGATTATAGTATAACTATATGTGTCCAAACACACACATGCACACACTATTTTCCTATCTTCTCATATTTTATCTATCTTGTCCATATATTGCACCTTTCTAGATCAACTGAACCATTGATACATGGAAATGGTCATTACCAAAAATCAAAATCTTTTTTTTCTAATCTACATATTTCCCTCATGAAGTAAAATTTATTATTATGTTTTTTGCTTGAGAAAACTATAAGGAAACTTTTTTTGGAAAAATAAATGACCATTTGAAAGAATATTTGATGGTTGTGAGCATGAATAGTTAATCTTTCTTTGATGCACAAGAAAATAAAAGCTTGTATTAATATCATTCACGAAAGCATAAAATCTATGAATATCTCGTGTACCCAAAAAATTATATCAAACAATAAACCTTGATTACTACTTCATACAAATTTTCTTTTTACCACTCATTATCATCATCATTGATATCTTATCTCAACACTATTGTGAACAGATGTTACTTTAATCATAAGAACACGAGTTCAATCAACAACAATACCAAATATACATTATCATGATGCTTTTCAAATCACCTATCATGATGTTCGAGTAGATGTCTTATATGCACTTCATTGCCATTATTATAGCCCATCCAACATCTCTACACAACTTCCCAGTTTCAATGCATATAGTTTGTCACTAATGTAATCTGATTCACCTTGATAAGATGGGTCTATGCCCTATGCAAGGAACCAAATCAAATTAAAAACAAAAACAAAAAAAACAAAAACTTTCATAGCTTAATGTTATGCTAAGCCTTTTACGAGCTCATAAAGAAATTAAAATCTCACCTTTTGCTTGTTTATGAGGTCGTAGAGCATCTTATCCAACTCATAAAATTCAGATTCAGCAACATCCACCCCTATGGATCACATATGGCATTGATGTAGTTGGAATCGAGGTCTAAGCCATGTGAGCAATGATTTCAATAACACACAGTGGGAGTGCGATTGTTTTGATAACATACAGTGAGCATGCAAAGATTTGCATAGCTTACAATGTATGGGTAATCATTTTAGCAAGTGCACAGTGTATGCACTCCTTCTAGGGGTTTAAATCTATTTTCGACACACCCCCCTAGAGTTTATCTTTCCCTCGGGTCACTTTTGATACCATGTAAAACATAAAATCACACAACATAAAATAAATATAATACACTTGATGAATAACCTCATACAAACAATGCATTTATATAACATGTTATTTTTATATAACTTTTATATAACCTCTATAGCACTCTCGAAGTGTACATGTGTGTACCAGGCATGCCTCAATGTGTAAGACATGATAATTCTTCCTCCAAAAAGCTATCAATAGAATAACATATCAATTGATAAAGTAGAGAACATGGCACCTAGCAAAACATTAGCAATATCACAAACATCGTGCTCATCGATTAGATAGTTATATATCGTATATATACACATATAATACTGTAGTGTATATGTACATATACTAAGTATATACGTATATATATACTATAGTATATAAACATATACATTGCAGTATATATGAATGTCGTATAGATATAGAACACCAGGTATAGATATAGATATAGAATAGCAGGTAAAGTATTATCCCATTTTACTTCACAATGAAGGCACAAAAGATCACCATCAACATTAATAAGAAATGCAAATATTATTTAAATTTTTGAAAATATATCTAAAAACTCTAAGAGGAAGACTTGGAAGACAAGCCACAAACCATGCTTGGTGCATCAAAGTTTGAACCCCGTCTCCCTACGACCAAAACTCTTTCTCGGTCCCAAGGCCTATAAGGCGGTTGCTCTGCCTTGCCACTCCCAATAGCACCATGCTTCCGTGCAACTTTCCTAGTATGTTTCTTCTCCTCTCCATGTGCTTGCACTAATGATTTTGATCGCTTAGCTTCAAATAGTATAATTTTTACTATGATTCAACTTAATCTTTGAATATTAAAATAAAAAATAAAGAATAAATTAATGGAATGTGGTTTCAATGCTTTACAATAATATTGTTGTAAAGCATATGATAAAATAATATTCTTATTGTATTCCAATGATTTACAATAATATTTAAATAAACATTTTATAATATTTTAACAACTTTCATTTATTAGTAATAAAGTTTGATAATACTCAAAATTCAATTAGAATAAAAAAAACAAAGTGTTTTGTAGCATTCTGAAGATATAAAATTGTATTCCACATATATTGATGATTTATATTTAATTTTATTTATTACAATTTTTTTTAAATGTATCAAATTTTTTAATATGAATAAATGGTTTAAATTAAAATTCAATGAAGTTCAATGATGCTTGATATGTTTGTTAATATTCATGTCTCAGTTTTTTTTTCAATGATTTTAATGAGCTTGGTAATTAATCGATATCTTATAACATTATTCCTCATGTATTCAATAATATATATATATCTAGACACAAAAAACAATATATATATATATATATTATATTTATAAATAAAAACTATATATATATATATATATATATATTAACATCAATTAAATGTATGTATATATGTATAATATATATTTACACATCAAAAACCAAAAGCTCAATACACTCATTCTTGAGATAAATGTGAGCCTCCTTGGAGGTTGCAAGTTCAACCACTACAAGCTACTAAAAAATTGTCAGGATAAGAAATCATGCCTCATTTAGTTATATTAAATTATATAGAGTTTTATATAGTTATATAAATATATATATAAAGTTGTACACATATAGTTAAACATAATATTGTATGTTGTTATACATATAATTATAAATATAGTTACATGTGGTTATACATATAGTTACACATATAGTTATACTTGTATTTATACATGTAGGTATATATATCTTTTCATAGAATTTTATATATTTATACATATAGTTATGTATAGGTATATATATAGTAAAATACATTTTTATATACTGATATATAAATAAATATATTAAATATATATGTTGTTAATTATATATTTAAAAATAGTTATGTATAATATTTTTATAGATATACATATAGTCAAAGACAATTATTTATAATTATATGTTCTTATACTTATAGTATCTATAGTTAAAAATAGAGTTATATATAGTTAAACATATAGTTATATGTAGATATAATCATACAAGTAGTTATAAGTAGTTATACATAAATATATACAAAGTTATAAACAAATATATAGATTTATATATATGTATATATATATATATATGTGTATACATAGTTACAAATATAGTTATATTTAATTATATAGACTATTACATAGTAATACAAATATTTATATACAGTTATACACATGTTGTTAAACATAATATTGTATGTTGTTATACATATAATTACTTATATTGTTATACATAAATTTCTACATGTAGGTATATATATTTTTTCATATAAGTGTATACATGTATACATATAGTTATCTATAGGTATAGATATGGTAAAATACATTAATATATATTAATATAAAAAATGTATATTAAATATATGTTGTTAATTATATTTTTAAATATAGTTATGTATAATGTTTTTATAGTTATAAATGTATTCAAAGCTAATTATTTATAGTTGTATGTTCTTATACCTATAGTATATATATTTAAAAATAGAGTTATATCTATTTAAACATATAGTTATATATAGATATATTAATCCAAGTAGTTATAAGTAGTTATACATAAATGTATACAAAGTTATAAACAAATATATAGATTTACATATATGTATATGTATATGTATATGTATACATAGTTACTGATATAGTTATATTTAATTATATAGAGTGTTACATAGTTATAAAAATATTTATAAATAGTTATACACATATAATTAAACATAATGGTGTATGTTGTTATACATGTAATTATAAATATAGTTATAAGTGGTTATACATATAGTTACACATATAGTTATACTTATATTTATACATGTAGGTATATATATTTTTTCAAGTAATTTTATATATTTATACATATAGTTATGTATAGGTATAGATATAGTAAAATACATTTTAATATACTAATATATATATAAATATATTAAATATATGTTGTTAATTATATATTTAAATATAGTTATGTATAATATTTTTATAGATATACATATAGTCAAGGACAATTATTTATAATTATATGTTCTTATACTTATAGTATCTATAGTTAAAAATAGAGTTATATCTAGTTAAACATATAGTTATATATAGATATAATCATACAAGTAGTTATAAGTAGTTATACATAAATATATACAAAGTTATAAACAAATATATAGATTTACATATATGTATATGTATATGTATACATAGTTACTGATATAGTTATATTTAATTATATAGAGTGTTACATAGTTATAAAAATATTTATATATAGTTATACACATATAATTAAATATAATGTTGTATGTTGTTATACATGTAATCATAAATATAGTTATAAGTAGTTATACATATAGTTACACATATAGTTATACTTATATTTATACATGTAGGTATATATATTTTTTCATGTAATTTTATATATTTATACATACAGTTATGTATAGGTATAGATATAGTAAAATACATTTATATATACTAATATATAAAAATGTATATTAAATATATGTTGTTAATTATATATTTAAATATAGTTATGTATAATATATTTTTAGTTATACATATATTTAAAGACAATTATTTATAGTTATATGTTCTTATACCTTTGGGATCCAATGAAAAAAAGACAAAAAACAAAAAACAAACAAGTTCGGTTTACAACAAATCAGAGCAAAGTAAATGCGGTCTTGTATTTCAGGCATGTAGTATATAAAAATTAATATAATTCGAATCTCCCTAGAAATAGATGATGCCATCCACATAACAGAACAAAACTCAAGAAAAATAGGCAAAAATTAGATCCACATCCAGATATGTCAACAAAGTTTATTTCATCATGCTAAAATTGTTAATGACTTGTTGGTAATGTAATTGGAAAGATAATCAAGACCCTCGTAGAGGCCCTCGCCAAAGGTAGCACAAGTGCTCTAAATGTGCCAATGGTGTTGGTGAAGAGAGTAAAATCCTAACTTGCCAGTAATTTCAGTTGCATTCATCGCATTGGTAAGATCTTATTTATTGGCAAACACCAGCAAAACTTCATCTTGAAGCTTTTCCTCATTTAGCATCTTATGCAACTCATCTATGGCTTCAACAACTCGATCTTTATCATTGCTGTCCACCACAAATATGTGGCATTGGGTATTTGGAAGTAATTCCTCGAGAAAGGGTGAATCTTGTCTTGACCCCAACATTCCACATAGTGAAATTAATGTTTTTGTATTCAACAGTCTCTACATTGAATACAATAGTAGGAATTGTGGTGAAAATTTCACCAAGCTTCAACTTATAATATAATGAATGGTTGTCTTACCGGTAGCATCAGGACCTTCCATCAAAATTTTCATCTACTTGTTGGCAAATAACCTGTGAATAGCTTTGTGAACGTCAATCCCAAATTTTCCACTAAATCTCAATCCCTTTGTCGTATGGTGGTAAAGGGATCTAATGAAAGAAATAAATAGAATCGATAGACCTCAGAGATAGTCACCAGAGATGGAGGTCAACCTTTATATGTTCTTATAACTATAGTATATATATTTCAAAATAGAGTTATATATAGTTAAACATATAGTTATATATAGATATTTTCATACATGTTGGTATAAGTAGTTATACATAAATGTATATAATGTTATAAACAATCATATAGATTTTATTATATGAATACATATATGTATACATAGTTACAAATATAGTTATATTTAATTATATATAGTATTACATAGTTATACAAATATTTATATATAGTTATACACATATAGTTATAAATGTGTATGTAGTTAAAGATATAGTTATATATAACATTTTTATAGTTATACATATAATAAAATATAATTATATATAGTTATATATTTATATTCATATAGTATATTTTGTTATAAATATAATTATATAGAATTATACATATAGTTATAAATAATTATATAGTTAAAAAAATAGATATGTATATTTATAAATATAGTTATAAATACTTTTATATATAATGGCATATGATTATATAATTATACATGTGTTTAGATATAATATTTGTGTTTAAAATATTTTTATACATGTTACATAAATATAATTTTATATATATTTAAACTTTTATAAATATTATATAGTATATAAATCACATACATATTAACATTATAAATATTATATATTTATATAAAAATTAATATGTTATATAAATATTTACAAAAATGTATAAACATTTTATATGTTATATAATTGTTATATAAAAAATTATATAAATGGATAGTTTTATGTAAATACTATATAAATATTAATAAACATTAATACATATGTATAAATATTTATATAATACATTATATGTTTATATAAACATATCTATGTTTATATATAATTTAATACGTTTATATATATTAAAGTATAGACATTTATATATAATGTCATATGATTATATAAATGTATAAAAGTTTATATATAATGTTATCTGTTTATAATATTTTTGGAGACAACAAAAATAGTACCTATAAGCATTAAATTTGTTTTTTCTTAAGTTATAGAAGTAGAAAACACTAAGCATATTTTTTTTTCTTAAGTTACAAAAGCATAAAAAAATATGCAAATATTTAATATTTGAAATCCGTAAAACCCATAAAAATAAAACAATAAAACAAAAACTTTTACACTAACCATTTATTGTTTCATTAATGGTGTAGAGTCAAGATAATATAAGTGATATGAAAATACAAGAAAAAATAAGAAAAATTTTTGGAAAATAAAAAAAATCAAACCTAAATATTATATAAAAACTAAACTTCTTTAGTTGTAATCAAATTGAGATAGACAGAGATATGTATATAGCATTTCGAAGGAGAAGATCAATGACAATATTATCTGGTATCAATAAGAAGTAGATTTAGAAAATTAGATCGAAGAACATATAGATTCTGATGTTCGGGAAGAAGAGAAGATCAACATGGGTTGCTAGTAATTCCCAGAGAAATGACAAATCAAAATCCCGAAAAGAAGATGGACAAAGGATGGGTGACACATATGCGAAAGAAAAACTTGATCAAGATCAAATAAAAATTGAAGAGCGGATCAATGCAAAATGTTGGACATTCTCGGTTGTAAACATCATTGAGATTATCGAACTTAGGTCCTTCATTACAAAGACGAGGACCAAGACGACCTAGGGATGTCATGTCATTCCCAGATGATGATACAATGATGCTAATTGATGAGTACCAAGTTCAATTTGATCTTCTTCTTCAACTCAAAGTGAGGAAACTACAGGTTGAAACAAGGAACAAGTGGAAAAGGCAGGTGGAAAGAATCCTTCAATAGATAAATCATATAAAGAGGATGAAAATTTCAACCAAGAATGAAGAGATTGGGGCAGAACATGATTTAAATAGTTAGCTGGAGAAAAAGGTGAAAACGTTGTTTGTATAAACACAAGTATGGAAGGACATCACACTGAAAAATGAAGCCATGGCTAAGACCATGTGGAGCTTCCTCGAAATATCTACAGCAGCAACAATACAGAACATTTCGGGTACTAAAGCTCAACCATCTTGCCATAGCACTCATGATCAGAATCAAGAATAATGCAGAAATTACAATAAAGAAACTTGTTATATGTTGATTCTGCCTTGTAAACATTTGTGTTTCTATCGGTCTTGTTCTCTAAGTCTTACATTGTGCCCCATCTGTCACTCCCACAAGATTGGTAGTGTGAGAATATCCAAATCCAATATTTAGCCATCAAAAAAAGAGAAGAGGTAGATTTTGTAGGTTGCTCTCGTAGTCCGTTTCATTTCTCCTCTCTTCGTCGTTGAAATTTGAAAGATAGAACAAAGTTTAAGTGCTTAATGCCTTAGCATTTTTTTTCATGGAACTATAAATAAAAAATTAGATGTAAATATATAGAAAATAAAAAGACAAAAATAAAAAAGTAAACTAAAATTATAAAAAATAAATAATTAAAAAAAAATAAAATTTTATTTAAAAATAAATGATATTATTTCTTAATTAGATAAAATAATATTATATAATAATAAAGTATTTAATATATGTGTGTGTATATATATATATATATATTATGGTTATAAAATTTTAAGAATTCAAATTATTTTTTATTAATATAATATTATATAATTAAAAAGACATAAAATTTGAATCTTTTAGTCAATATAAATTTGAATCTTTGAAGTATTAATTTAATAATCACACTAAGATATTTATATTTTAAATCATCAAGATTTTTTTGATTTAATTAAAATATCTATGCAATAATTTTTAAATACCAATTTATTTTCTTTTAAATTTTATTAAAAATTTGAAATTTTTTTATAAATCAAAATTTTCAAATGTTTTCATCATTATTTTTTTAAATGATTCTTATACTCATAAAAATATTTTATGATTATAGGAATAATATTAATATTTAAATGTTTATTTGTTAATTCATAAATTTTTATAATTTTTTTTTATTTAATCAAATAATTATTTATTATAGTTTTTTATTAGTAATAATTTTTATTTATGTTTATTTATTAATTAGAATATTTTCAAAATTATTATAAGTATATAATAAATTATATAATGTTTTTAATTCAAATATTTAAATATCATAATTATAAATTTCAGAAAACTATTTTGTATAATTTTTTAATTAATTGATAACCAAAAAAATAATTATTTGTCTTATTTACTATAAATTTATATTCATATTTTTTTATATATTTATGAAATTTTTTATTAATATATCATATTTTTATAATAATATACGGATATA